>KQ482042.1:691265-711477 GCA_001430745.1 Auxenochlorella pyrenoidosa
GGGCGGGGGCACCGTTCAGTGCATGCTCGCTGCATGCAATGCTTCATAAATCATCAAGCGATATCTGCCTAAAGAATGCAAGCCAAACAAGTGATACATAGGCGATGCAGGACGCACCTGCTGCCGTGCCTGCCGCCCAGTCGTCGCACAGCGCCTGGAGCGCTGGGGAGCTTGCGGCGCCGGGAGAGGCACCCCCTTGAATGAGCCATATCCATGCAGCTCCGAAAAGCAGCAGAAGGCTTCCTAGGACGGCCGGACGAAAGCGAGCCGCTCGCTCCTTGGCTTTTGCTGCCGTTTGCATTGAATAAATCAAATCTGACGGCTTCTCGAAAGTTCTGCAATGTCTACAAGCTTGTGCCGCTGTATGCGGTGCCCGTCCAGTGCAGTAGCTGCGCTCAAAGCCTCTGCAGAGGGCTGTTGGAGAACGGAATGTTCACTATGTTGAAAGACATGAACATGGGATGCAGCTGGGCCGACCCTAAATTCACGCTGAGGTGCAGGTTGGGGGTGCCGAGCAGAGCAGCCAGCAAGTGCGGATGCAGTCAGGCCTAGTGCTGAAATGCATGGCAGGAATGATAGCAGGGCAACAGAGCATCCAACCATACTCTCGTGTTTACTGCAAGGGATGCAAGACATTGCGAGGCCAGCAGAGGCTGCAGAGGGAAGGCGAAGGCTGCCACCTGCCCTTTAACCGAACTGGAGGCGTAGGCCCTCGGGTGTGTGGCCCTCTTGCTGCTTCCATGCTGTGCCACGCCTTCAGTTGCAATCTGGGAAGAAATAGCAACTCTACGGGTTCGACATGAAGTCGCGTCTAGGCCACCGGAGAGCTTGGGGTCATCCATGCCACGAGACTATGCCCCAGCAAATGAAGGGCCCGGCCGAGCCCTGCAGGCCGTGTTTGCATGCACACCCAAGCCCTTTGGGCAGGACCTGCACACTGCTGCCCAGCCTCCCGACCACTGGCCCCACCAATTGGCGCGTAGCAAGAATGGCGATGCACTGCATGCAGTGCACCCGTGCAGGTTGGCTGGGGCCGGGGTGAGCTGGTGCTCGGGTGGCATGCAACAGCTGTCGACAGCTGCAGCCCACATTGACAGGTGGCGGGCACTGCAACAACCTGCAAACCTCGCCAGCCCTCCCTTGCGTTCTGTCCGGACACAGCAAGGACCAATAACGGAGGTGGGACACCTGCCGTCAGTATGCTGCATTCAGCTCCTGTTGACGGCTTCCAGGGTTTGCCGGCGGTAGCGTCCAGGTCCGCCTTAGGTGCACGTGGGGCATCGTTGTATGCACTTGAGCCCGTCCAAAATGCATGTGCACAGCGCAGCGCTCAGGCTCCCCCCCCAAAATGCATACGTTATATCAGAGCGGCCCTGCCATGCCCGCCATGTCGGCAGCATCTACGTAGAGTGCACCGCTGCTGGTACCTGCGGGCATAAGATAACACGGGCTCGCGCTGCCCAATCGAGTGTGCGTGCGGCGGGGGGGAGCAGAGGGCTGGCGCTGCGCAGCAGGCTGCCTTGCTTGGATGCGGTTGTCCCTGGCCGTGCTGCGCTGACATGGTGTCGAGTGGCGCATGCAAGCGTGCATTGTTGGGCGCGGTCGAACGGATCCGCATGGCGCTCCCGTCATGGCACACCGTCGCCCAGGTGCGCAGCTCAGCTCTTTTCTGTGCCGGTTCGATTTTCTCCCCCTTCCCCTCGGTGGTGGAGGGCCCTCGAGGGCATGGGAGCAGCGCATGGCTCGCCGCTGCCTCTCATTCACGAGAACGTGCCTGTCAACCATGATTGGGTGGCCGTGCAGACCACCAGCAACAAGAGGTGCGCTTGCCAGCCGTCTGCGGGGGGCCGGGGCCCACAAGGGCCGAGCTTAGCAACCGATGAGCGTCTCCGGCGAGTTTGAGCTGGCTCTATGGCTCCCAGGGCGCTCCGAAGGGCAGTCCCTGCTGGGCGCCGCCGAAATTCAAAAGACCTGGCCGCCGCCACCGCTTCTGCCGCCACGTATTGCAACGCTGCAGGCGCGTGTCTCAACGCCATGTGCTACGCCAGCTGCGCTAGCGAGTGGCCGCAGCCAACGCGGCATCTGCTTGCAGGATGCAGCTGCAACAGGAGCTGGCTGCCCTTGAGCAGCAGGCGGAAGCGCAGCAGCGGCAGCTGGTGGAGCTCTGGCAGCTGGCAGAACCTAGCATGGAGGCATTCAAGCAGTTTCATGATCTGAGCGAGCAGCTACTGCAAGTGCAGCAGGCGGCGCTGAACCTGCAGTCTCAGTGGAAGCGGGTTGGAGGCAGAGGTGGAAGCGGGTTGGAGGCAGAGGGGCCAGCCAGCGGAGGCGCAGCAGGGCTGGGCGGCGCGCACGTCACGCCGCCAGGCAACACGGGTTGAGCCGGGCAGGGGGCAGAGGTGCCAACCGGCGATGGCGCGGGTGCAGGCAGCCAGGGGGGAGAGGCGCCTGCCAGCGGCGGTGCAGCAGGGCTGGGCTGTGCGCACGCCACGCCGCCAGGCGGCATGGCAGTAGAGGGCCCTGACGACGACACCTCATTTGCCTCCAATTTCGATGCAAGGGCTTCTCTGCTCTCCTGTGCCTTGCTGCCCACCTCTGAGGCCTTGGCAAGTCTAGCCTGGGCGAAGCTGCATCAGAGGTCCTTGTCCTTGCGCGTCCCTGCTACGCCCAGCCTGCCGCTCCTGTGCTGTCGCAAGCAGGAGTAGCAAGCAAGCATAGCATGTCATGCAACACACTGATGCCCAACCATCGTTCGTTTACATGCACAATTGGAGGTCCACACTCAGATGAAAGCTCGGTACAGCTGGCCCAGTTGCTCAGCCTGCAGCCACTGTGCTGCCTGTGTGGTAGGAGTGTTGCGAGGTGATCTGCCCTGCCGAGGTGTCCACAACAGCGTACGCTCCGCACGCAGGGAGGCCCTGCGCATCGGCCGCCTGTGAGAATGTTTCCAAGAACCTGCAGGGTGAGGTGGAGAGCGTTGGGGCTGGCTGGCTGTCCCAAAGCACTGCCTGCAAGGCAAGCAGGAAGCAGCTGGCAGTGCGGAACGCGAGAAGGATGGGTGCAAACCACAGCACAAACAAGCGGCAGGCACAGCCTGCGCCAAGTGAGCAGGCAAGCGAGGCATTCCCACTCTGCGCTGTGAGCTCACGTGCGGGCAGCGGCGAGATTGCCAGGGTCCAGGTTGGGGTTCACAATGTTGAGCGCCGCCAGCAGCACGGGGTCTACAGAGCAGCCGCTGCTGCCGACTGCCTGCTTTACAGCCGCTGCTGCCGTCTGGGCCTGGTCGCCCCCCGCCTTGACTGCATCCACCAGCTTGGCTGCGGCGGCTGATGGGTCCTGGCACATCTGGCTGGCCAGCTGCTGCGAGGTGGCTGGGTCCGGCGAGGAGGTGTTGCCGGAAGCGTCTGCAGCCCAGGCAGGGAGGGGACAGCGCTCAGGCAGAGGCTAACCCCGTTACTGCTTCGACCAGGAAAGCAGCATCACAAAGTCTTAGCAGTGCGGCTCGGACCAGGTGTGCGCACTGCAGCACCCCGAGGGCACCAGCACATTCTGCAGTGCACGGCTCCACCCGCTGGCGGGCCTGCTTGAGTGCACTGGTGCGCAGCCGAGCTGTCCAGCAGTGGCCCACCATAAGCAAGGGGGGCGCCGTCGGTAGCGCTGCCCCAGCGCAGGGAGTGGGCGTCAAACGAGGGGCAGGTGGCGGAGGTGGCGTTGACGATCAGGGACATGTACCTGCGGGGTACCGCGGGTGCCAGGCAACTGCCTGCTTGCCTCTGCGTGGCGCCATGCCGGGAGCCCGAAAACAGCTGCAAAGCGCAGGCGGCCATGGCCGAGGCACGTACATGTGGACAGAGGCGTTGGCAGACGTCAGTGGCGCCACGGGCAGGGGCGATGGGGGCGGTGGAGTCACGGTGATGACTGCAGCAGGGGGAGGAGCAAAGTCGCCGGACACAGAGGGGAGGGGTGAACAGTTGACCGCCGCCTGATGTTGACAGTGACAGTGAGCCTTTGGCACATGGTCATCCAAGCTGGCTGCCACGATTGGCATGCAGGAAGCGAGTCCACATGACTGGCCTACCTGCCGGGGCCTCCCCGCCTGGTGGGGCGGCCACAGGGGGAGGCGGCCCAGGCGGAGCGCCCGCCCCTGCCACCGCCTTGCCGCTGTGAAAGTCGTACTGCACCAGGCGGCGGCCAGCCGGTGGCAGAGGACAGGACCGATTGGGCGTGGCGCACGGGAGGACTCTCCGGGCAGGGCATAAGCAAATAGCTTGCAACTGGAAGCAGGCACCGGCAAACGGCTGGAGCACAGGTGCTCAGAAGTGCCACGTTGCAGCATGCACTGTGGCGAGCACCTGGGTGGGAGGCCCGGTAGCGGGAATGACGGCCAGGGAGGCGCAGGCCGGCATGCCCCGGGCATCAGCTGCCGCCACCAGCTGGGAGAAGAAGCTGCGAAGGGAGGGGAAGCAGGAGCTAGGCAGGCTGGCCTGTCATTCGAAGAATGCTTTGCAGCGTCCCAAAACAGGGCAGCAAGGCTCAGCTGCTCCACTTGCTCCCGCTACTCAAGCTTTGCCCTGCCCCCTTGCAGATCAGAGCCTGGCCAAGGCATCCAACCCTAGATGCCCTCACTTCTGCACGGCTGGCAGGCCCGCGGCGTCGTGCGAGACGACGTCATAGGCAGCTTGCAGTGCCGCGCCGGCTGGCGCCACACAGTCCACAGACAGCAGGGCCTGGGTCCAGTCCTGGGCCTGCTGGCCGCCTGCGGGGACAGTCACAGCCATCTGCGCCCCCGCTGTGGCTGGCTGCTGGCACAGCTGCGTCTCCAGCTGCTGTACAACTGGGGAAGGGGCCAGAGCGGTGCCGTTTGCATCTGCAGCAGGGAGGGAGAGCTAGAGGGAGATTGTGTCAAATGCTCGCGTGCACTGCAGGGCGTGCTTTGAAGCACTCTGGCCCCTTCTCGAAACACGCTGATGGCACCATGCAGGTGCCGTTATGCAGCATGCCATCGGCCACAGCTCCTCAGACACGCACCGTACTGGGTCGCGCCTGCGCTCTGCTCCCACTGGCCGGTGGAGGCGTTAAAGGAGGCGCAAGCTATAGGGAGCGCCCCGGTGGCGTTAAAAACGATGTAGAAGGAGGCATTGTAGGGCTGGGGGCCGGCTGGAGGCGGCGGCAGGGCGGGCGTTGCCTCTGCAGCATGGCGGCAAACGTTGAGAAGGGGGCTGTTGGACGCGCTGCAAATCAGTACAGGCATGGCACGGCACATGCCAGCCATCGCATGCAAGCACAAAAGTGTACCCCCTCCTTGTCGGCTGGTCACCTGGGGCTGGGGGCAGTGTCTGCACGAGGACTTGCCGCCCGGTGTGGATGACGTGTGTCTCGATGACCGCCCCTGTGCTGACGTTGGTGAGCGCCAGGGAGAAGCAGACAGGCAGGCCAAGCGCGTCTGCAGGGCAAGCGAGCAGCGGGCAATGAGACAGGGGCTGCCAGCATGCAGGCAGGTAGTCAGACACAGGGCAGGACTTGGGCGACTCGCTGACTTTGGGGTGCATCTCACCTGCTGCTTCCACAAAGGCGAGAGCAAATCTGCAGGGCGGAATGTGCGGTAGCACTGCTGAGCAGAAGAATCAAATCGTGGCCAGTGAGGGTTCATCGCAACAGACAGGCTGCCAGCGCTGGGGCCCGGGGGCTCGACTGTGGGCATACAAGCTGCTGCCCTCCCCGCTGCCTGGGGGGCCCAGCTCACTCCTTGACGGCCGTGAAGTTCTCGTTGTCTCCAAACAGGCTGGCCACGATTGGCTGCATCACGTCGCAGGCCGACTGGTTGAAGGCAACTATGGCGGCTTGCGCCTGCACCCCGCCCGCCAGCACCTCTGCCGGCAGCTGGGCGACCCACTGGTCGGTGGCATTGCAGGATGCATTGGCCAGCTGTGCCACCAGCTGAGGGTCTGGCAATGGGGTGGTCCCTGTGCTGTCTGCAGGGAGGTGGGCGTTAGAGGGCGTGCGCTGAGACAGGTGGGGTACCCAGTGAGGTGGCGCCGCAACTCTTCAACAGGGACCACGCCCCAAAGTTTCCACACCCGCCCAGGCACCGCCGATCAAGATCCTCTCATCTCACCGTACACGGGGGCGGAGGGGCGTGTCCAATTGCCAGAAGTGGCGTTGAACACGGCGCAGCGTGTGGAGGTGCTGCCAATCTCAAGGGCGGTGGAGAGGTGTGTGGAGGGCGGCCCCGGGGCGGCGGCCGGGCGGGTGACCTCTGTTGTGGTGCTGCCCCCCGGGACGGTACTGCCCTCAACGGCAGGAGGAGGGGCTGCCGGAGGAAGAGAGGTTCCCGTGGGAAGGCCGGGGATGGTAGCGCCGGCTGGTACTGCAGGCCAACGGGTGGGCAAGACGGCGGGCCATGCAGTCAACATTGCACGGCAGAACAGCTGTGCATGCCAAGGTGTGCTTTGCTCTGTGGTTGTGTGTCAGACCGGGCCAGACCCTGAGCAGTAGAGCCTCCTGATCAGGCAAAGAACTTACGTGGGACAATGACGATGGTTGTCTGAGCTGCAGCTGCAGCGGTGGTGGCACCGGCTGGAGCCCCGGCAGGCGCAGCGCCTGGGATGGCAATAGACCCTGGAATGGCAGAAGAAGGTGAAGGGGCTGCACCTCCCAGCGCGGGGGCAGCGGGAGCGGGAGGTACCTCTGACGCTGGCGCCGGGGCCCCGCCTGGGCCGGGAGCGGGCGCCGCTGCTGGTGCGGCGCCCCCACTGCCGCCTCCAGACAGCCCAATCGCAGATGGCCGACTCGGCTGCGCAGCTTTGCAGGCAGGAGTGGGCAGCGTTTTAAGGGTGCGACCTCGCAGAGCCGACAGGGGCACAGGCGCAGGGGCTTCAGCTGCCCTTGGATCAGACAGCCACGCATTGCAGACTTGCCTGCGCCCTGCCAGGAGCCTTGCAACTGAGCAGCAAGCCCAGGCAGGCCAGGCGTACTGCTTCACAGGCTCTCATGCCCGCAAATTAGCCTTAAAGAGCATGTCAGGCCATCCAAGCGTGCAGAGAGAGCGGAAAACACTGCCAGCCACCCGCTCATGGCTCACGGAACGCACGCTCCTGGCAGCGTGCCTCGCCGTCTCCCCCAACCTTCTGCATTTGTGGGCCCCATGCTGGATTGATTCGACCTTGTCTTTGCATTCTCAACATACTCCGCGTGAGTTACAACAAGTCTCTGCAATAGAGGCGCGCCTGCCAAATGGCTGCAACAAGGCAAGAGGCGGATGAGCCGAGGGCGCCACCAATGGGCACTGCCAGTGGCATGCACTGCCCCGCAGGCACCGGATGAAAATGCACACAGCAGCAAGCATTGGTGCTCATGGCGAGCTGGTGGATGCCCCGGTGTGGTAAACATGCTGGGAGATGGTTCGGCTGGCCTCGGTGTCCACCACGGCATAGGCACCACAGGCGGCGAGCCCGACTGCATCTGCAGCCTGGGCGAACGCCTGCAGGAACCTGCAAGGACCAACAAGGAGCAAGAAACAGCCAGGCCACGCCAGAGGGATGCACTTGACACTTTCCTTGCACTTTGCCTCCCGGCTCGACACCCGCACCCTCGACCGAATCGACACATGCACCCACGCAGGTCGCTGCAGCAGCAGGAGCCTGTACCAGCGCGCATGCCACACAGCTCACGAGCGCGTGTCGTCCAGGTTGCCCTGTTCCAGCCCCGGGTTCACAAGGTCCAGGGCAGCCAGCAGGGCGGGCTGCACCGAGCAGTTGCCCGCCTGCAGTGCCTGCTTCACGGCAGCAGCGCCGGTCTGGGCCTGGTCCCCGCCGGCCGTGACTGCCTCCACCAGCTGTGCAGCTGCAGCCGCAGGGTCAATGCACATCTGGGAGGCCAGCTGCCGGCAGACAGGAGGGTCTGCCGAGGAGGCTGAGCCAGAGGCGTCTGCAGAGGCCGCGGGTTGGGGAAGTCAAATTTCGGCTTGCATGAAAGCAACAGGGGTGACCTGGCAGGTCAGACAAAGCCGGGTGCTGTGAGGAAGCAGCGCAGAAGAAAGTGTGAGCAGAGCTGCCCCCCACCATAAGTCAGAGCTGAGTTGTTGAAGGCCAGCAGGGTGGCGTTGAAGCCGGGGCAGGCTGCACGGGTCTCGTTCAGGTTGAGGGCTGCGAACAGCTGCACGGCGCCTGGCGAGGGCGGGGCAGGGCTGCCCGCAGGGCTGGGGCTGGGGCTGGGGCTGGGGCTGGGGCTGGGGCTGGGGCTGGGGCTGCTCCTGGGGGTGCCAGCAGGTGGGACCTGAATCCCTGCAGCACGCACAAGGCAGGCAGCATGGGGAGGGGTGATGATGTGTGTATGCATGGCACGCTCACGACCCACCGCAGAGCAGCGTGCACGTCCAGCACCGCACCGCAGGCACTCACACATGGGCACTGGCCTTTCGACGGCTGGTGCAGAACTGAATGCAGAGACAGCTGACCCAGTATGGATGTCAAACTGCGGGGGAATGAGAAGGGAAGCATTGAAGCACATTCAGGCAGTTGCAGGTGATTATTAAGGGCTGACTCAAACCCGAGAAACGTTCAGGCCCCTCGTTTGAAGCAGAGGAGGTGGCGGCGGCAGCAGCAGCAGCAGGAGCAGCAGGCAGCAGCACTGCCGCTTGCCTGCGTTGGCTTCCTGACGGCAGGAAGGACGGCGATGGAGGCACATGCAGGCTTTCCACGAGCATCGGCGGCAGCAATCAGGAGCGATGTGAAGCTGCCGGGGCCAGAGCCGGGGGGCCACAGGGTGTCGGTTGAGTCGAGGGGCTTCCAGAGTGACCGCATTCGACAATGGTGCAGATGCAGCTGCACTCTTCAACTCGCAAGCACAGCACAAATTCGTTCCATTAGCACCAGAGCAATCAGCCCTGCTCACTTGAGGAACGCCGACAGCCCGCCCGGGCTCAGCCTGTACACATCAAACGCGCGCTGCACAGCCTGCGCAGCTGCGGCGGGGCACTCTGCCGACAGCAGGGCCTGCACCCAGTCCTGCGACTGCTGGTCGCCAGCGCCCACCAGGGTCGCCAGCTGGGAGCCAAAAACAAGGGGCTGGCTGCACAGGTCGCCCTCGAGCTGCTGCACAGCGGCAGAGGGGGGCACCGCGGTGCCGTTGGCATCTGCGGGGTGGGGGGTGCACAGCATGCAAACCTGAGAGGCACGCAGGGCTGCTGGACCACACCTGGCAGTCAGAACAAGAACAGCAGAAGGGCCGGGAAGCAGCTACTGGGGAGCGCTTGCGGGAGTGCAGCGTTGCGCCGTGCGGGACAACCCTGCCCTGCCAAGGACGGCTCATCCCCATGCGCACCGTAGCGCTGCCCCAGCGGCTGCTCCTCCCACCGGCCGGAGCTGGTGTTGAAGAGGCCGCAGGGGAGTGGCTCGCTGCCGCTGGTGTTGTACTGAATGAAGAAAGTGACGTTTGGGGGTGCCGCCTCGGGTGCTGGTGGCGGGGCAGCTGCGGGCAGGAGAGGGCAGCTGAGGCGTCGGCGGCAGTTTGCAGAGAGAGGGAGGGGGCTTTGCCTGGCAAGCCCAGGCAAAGCAGCAAGACCGCTCTAGCAGCGCACCATCATACACCTCTTGAAGCAGCATGCGTGAGGGGCTCCCTACGGCGGTGGCAGACTGCGCGTCGAGACAAGAGGGAATGTAATTCCAAATCACCAGTGGATGCCGGCGCAAACAGCAGCAGCGTCAAGCCGGCTTGCCGGTGCGTGTGCTCATGGCGGCGGTAATGGCGGGCAGGCCAAACCTAGACAGACAAACCCATCATCTGCTCGAATAACCTTTCCTTGCCTGGCGAAGGACACTGGCAGTAGCCGCTGATGCGAGCAGCAGTCCAAGCAGAGGGCGCAGCAGCACAAGTGCTAGACGCCTCATGGCGCCTGACCTGCCCCTCGGCTGAACACCACCACGCACACGATACAACTCGCGGGTCAGCGAGCAGGCAAGTGGCTGCTGGTCCAGTGAGATGAACGCACGATGGCACTGGCAGCGCAGCGTGGCCGACGTTCCGTCACAGATGCCGGCCATTGCCATCCTCTCCACGACTGACTGCCATGTGGCCGCAGTAACACGCTTGCAATGACCTTGGCACCCGTTTGCACAAGGTAACATGGAAGACAGAAATTTGCACTGTTGTTTTGTCCTGCGCGCATGGGTGACTGCTCATCTCCCCCTGTTGTGCACTTAGGGCGCATGCTGCAGCATGGGCACTCGCGCCCCTCAGCCGTCTACCAGCTGTCGATACTGGCGCCTGCGCTTCACTGTTGAACGTTGCAGCACTTTCAAGCAAAATTGTGGTTGGGCAAGTGCATGCATTTGAAGAATGCAATCAAAACTGTTCAGAAACAGTGGCATGGACCGCGAGACCGTGAAACCAGCAGGACAATGCAGCAATGTCCCACGAAGGCAGTTCTGCTGTCATACTGATGAACCTGCAACCGCAGGGTGGGCAGGGAACGTAGACAGCGTCATCTAAACGTGCGATCCATGCGCTCTGCTGGCTGTGGCAACATGCATGCTGACATCAGGATGCACTTGCGATGGCTCACTGAAGCAGCCAGCCGGAAACCCACCTGTGTGGTATGTGTGCTGCGAGGTGATGCGATGCGATGCCGTGTCAACAATAGCATACGTCCCGCAAACAGCCAGGCCCTGTGCATCAGCGGCGAGTGCAAAGGCCTCCAGAAAGCTGCAGCAGCAAGGGGGAGGATTAAGTGATGCAGCTGGTGCTGTCTGCCAGACAGGTGCCATGCCGGACACATGTCGAAGCACACACCAATAGTGACCAACTTGGATCCCGCCTCACGCGCGAGTGTCGTCCAGGCTGCCCTGGTCTAACCGCGGATTGACAATGTTCAGGGCCGCCAACAGGGCGGCCTCCACTGAGCAGCTGCCTGATTGCAGCACCTGCCTGACCGCTGCTGCAGCCACCTGTGCCTGGTCGCCGCCAGCCCTCACAGCCTGCACCAGCTGGGCGGCAGCTGCCGAGGGGTCGCTGCACATCTGGCTGGCCAGCTGCTGGGAGGTAGAGTTGTTTGGGGAGGCGGCAGAGCCAGAGGCATCTGCGGTGGGTGAAAGCAACGAGCGGATGGAGCACAGAACTGGACGGCAACAAGCCGTCATGATGACCCATGCTGGCATAGCAGGCTGGGCATGGCTGGCCTTGCGGCTCCCTGCCCAGCCCCTGCTGCACACCAGCAGCAGGTGGCAGCCCTGCGGGCGCCTGCCTGCTTGCCTCCCTCACCGTAGGCCAGGGCAGACACGTTCCACCGCAGCGAGGCCGGGTCAAACTGGGGACAGGTGGCGACTGTCACATTGGTGTTGAGGGCAGCAAACAGCTGGATGCCCTCTGGGCCGGGCGCCGCAGCGGGGACAGCGCCCTCTGGACTGGGAGCCAGACCAGCAGGCATGGTGGCTGTGGGGACGGCCTTCCCTGTGTGGAAGTCATACTGCATCATGCATGGGCAGACTGGCGGTGCAGCCTGAGCGGCATGCATGTTTGGCAGGCATCGCATTGCTGAGGGACAGCAAAGGGCGGCCTCCGCGGTGCAGCGAGGCACCTGTATTGGCGGCGCGCCATCCGCAGTGACGACTGCCAGGGAGGCGCAGGCGGGCTTGCCGCGGGCGTCAGCAGCCGCCACCAGCTGGGAGAAGAAGCTGTGCGGTTGTGAGAGGGGGGGGGGGGGGGCTAAGATACGTTCTTAAGCGGAAGAGCAGGCTGGTGCAGCACTGCAGGCAAAGACCCATCCCCCAATGAGTGAGAAGGTGGCAATTGGTGGCCTGCAGCCCATTCTCACTTCTGCACTGCTGCCAGGCCCCCAGGACCCTGCTTGACATAGTCAAACGCCGCCTGGACGGCAATGCCCACAGAATCGATGCAGAAGACTGACAGCAGGGCCTGCACCCAGTCCTGCGCCTGCTGGCTGCCGGCCAGCACAGCCTGCGCCATCTGCGGGCCGGTTCCCTGCACAAGAAGCAGAGATTCGAGCAGGCAGCAGGTGAAGAACCGAATAGAGGGCTTCTCTCAGCTGACCAATCTCTCCTCCCCATGATATGAAGCTCAATGCAGGAGTAGCAGGAGGCAGCAGGCACCACACCAGCGGCTGGGCGCAGATCTGCGTCTGCAGCTGCGCCGCTGCAGCCGAGACGGGCACCTCGGTGCCGTTTGCATCTGCGCATGGCCAGGCCACACCAAAGGGGTCGATGAGCAGCTGCTCCGGCCGCACAAGGACCTGCTTGGCTTGATGGTCGCATCCTGCTATGCGCCTGCTCATTCCTCGGGCGCAGCGCTCACCGAAGTGCTGCCCGGCCGGCTCCTCATGCCACTGCTGCGTGCGGGGATCGAATGTGCCGCATGATACCGGCTCCAACGGGCCCGTGATGTTGTACACAATGGTGAAGGACGCACTGGTCTCTGCCGCGGGGGCTGGGCCGGTTGTGGTGGGCGGACCTGCAATGCAAAAAAGCACACAACTTGTCGTACAAGCGGTGGGATGCGGGCCGTGCGGGCAGCTGTCTGTGGTGGACTGGTCACACCCGCAGAGGTTGGCCGCTGCAGCAGCATGCGGCCGCTGGATCGCCATGGCATCTTGCGCACAGCCTGCAGCAGCATATGAGACAGATTAGCATGAATGAGATAATTAATGAGATGAAGGTGCTCTCAGCACCGCTGCTGCCGCCCAGCGGGGCGGAGGAAGGGACCTCGGCAGAATTCCCTTGGCTTGATCTCAACCCCAGATCTTGCACCCTTGAGCTGCGGCCCATACCTCTGGTGGGGCTTGCCCAGCTGTAGAAGGGGCGAGGAGGCAGGCCAGCAAGGCTGCTGCAAGCAAACCGTGCTCCAAATGCCCCATGTCTGCGATGTTGTGCCCCAGAGAGATTGAGCAGTTTGGACCGAAAAAGTGCCGTGCTCAGGCTAGGAGAGAGCAGCCAGGCTGGAAGGCAGCAGTGCGCAGCGGCTCAGCATGGCGGCCAGCGGCAGGCACTGATCCTGCTTTCTGTGACCTTTCAATCCTCTCTTTCCAGAGTTGGCTGGATGCATGTCTGCGCATATTCCAGTAGGAATACACGATTCACTGTTGGGCTGCCAAAGTGCCCCTTCCTCTCCCTCTGATGGCAGGAGCCGAAGGGCCCGGCCAGTCCTGCCCTGCCTTTGCTGTGGAGCACGCATAATAATGTTGGAAAGCTTTGCAGAGCCATAAGCACACTGTCCACAACAATGCAGCATCGGCAGAATGGCAATCAGTCAGCTGGCCTAAGCTGGGGCGTGAGCAGCGCCTGGCGCCCATCACAGCTGAGACCCGGTGTGGATGGTTTCGGTCCACAGCACCTCCTCACTCTTTGGGTCCACTATGATGAGGGTGATGCACGTCTGCAGCAGGCAAAGCAGGGGAAGGTGGTTCTAAGGCAATGCCGGCGGGTGTACTGGCTGCACGGCAAGCAAGTCAGGAGCAGCTGCCTGCACTGTCATGTGTGAGAGAGAGAAAAGACGGCACCTGAGCAACGATATGCGACTCACCGGGATGCCTACAACATCGGATGCATCCGCCATCTTGATGAACCACCTGGTTTGACATGGAAGGGAGGTGAGGTTTTGTGGCCAAGAGGTGAGCAATCAGCACAGGGACTGCAGGCACCCTGCAATGTCCGCCTGGTGCCTACACTACTTGGTGTAGCGCACCGCAGGCGCTCACTCTGTGGCTGCTGGCAGGTCGGCTGGGTCGTCACTCTTCACTGTAGATATGGCGAAATCGTCTGCACCAGCAGGCTTGCCAGGGCACACGAAGAGCCCTGGTCAGAGTCGGTTCTCTGGGGGCATGATGGCGAATGCTTCGACCTCACTACCGCCAACCTTCCCAACACGCACTTACAGGCCTTGCTCGAAGCGTTGCCGCAGTCGGAGTCGGCTTTTAGCAGGGCCGCAGATGCGACCTGCACGACAGCCAGCCAGGCACCAGGGAACACAGGGTGCCGCACCTTTGATAAATAAAACAAAAGGGGAATCAGAAGCCCAACTACCAGCAGCTCTGGGAGCACCACCTGCACAGAGCTGGCCCAAGGGGCGTTGCTCGCTCGTGCTGAACACAAACACCCTCTTCCTGAAGTCTCGCCTGCGCCTGCGTGCCGCCCGCCTCCACCATTTGGTACAGCTGCTTGGCACCCGCCCGAGTGTTGTTGCAGATTTGCTGGGCCAGTGCGTCGACATCCGAGGGGCTGGCAGTGGCAGAGCCACTGGCATCTGCACGGAGGAGCAAGCAGAGAGCATGTTTGGAAGCGAGTCAACGGGGCAAAACCGAACACGGCTCCACCTCTGCGCTTTGCATGCAATGGGCAAGGCATGCCAGACGCTGGAAGCGCAAGCCATGAGGGTGTGCAAGCTGAGCGAGGGGTGTACTGCACCGCACAGCCTGAGCAGCCGCCCACGCACCGTAGCGCATGCGGCCTCGCCCCCACTTAGCAGCCACGGGGTCGTACACGTAACATGTCGCCGTCGTCTCTCCTCTGCTGCAGCGGCTCAAGTGGGGCGGACACAGCGCCGGACAGGTCAGCTTGGCAGCTGCTGTTGGTGCGCGCGAGTCGGCGCTTTGCAGCAAGCGTGGGGCCAGCAGCGGCGCCCACCTGAGGAAGGACAGGAAGCGGGCATCGCTGGGAAGGTCCTCTGCAGGGCACCGTGGGAAGCGAGTCAGTAGACACTCAGCCCAAGCCGCCGGGCCCTTCCGGCTGAACTGTTATGCTCTGTGCACGGCGGCTAACAGCATGCAAAAGGGCAAGACACCAGAGTGCTCGGGCAGCCACCTGGCACAGGCCCTGAAGCTTCAGTGCTGATGGAAGGTGGTGTGGCCGGCTCTGCAACGGGCGGTGGCGTGGGCGGTGGCGGCGCCGCCACTCCCGGCGACGAGACTGGCGGCGGCGAGGATGGCACAACGACTGCTGGTGGCGCGGGGGTCGTTGGCACGAGGACGGTGGGAGGGGGAGCAAGGCCGCCGGTCAAGGAAGGTGGAGGGGTTGAAACAGATCCTGGAAGCACCCCCGGCGAGATGACTGTCCCGCCGGGCACTACCACCCGCGTGGGCTCCACTGCCTGCAGTAGCTGGCGGGGCGTGGGTCTGCCCCCAAGGCCAGCCAGCTCTGCTGCAGCGGCCTGTGCCACAGGGCAGGATCAAGTGTCGGAGTGTCAAAGCCAATGGATACAAGGGATTTGGAGGATGAGTATTGAGGCTGGCCGGCGATCCTCCAAAGGACTGGCTGCTGCAGCAGCAGCGGCGGCGGCAGGCGGCAACGGCGGTGGTGTATGCCAGGGTGCCTGCTGCCCTTCCTGCCTCCCCCGCGATCTTCGTGCAGTCTTGTCGATTGGGAAGGACGCAGCCTCACCACGCAGGCCAAAGAGGTCACGAGCAGCACGAACCTAGGTAAAACTGCCGTAGCCAGCATCCTGCCCTGCACCTGTGCGAGGGCGGCCCCGTGGCCCCACATACAATCTTGGAAGCCACAGCCAAGTACTGAGTGCTTGGGACGAGCGTGGCATGCTGGGCATGCTTGCCTCCCAACCTTCCACCAGGCCGTTCCCTTGCTCTTGGCATCATGGGTTACCTCATGCCCGCATGGGGAGGATTGTACCACTTGCAGCAGAGCAAGCTTTCAAGCGTGAAGTTTGCCGGTGCTGCAGTGCTGTCGGCAGCTGCCCTTGCCGCTGAAGGTGTGCAGACCGGTACCAGGGTGTTGAGAAGACCTCTCAAAGGCTTTTTTTCTACAAAAAGGGGATGCTAATTCAAGTACTCGGCTTGGGTCAACTCAGTTAACCCACAGGCTGTGGGGAGCACCCGCGGGCTCGCCCTGTTGCCGCGCCACGGACGCGCCACCTTCCCGGCATTGAAGCGCAGGCGCGAACCGGAGCGCTTACCCAGGCCCCAGCGTGTGCAGCAGCTGCGCAGCAAGCCTTGGCCTGCCTGAAAGGACTGCAGGGAGGCATTCCTGCTGGTTTGGATGCCAGCTGCTGGCCGTCCTGCTCTGGTCAACTCCCCCTCCACACTGCGTTGCACTTTCGGTTTGTGTACCTCCTTCCTTCTG
This sequence comes from Auxenochlorella pyrenoidosa, assembly GCA_001430745.1. NCBI lineage: Eukaryota > Viridiplantae > Chlorophyta > Trebouxiophyceae > Chlorellales > Chlorellaceae > Auxenochlorella > Auxenochlorella pyrenoidosa. Next base: position 707,345 of record KQ482042.1, read on the forward strand.
GGGGCATCAACAGTTGCGAACGAGTTCAAGCCATAGACTGAGAGAGCAGGCAGTCAACACTGAAGTGAGCAGCACTGCTTCACCGGTCTTTGGGGCTTCCTCCTGGCCTCTCTTGGAGGCATAGAAGGGGTTTCACACATCGTCCAAAGCATTTCAGGCCCTTTCAAAACCACTTGGACGGGCCGCTGTGTCTCCAAGCCCCAATGGCGACCTTGTCAGCAGCCGTCTGCTGCACCCTACTGCTGCTGGCAAGACGTGCCGCCTGACTTGCATACAGGGGCGTGGTGGCTTGTGCAGCCACGATTGAGCAGACTGTGGAGGCTTGCAGCTGTAGGATCTGCTTGGCGGTGCCGCCGCCAGCGGCGCCGGCTTTGCAGACGGCGAGGGTGCCTGCTGCTCTCCCCTGGCCCGAGCAGGGGAGCATCTTGCTTCCACTGCAGGCATTGCATGTGACAGGGCGCCGCACTCTGCTGCAGCGGCCGAAGGACATCGGCAGCCCCTTCCCAACTGGCAGCAGCCCTGCCTCCCCAGCCGCCTCCCCAGCCGCTTCGCCTGCTACCCTGCCCTCAACCTCGCCAAGCAGCCCTTCCAGCCCGCCTGCCTCTTTGCCTCCATCCGACACTCCTCCCGGACCATCTGGTGCTGCACCCGTGACCATCGTCTCAAGGCCCGGGGGCGCAATCGTCGGGCAGACAGGCACCGGCATTGTGGGCTCACCCAGCACTGGTGGCGGCGGTCCCGCAGCTGGCGGCAGGCCCTCGGGGCTGTCGGTTCTGGCCGCTGCGCCCGCACCAGAAGCAGAGGGAGCCTCTCAGACCACTGGGCCCTCTTCACCTGGATCACGTGAGGGCAACCTGCCCTGTGGGGCTATATAATACGAGCTCACACGTTCTTGCGCGCATCCAGGCTGGCTCAGCACCAGAAACAACCAGCCGGCTTGAAGGAGCGCCTGCACTCTGGCCTGTCATGTCTTGACACATTCCCCCGACTTCTGCCCATCTGCTCACACAGACATGTCTCTGTATGCCGAGGAGCTGGTTGATGTGGAGGCAGCAGTCAACGCTTCCCCCGACAATAGTTCCATTGGCTGCCTGCACTTCAATCTCACCACAAGGCTCTGGGAGGATCTGAAGGTGGGCTCCCAGCCGCCGACTGCCCCCAAACCGTGGCCGCAACCTGAGAGCAGCCTGCGACTTGGCAAGCGAAGCAGCAAGCTAGGCTGACGGTGAATTAGCGCGCGCGTGGCCCTCCTCCCATTCAGAACTCCAGCGGAGTAGTGGCGCTGCACGGTGCGCTGGCAGGGTTCCTGAGTAAATGCCTGGACATGCCTGCACGAGCGTCGCATGCCGCTGCTCCAAGCTAGCTCCCTTTCCCAATCCCGTGCACCTTGCAGGTGCACATGGCGGAGCCCCGCCCAACCCGCAGCGCGTGCAGCAGTTTGCAGCTCTGATAAGCCTGAATGCCACCATTGCTGCGCAGCAGATCCAGCCGGCTGTGTATCAGGGGGGCAGCGAGGCTGTGGCTGCGGCTGCCGCGCTGCTGAACACGACTTCCTGCCTGCCTGGCACGAATGCCACTGAGGCTGGTCCTGCAGCCACATTTGACTCCATCATCACCTCCCTCACCCTGCACAGAACCGACACTGCTCCAGATGTTGTGGCCAGGTGCGCCGGCGGGGTGGAAAGCAGCTGCCCATGCTGCTGCCTGCACAAGCAAGGCCTGCTTGCTCAACCTGCTTGCGCCTGTGCTGGCTCTGTCTGCAGGTGGCTTGTCAACCTTATCAATGCAACTGACGATGCCGGCATCCCTGCCTGCGCCACCCTCATTTCCGTTGCGCGGCATGGAATTGCTTGGGGTTACAACGAAACAGCAATCTGGACTGGCGGTGTGCTTGGCGTCTGAAGGCGGGCACTCCAGCATAAATACAGGGATGCAGAGCTCAGCATGCACATTGCGGCACACTTGCGTCTGCAGCTGCCAGATCGGGGCAGCACAGAGGGGGTGACATCATGCCAGCAGTTTGCAGCGCCTCCACCCTGCTGTACGTTTCGCATGTTCCTGACATTGCCTCGCCGCAGCATTGTGTCAGAAAAGCTGCCAAGCACCGCGCTGAGAGCAGGCCCGGCAGCTCAAGGGAGATGGCACATACGCCTGCACACATGGAGACGGCCAGCCACTGCAGGCCTGGACCCTACGCCAGAAAGAAGGGGCTGCTGAGCTTGTCAAAAAGATATTACACCATGGAAAGGGGAAAGCATCAGAGCCAAAGGCAGGCATCAAGCTCAGATGAGTACAGGCCAGGGCAGAAAGGCAAGACATACCGCAACAGCATGACAGTTCTTCAGGCTCGGATCAATCATCAGCAGGGCATCATCGCAGGTTCATCTCATTATTTGGCAATCAACTCAGCAGGGGGGGAAAGCAAGGGCAGAACACAAAAATGGGTTGCAGTTCTGGGGGTGGCAAAATCGGCGGCGAAAAGAAATACAGAAAAGATCAGCAGGATCAGCGGGGTGGTGCAACACGGGCGCCGCACAGACGCAGAATGGGGGGCCGCAGCGCATTACTGATTGGTGGCCTATACGGGGCAGCTATGACGGGGCACGCAAGCTGACGGGCGGCTACAGGGGGCCGGCACTGCCCTCCTCCCCCTCCTCTTCGGCTTCGCTCTCCTCCTCCTCCTCCTCCTCGTGCTCCTCCTGCTCGTCAACCACCTGACCAGCCATCAAGTTTCCAGCCATCTCAATAGCCTCCTTGAGAGAAGCAGTGGTGTCCTCCAGCTGCAGGAGGGCAGGCAGGCAAGCCAGGGGCTGCCGCATGTCGGTCGCAGGAGCACATAGTGCCTGACCGCAGAGCGGTCGGGGGCGTTCCGCAGCAGCAATACCCCTCCAAGCTCGTACAGCTGCGGACCTGCAGCGCCCCGCATCGGCCCCGCTGCCAGACCCTACACAATTCCATGCTCCACCCCGCACAGCCTGGCAAGGCGCCATTGCTGATCCCAGCTGAAATGAGAGGGACCGCCCCGGGCAAGGCGAGGCCCGCCCACCTGTGCCTGCAGGGCAGAGTTGAGCGCCCGGGCCTGCGCCAGCTCTGCTCGGTCCGCCGCCCGCCCGGCCTCCAGCTCAGCCATGGAGGCCCGCACCGCCTCCAGCTCGCCTGCCAGCCGAGCCGCCTCCAGCTGCGCGCCGCGCACCTCCTGCAGGCCCGCGGGGGCAACACGAGCCGGAGAGCAGTGACGCTGCAGGACAGTGCTGTCGAGGCGGCCAACAAGGCCTGCTGCGTCAGGTCGCCGCCTCACGCGCACACAAGTGCAGGCGAGGCAGTAGCGCCGCGCGCACGCCTTACATACGCAGCACCAGTCCCTGCCCCGGCAGGCCATGCTCGGCGGCACTGCCTGCCAGCGGCCTGCCGCCTCACCTCCTGCGTCCCCACCAGCTCCATGCGCGAGTTGCGCAGGTCCTGCCGCAGGCTGGCCACCTGCACGGCAGTGGAATCACGAGGCCAGCTGGCGTGGACTCAGCAGCTGGAGTGAAGGGGCTGAGTGCACAGGGGCTTGAGCACATGAGGCAGCCCCTGGGCGTGCCATGCCGCACGCTGTTCAGTGGAACCCACGCCTGCACTTTTTAGCGTCCAGCCTTGCCTGTTGGAACAGCTCGTTGGCCCAGGACACGAGGCGGGACTCGCGGGTGGCGGGCCACGCGCCGCGGTCCCCGTCAACAATGACGCTCACCCCCGCGGCATCGCCCGCCCTGCCATGGGGGGACAGCAGGCTGGGTTCAGGGCTTGGAGGCAGGGGGGTCCAGAAAGGTCTCACGGCAAGGCTGTGCAGGGCAGGATGCTAGCAGGGCAGGTGCCGCACCGTGGCGGCGTACTGTGGCAGGAAGTTGGGCAGAGACACACACAGAACGGCGGGCTGGCGGCTCCCTGCCGGTGACCCGCTGCCCGCCAGCAGCTGCTGCTCGACTGCAGGCCAAGCTTCCCGACGGCGGCCCACAGTATATACGTACGGGAGGGCCCCGGCCCGCTCACCAGCTGTCCAGCACCTCGAGCCGCTCGTCGGCAAACCCGACAGCCAGCACGCCGTTGTTGCCGGCCTGCAGCGCCACGGGGCGCCCCGCCGCATCCACCACCGC
>KQ482042.1:714641-727819 GCA_001430745.1 Auxenochlorella pyrenoidosa
CCCCACCACACACACACACACACCTGCGCCACCAGCTCCTTGCGCACCGACTCGTCGGGCGGGTACTCGTTGCCGTTCATGAGGGTCACAAAGGCGTAGATGGCCTGGCCCTTGATGGGGCTGCGGGGAGCAAGGGGGAGGGGAGGGGGTCGCGGTGGGCGGCAGGCACAGCCGAGACTCAGGGACACTCAAGCGCCTGCTACAAGCCTGCTGCACAGGGGCCCTGCTGCACCAGATCCAACCGTGCAGGCGGGGGCAGGAAGGCGACTCACTGGTCCACAGGCACCACGGCCGCCTCGGCGCACAGGTGGTGCCCCACCAGCGCGCTCTCCACCTCGGCGGTGCCGATGCGGTGGCCCGACACGTTGATGACGTCGTCCACGCGGCCCAGGATCCAGTAGTACCTGCAGCAAGGGGGGTGGGGGGGAGGGGGGGGCGCAGGTGTGAGGAGGGGAGGGGGACTTGAGGGGCCGGGCAAAGGCCATCACACCGCCTGCAGCCGCCTCGCTTCACAGCCAGGAGGACGCAGCTGGCCAGCCGGGCCAGCCTGGCAGCGCATTCCGCCCTCACCCGTCCTCGTCGCGGCGCGCGCCGTCCCCGGTGAAGTAGTAGCCCTTGTAGTGGGAAAAGTAGGTCTGCTCGAAGCGCGCGTGGTCGCCCGCCACGGTGCGCATCATGGAGGGCCAGGGGCGCTTGATCACCAGGTAGCTGCGTGGGGGGTAGGGTGTGTGGGTGGGGGGGTAAGTGTGTGTGGGTTGGTTGGGGGGGGGGAGGGGGGCCGAGGCTGGTGAAAGATTTGGGGAGCTTGGTGTGGGGGGAGGCAGGGAGGCGGCACCAAGCGCAAGGCGCAGGGGGCACACCAGGCCAAGCTGCGCATCCACACTCGGCCCCGTTGGCCCGCCCTAGCGGCTGCCCCCTGGCGCGCCTCACCCCTGGCCGGGCCCCTCCACCTCGTTGCCCTTGTCGTCCAGGATGGCCGCCTCCACGCCAAAGAAGGGCAGCGTGGCGGAGCCGGGCTTAGTGGGCGTGGCGCCGGGCAGCGGGGTGATCACTGCGCGACGGGACACCCATGAAGGACAGCCGTTAGTGCGCAGGCGAACAGACATTTGACAACAAGACACCAGTGCTTGAAATGAGCAGCACCGCCTAACTGATGGCTGCCTGCGCCTGCAGAACCCTAGCAGTGTGCGCAACACATGCTTCATGCGCAACGCCTCCTTGCCGCTTCCGGCTCATGGGCTCGTGGCGAATCGCAGCCCAAGCTCACTGTGTGCGCCCGTCTCCGTCTGCCACCAGGGAAGAAGAAGAATGAGTGAGACACAATTGGGTAATCGGGGGGCGATGCATGACAGGGGCGGCACAGCAGCCGTCCGCCAAATCCTGCCATCTGCCCTCTTCATCCAGGCGTCGAACCCGGTTCCAGGCTCTGCCATGCAGGCGGATGAGCCTTTTGTGGGACGCCCACAGAAGTGCATTTCAATTAAGCGCGCTGCATGCCACACGGCCCACCCTTGCGTTGGCAGCACCCTACCTGCCACCAGGTGTCGACGATGGCCACGTTGGAGTTGCCCACCACCTGCCCCAGGGGGAGGAAAGGCACAGGTTATGCAGGGCAGGTGTGCGGTAGTGGCGGGAGGAAGAGTACACAGGGCGCCCTGGAGATTGCACTGCAGGACGGGACCAGTGCGCACGCCAGCCCCGCCCGCCAGCAAGCCCCCCCCCCTCCAGCCTCAGCCACAGGCTGCCGCCTCACCTCATAGTACCAGCGCCAGGCCTCGGGGTTGATGGGCTCTCCCACGGTGCCCAGGATGCGCAGGGAGGTGCGCCTGCGGGGAGGGGTGTGCATTCGAGGCGGCGCTCAGCAATGCCCGAGGTGCGGCAGGCGGGGGTACGCCGCGCAGCTCACAAGCCCATGCGCCTGCAAGCCCCTGCAGCCCTGCCCCGTCGACAGTACCTCCAGCCGCCATCCCCTGTCGTTGCCAAGGGCAGCCAACCCCCGAGGGCAGCCACCTCCCCCGCCCGGCCCCCCCTCACTTGTGCTTGGTCACGTGCTGGTCGCCGCAGGCCATGAGGGTGCGGATGGCGGTGGGGGCGGTGTAGAAGAGGGTGACGTTGTACTTGTCGCACACGTCCCAGCAGCGCCCGGCGTCGGGGTAGGTGGGCACGCCCTCAAACAGGATCTGCTGGGCGCCCATGAGCAGGGGGCCAAAGGTCACGTAGGAGTGGCCTGCAGGGGGGCAGGGAAGCGGGGGGGGGGGGGGGGGGGCCATGGTAAGCAGCGCAGCGCGGTAAGCAATCCGCCCGGTGGGCTGTGCGCAAGCGGTGGCTGGGCGCGCGCGCGGCGTGCCGCTGCTTGCTGCCGCCCCTGCTCCCTCCCAGCAGCCCTGCTGCCAAGCCCCGACTCCGGCCTCCAGCAGCCGTGCAGCCGCTTGCCAGGCCCCCATGCTCACCTGTGATCCAGCCGCAGTCGGCGGTGCACCAGTACACGTCCTCTGGCTTGTAGTCAAAGACATACTTGAAGGTGGCGGCGGCGCCGCACATGTAGCCGGCGGTGGTGTGCAGCACGCCCTTGGGCTTGCCGGTGGAGCCAGAGGTGTAGAGCTGCGGGCGGGGCGGCGGGGCAGGGCTGCCGGGTGGGCGGGTGGTGCCAGGAGGGCGGGCAGGGCGGGCAGGCGGGGGGCAACGTCTGGCAGCTGGCTCCTGCCAGGGCCCTCCCCCAACACTACGAGGGCAACTGAACAAACCACAGCCGAGCCCGGCCCAGCCCTGCGCCGGGCTGGCCCACCCTGCCTCCCCCCCACCCCCCACCCCACTCCCGGCCCCCCACCCACCTTGAACAGCGGGTCCTCGGCCCCCACCCAGGTGACCTCGCACTCGGTGGGCTGGTCCCCGATGACGTCCTGCCACCACACGTCACGCCCCTCCACAGTGGAAGCCTGGATGGCGTCGCGCGACACCCCCGACGCCACGTGGTCGTACACCAGCACCCGCGGCACGTGCACCTCCTCCTCGTTGTCCAGGATCTGGAGGGCCTGCGCAGTGAGTGCAGGGGGGGGGCGGGCGCGGGCGCGGGCGGGGGGGCAGGGCAGGTGAGGGGAGGCCCAGCGGGAGGGGGGGAAGCAGGCCTGCTCTCTGGAGCACGAGGGCCGGGGATAGTGAGGGACGGGCGGCGAGAAAAGAATGAACCGCAGGCGGGAGCCACGTGGCCCGGCACTCCCAGCATGTGCCCCCCAGCCCCTCCCACCTCGTCCACGATCTTCTTCAGCTCGATGTGCTTGGGCCCGCGCTTGACCGCGGAGCAGGTGACCACCATCTTGGGGGAGGAGTCGGAGATGCGCCCCGCCAGCGACTCGGCCGAGAAGCCGGCAAAGACGACGGAGAAGACGGCGCCGATGCGCGCGCAGGCAAGCTGCGGGGAGGGGAGGGGCAGGGCGACCGGGGGAAGTGAGCGGCAAGCAGCCGGGTGATTGAGGGACGGGGCAGGGCACTGGCGCTGGGCACAGAGGCAGACAGCATGCAAAGCTCCTCCACGCGCAGCTCTGCTGCCGGCGCTGCTCCAGGCGCGTGAGCACCTCCAGGCCGGCCGGCTCTGCTCCTTGCGCGTGTGCGCAGCCGGGCTGGTGGGCCTGGCCCGCCCTCACCATGGTGGCGGGCAGCTCCGGGATCATGGGCATGTAGATGGTGACGTCGTCGCCCTTGCCCACGCCCTGGCTCTTCATGTAGTTGGCAATCTGCAGGGGGGAGGCGGAAGGGCGGGGCAGGGAGAGGGAGGCTTGGGTGGCGCGGGAGGCGCGGGCGGGCAGGCGGGAGGGAGCAGGGCAGGCGCAGGCGCGTGCACAGCCAGAGGCAGGGTCCCGCGCAGCCGCTGCAGGCCGCTCCCGCCCCCGCCCCCATCCTGCCGCCCCCGCTCGCCTCCCCCGCGGGTGCGCGCTCACCTGGCAAACCTGGTCCTGCAACTGCTTGTAGGTGGTGGTGGACTCCTGCCCCACGTCGTTGCCCTCCCAGTAGAAGCATACGCGGTCGCCGTTGCCCTCCTTCACGTGCCGGTCGATGCAGTTGTAGCACACGTTGGTCTCGCCGCCGTTGAACCACGACACGTTGATGGAGCCCTTGTTCAGATCGAAGTTGTGCCTGGCGGGAGGGGGAGGGGCGGATGCAGCGGGGTGCTGTGGATGGGGCAGACGCTAGGCACGCGGCGCCGCGGCACCGCCAGCGGCGGCAGGCAGGCAGGTAGGCAGGCAGGCAGCGCCGCAGCCTGCCCGCTCACTTGTGGAAGTTCTCGCCGCTGTCCCACTTCTTATTCCAGTGAAACTGCTCGGCAAAGGCGCCCCAGAAGCCCTGCAGGGAGGGAGCAAAAAGAGCATGTCGAATGAGCAATCCCACCCTCGGAGTGAAGGACCCCCCTGGAACGCTGCCGTGTGTGCAAACTCACCTCGGGGTCCTTGAGAGACTGCGCATACATGTCCTTATACTTGGCGAGCGAGTCGACATGGGCGCCCTTTGCCACATGCTCGGGGGGCTGGTGGACAGTGGTGGCCATGTTTGCGGCACTGCAGCACATTGGCAAGGTCATGGCAAGCTTGTGGGCGGGCAGGCGGCTTGGGTTTTGCAGCGATCAACTGCCGGTGTGCCTCGTCCCGACACAGGTGCCGGGCGGGCTGCAGCGCTCCCGGCAAGCTGTGTGCAGGCTCCAGAGCATTTGTGAGGGTGGTGTGCAGTCGGATCGGGGCGGCAACCCACCTGCTGCTCTCACACCAGTCCAGGAGGGTGTGGGGTGCTTGTTGCAGAGCCACGCACGCTCACCCAAGCCCGTCCAAGTGCTTTCACCGATAAGAGGAGCGGGATGGAGCCAACAGCCCGCGGATGTGGGCTCATACCAGCTTGGGACGGCCCCTTGAGTGACTGGGGGAGCATAGCAGGGTCACAGCACGCACACTCAGACGCCGTCATCGCTTGGGTGGGTTTCGGGTCCCCCCCAGGCAGTCAGACTGATGAGTTTGAGCAAATCTGCGTAAATGCATTCGGCGCGGTATGGGCCCGCTCCTGCAAAAGGTTGAGAAGGGGGCTGTGTCACCTCCTGGCACACACACACAGCTCGGCAAGCGTCATGCAGTCATGTGTGCGTGCACGCCCTGGGGGGCCAAACCCCAGTATACAGATGGTCCACAATGAGCCAAATTCAGCATTGAAAGCTCTGTCAGCTCTTCTTGCTCCTGTATTAACGCAGCTGCAGTACTGGCGGCAGCCGCGACGCCTGCTTAGTAACCCAGCTCAGGATGGCAACACCTCCCTGACACAGTGGCTGTCGCAGGCGCTCCCCTGCTGCTGATGTATCATGAAACCTCTGACAGCGCACAGCAATGGTTTGACTGGACTGCCGCCCACGTTAGCATGCATTCAACTCGAAACCAGCCCTGACGCTTGCGCTCCCAGCGTTGCACTACCGTCATGCCAACAAAGATGCAGCATGCAGATCACACATGGATAGGTGGAGCAAGAACATGTGCAGGAGCACGTGCCAAGCATGCGTGAGCAGCCAGCAAGGAGCAGGGCGCTGCCCTGGGCGCTGGCGAGCGGAAAACGCGCCTGCAGGCCCAGCGTCATGCCAGCTGCTGCTAGTTCATGATGTGCCCCTGGTGCTTGGCCGCCGCGCCATGCTGCAGCAGCAGCGCGCGCCAGGCGCGGGAGCGGCCCCCCTTTCAGGCCGGCGGCGCCGGCGGGCCCACGTCGTCGTCGGGGCGCAGCGTGCGGTCCACCAAGCGCCGCATCTCCTCCAGGATCTTCTGCTCCTTGCGCTTGTTCTCCTCAAAGTTGAACATGGCCAGCGCCGCCTTCTCCTCCGCCGTGTACACCTGGTTCTCCTTCCTGAGGGGCAGCAGGGAGGGGCGGGAGGGGGCCAGAGGGAGGGCTGGGGTGGGGGGGCCCGGGGCAGCCTGCAGCGTCAGCACATGCCGTGGCAGGCTGAGGAGGGAGGCTGGCAGGCTGCCATGAGCGCCAGGTCGTGTTAGGTGCGGTAGGGGCACAGGAGTAGGCCCAGCCCCAGCCAGGGAGAGGCTGTGGAGCTGCGGCAGCGGAAGGCTGGCGCTCTGCCGGCCAGGCGAGGGTGACAACCACCCTATTGCCCCGGGCACACTTCTCCCCAAAATGGCAGGCAACTCAAAATGCACCAAGAGAGGAAGCACAAGTAGGCGGCCAGCAAGCTGAGACACAGAGCTGCTGCTTGGAACGACCAGGGAGGCCTGCCGCCACCGCTCTGCCCATCCAGCCCAGCTAATGGGCGGCAGCGGGCAAGCCAGCAGCGCTTTGCAGCCCCGGCGCACCTGATGCGGACCGCGTTCATGCGCGAGTGCCGTGAGCCGCTCATCACGTAGCCAATCTGCTCAAACTTGTCGATCTGCTCGGCATCCAGGCCGACCTCGCCACGCCGCGGGATGCGCTTGCCCGCCTGCACGTACGCCGCCATGGCCTGCGCCTCGCCCGGCCGCATGTGCGTGCCGTAGTCGGCCTCAAAGGCACCACCCGCGCCGCCCGCCGGCGCCTCGGGCCCCACCATCGCGTTCTCCTCCTCAGCCTTGGCGCGCGCGGCGGCCTCCTCGGCCGCGTGCCGCCGCGCCTCCTCCACCCAGTCCTTGAAGAGCTGCGCCTCGCGGCGGTTGATGTCCGCCTCCACCTCATCCTCCTCCTGCTGCTGCCCATCGGCGGTGCCGTCTGCCGGCACCGACCCGGCCGCCAGCGCTGCAAGCTCGGGGTCCAGCCCCTCGGCTGCCGCCGCGCCCGCCGCCGCCGCCCTGGCCGCGCGCGCCTCCTCCTCGCGCGCCGCGTGCTGCCGCCGCAGCTGCTCCTGGTGCTCCCGCTCCACCTCCTCGCGGTGCTGGCGCACCAGCCGCTCCCGCTCCTCGGGCGGCGGGCTGGGGGTGACGCGCCACACGCACTTGATGTTGCGCTCCATCAGCTTGACGCGCTTCAGGCGGCGGCTGCGCAGTGGAGGGGGGAGGGTGGGGAGGGGGAAGGCAAGCAAGCATGATAATCAAGCTGGCATGCGACGCTTAAAACTAAGTGGGCTGTTTGAAAGCAGGTGTGATTTCTGCAAGCAGGCAGGCAGAGCAACTGGGCGTCACGAGGCACAGCACCGACCCAAGCCTTGCCCGAGTTTCCCTGCACTGCACTCACTACTCCTGGAAGTCTGCCGCCTTGATGTCATCGTCACTAACATCGTCCTCACCGCGTGATCGGCGGCCAGGCCCGCCACCTCTGCAACACAGGACAGGAAGAAGAGCACGAGTCGTCAACGTCGGCTACGCAGGGGCAGGCGGCGGCTTGCCGGCGGCAGTGGCGGCAGGCCCCCGAGCTCACCCTCGGCCTCGAAACTCGTCTGGCAGCCGCTGCTCGTCCCGTCGATAGCCGCCAGACCCGTTCTCAGGCCGCCTGCGCTCGTCGAAAGGGCTCCTGCGCCGAGGCGGGCTCCTGCTGTAGCGGCGCCGTGGCGGAGACCTGCTGTAGCGTCTTCTGGGAGATCGTGAGCGCGAGCGCCGCCTGTAGGGCTCTGGGCTGCGGCTGCGCCGGCGGGGGCTCGGGGAGCGGCCCATTGCTGCCCGCAAGAGCTTCTAAACAGGAGATGCAGGGAAAACAGAACAGAAGAAGCAGAAAGTCGGAGACAGGGGCAGTCTTGCTGCAGCGGAAGCAATGCATACCAGGCATGCTGCGCGCGGGGCTGCGTTCTGGCCCCTGCTTCCAAGCTCACTAGTATGGTGAGCCAGATCTGCTTTGCATAATGTTACAGGGTCGCTGCTGTAGTGTGCCGCCCAAGAATCGGCACCTGGCCAAGCAAAGAAGACGTCAGCGGAGCAACAGGCACAGCTGTGCAGTGCAGAGAGCAGAGCAGGGAGGCTCAAGGAGCAGCCAAGGGTTCTGGACACTGGATTCATTGGGTGCAAAAGCGGCTACGTGCAGGAAAGCGGCGCAGCGAATCAGACAGGCAAGGAGGAAAACTGTTTGCTGCAAGTGCGCTCAACAATTGAGAAAGAAATGGGGCCATTGGTTGTGGGGGCGGGCCAAGTGAGCAAGAAGTGCTGTGGAGGCCCCGCTGTACGACACAGGGCCAGCCAATGAGACGAGAGGATGCAGGCAAAGAACAAGGCAGACAAATCTTCAGGGAGCGGTGCGCTGGCGCGCATCTGAAGGCCACGTTTCCTTTGCAGGCCTGCACCGCGGCACAGGCAAGCACGGCTGCATGCCGGCGGGGGCAGGCCCCGGGCCGCCCTGGCAGAGCGCAGCCGCCGCGGCCGCCTCACTTGAAGCGGCGGAACATGATGCTGTCGGTCCAGCTCTTGAGCTTGGACACAATCTCCTCGTCCTGTTCCCACGACGACATGACCCACTCGCCCTCCTGGTTGGCGGAGTCAGTGCCGCCCTCGCCCGCCGCGTGCGCCTGGCGCCGGCTGTGCAGGTCGGCGGCCGCCATGTGCATGATGAGCTCCCGGAACTCGTCCCGGCTGATGGCGTGGTGCTCCATGTCCACCACGTCCACAAACATGGCTGCGGGAGGGGGGGAAAGGGTCCAGCAGGGCCGCGCGGCTGAACGACTCGCACACGCTGTGCTGCCGGGCGAGGGGTGCATGCAACGCCGCTGGCAGGCAGGAGGGCAGTTATAGCGATGCAGGCATCGCGCTGTTTGCAGCTGAGGCATGCATGCAGTATAGATGGGCAGGCCGGGGTCGGCCCGCCCATCTGACAGCCAACTGTCGGGCAGGGCAGGGGCTTGCAGAGGCTGCACGGGTCGGCAGCTCGCAGCTAGCCCGTGGGTCCACCCCGGCAGATCTGCGCGTTCCTTCGCCGCAGCAGCAGCAGCGCGAGCACCGCAGACCAGGGGGACCGCACAGCCCCCTCACCAGCCTGCTCGTCGGTAATGTCCACCTGGCGGCTGCGCAGCGCGGCGGCCACCTCGGCGGCGGTCAGCGCGCCGTCGCGGTCCTGGTCAAACTCATCAAAGATGTGGCTGAGCGGGTCGGAGTAGGCGCCCGAGGGGATGCGCTGGCGGGCCAGCAGCTGCAGGGAGGCAGGGGCAGGGGATGAGCACCGAGGGGCGTGTGACAGGAGGTAGCAGAAGCCAGGCAGGCGGGCAGGCGCCAGGCAAGCGCACGCTCAGACAGCCTTCGAGCAGCATATGAGCAGCAGCAGAGCCTGACCAACAGGTAAGCAGCGCATAAAGCTGGAGCGCCACCCAGTGAGCTGCCCCGGCTGCCGGGCTGGACGCTCCTCGATGCTCAGGCTGCGCCACCCTGCCCCCAGGGTGCGCACTCACCGCTCCAGCAAACTCCTGCATGCCCTTGATGCGCGGCCCGTGGTGCGACTGGCCGTAAGCATTCATGAAGGCGGCGTGCATCACCTCCCTGTCCTCATCGGGCGAGGGCACCCGGCTGGCGCGCACCTGCCGCACAGAAAAGGGGCACAGACAGCAGCGGCCTGGTGAGTGCAGCACGCCATGGGCAACAGGCAAACACTACCAAGCACCGCTTCGCGACTCTTTCGAGGATCTTATACAGCAGGAGGCGGCAGCGGTGGGAACACGAGCCAGAGGCTTGCCTGCGGCTGGCCGCCAAAGGGTGCGCCGCCGCCAGCCGCCGCCACGGGCGCTGCCCGCCTGCAGTGGGAACAGCGGACGGCGAGCCAGTGCCTCGTTGCTCGTGTCGAGCGTCTGCACAGATGCTATGTAGCCTGTGGGGTGGCACAGAAAGCCCGCAGGGCTGGCCGGCAGGGGCGGCGGGTGTCGTGTGCCCACTCGAGGGCCCACCCTACCTGTGCGCGCGCTTTGGTGGATGGTGAATTGCAGCAAGGGCACTGCAGGCCTTTTGTGAGGCTGCTAGCTGCATAGCGCAAGGCGTCACGTTTGAGCCGCGGGCTTGCGTGCTTCGAGAGTGCTTGTGAGACTGCAAACGGTCGATCGGGTGTGCCGAGAATGCAGGCGGCATCGAGGGAGCCCGTCTCGGCAGGCCTGCTGCCTGCTGTGGCCAACTCAATGCGGCAGGCAGCTTTCAAGGGCTGCGGCAGGGCCTGTCAGTCATCCCTGATACTCCCACAGCATCTGCACAGACCACTAAGCAGCACAGGCAACCGAACCGCCGCTCCTGGGCAGTCAAGCTCTGATCGAGAGGCAGCGCCTGTTCGCCCTCAGCCCACACCTGCCCGGCACCATGTCGGCGATGCCATTTGGCATGGTGAGTGCGCCCACAATTGGGCCGCCGCTGCTCCAGCCCACCTGCCGCCGCATGTGCTGCCGCCGCTGCCGCCCACCTGCTGCTCCGCCTCCCGGGCTGCCCACCGCGCCTCTGCCCTCTGCCCGCGCGCCCCCGCCCCCGCAGCAACCACAAATCATCCTGCTCAAGGAGGGCACGGACACGAGCCAGGGCAAGCCGCAGCTGATCAGCAACATCAACGCGTGCTATGCCGTGGCCGATGTGGTGCGCACCACCCTGGGGCCCCGCGGCATGGACAAGCTGATGCACACCGAGCGGGCGGTGACCGTGTCCAACGACGGCGCGACCATCATGAAGACCCTGGACATCGTGCACCCCGCGGCCAAGGCGCTGGTCGACATCTCGCTGGCCCAGGATGCCGAGGTGGGTGCTGGCGCTGGGTGCCGGCCACGGCCGGGGGCAGGCCGTGGGTCGAGGCTGCTGGGCGCATGCTGCGGGCTGGGGCAGACGGAAGGCATGCCAGTGGTGGCCGCAGCAGTGGGCGCGCGGACGGGCCGTCAGGCGGTCCTGCGCCGGTCACGGGCAGGCAACAGTGCAGCATGGCCCCGCCATGCGGAACGGAACGCCCACGCTCTTCAAGCGCTGTGCCGCCGGGCGCCCCGCCGTGCTTTGCAGGTGGGCGACGGCACCACCACCGTGGTGCTGCTGGCGGCGGAGTTCCTGAAGGAGTGCAAGGCCTTTGTGGAGGAGGGGGTGCACCCGCAGGCAAGCAGGGGTGGGGTGGGGGCACCGCGGCTGCGCACGTCAGGGTTGCAGAGGCTGCCGGCGCCCGGCTCACCTGCCTAAACACCGCAGCGGGGCTGCCTTTGGAGACGGATGTCAGGCGTGCGTGCTGCAGGTCCCGACAGGTCTTCCACTGCAGACGTGGCTCACTGTGCCTGCAGCACATGCCGGCATGCGGCCGGCCATGCCAGCGCAACTCAAGGTCTGCCCACCTGCTGCCTGCCCCGGTGACCTGCCCCTCCCTGCAGGGCATCATCCGCAGCTTCCGGCAGGCGGCGCAGCTGGCGGTGGCGCGGGTGAAAGAGCTGGCGGTGGACATTGGCGGCAAGGATGTGGAGGAGCGGAAGCAGCTGCTGGAGAAGTGCGCGCAGACGAGCCTGAACAGCAAGCTGGTGAGCGGGACGGGGCGCAGGGCTGCCCCTTGAAGACGAATACAGCATGCGATGATGCCTCTGGCGTGGCAGCATGGGAATCCAGTGTGCCGCTGGGCAGTCTACGGTCCTGACGCTTGCTGCAGCAAGGTCGCTAGCTGCAGCGAGCCCTTTTACCACCTGGCCAGAACCTAGGCAGCACAGTGTCCTGCCGAGGCGACGGCAGTCACCCGCCATGCCCTTCCAGCCCTTCCACTGGCACCCCCCAACCCACCCACCCACCAACCCACCACCGCCGCCCACTGCCCTCAGGTGTCTGGCGAGCGCGACTTCTTTGCCAAGATGGTGGTGGATGCGGTGACCAAGCTGGACCCGGAGAGCCTGGACCTGCGCATGCTGGGCATCAAGAAGGTGCAGGTGAGGAGGCAGGGGGGGAGCACAGGGGGGGCCAGGGGCAGAGCGGCGCGGGCCGACAGCGAGTGGCTGCTGCCAGGGGGGGTCCCCAGCAGCAGGGAGCAGGGAGACACATGCCGGAGGATAGAGAGGAGATGTGCAAGGCTGCTGGCGTGGCCCAGGACGTGTGATCGAACATTGAGTCCCGTGTTCATCCCTCGACACCCCACCCCACCCACCCCCAGGGCGGCGGCCTGCGCGACTCCTTCCTTGTGGACGGTGTGGCCTTCAAGAAGACCTTCTCATACGCCGGCTTCGAGATGCAGCCCAAGTCGTACGATGTGAGGTCGGGCAGTGGGGCTGCAAGTCAGGCGGATGCAGGGCAACCAACCCTGCTGCCAGCGCAGCATGTTCCGCCCTGTCGGGGTGCTGAGCCCACCGCGCGTGCCCGGGAGCCTGCTTGCGGCGCGCCTGACCCCGGCCCTGGTGGTCACGCTCCCCCCCTTCCCGAGCAGAACCCCAAGATTTTGCTGCTGAACATTGAGCTGGAGCTGAAGAGCGAGAAGGAGAATGCAGAGGTGCGGCTGGACGACCCCGCCAAGTACCAGTCCATCGTGGATGCAGGTGAGGAGGGGGGGGGAGGGGCGCTGCCTCGCGTGGTGGGCGTGTGCGGGTCTGCCCGGCGGGGCGGGCGTTTACGGCGGGCGTGGTGCTGCCTGGTGGGCTGGGTTTGCGCGTGAAACGCGGCAGGTTCTTTGTTGTTGCCATGATCCTAGGGGGGAGGAGTCGGCCTGCGGTGGATTCCTGGCTGCCCTGGTCGACCGCTCGCATCTGCATCCGTTTCATCCCTCCGCCCCCCCCACCCCCACCCCCCACCCCATCCCCCAACCCACACCCTCACCCCACCCCCAACCCCCCCACACACACGACCGCAGAGTGGAACATCATCTACGACAAGCTGGCCAAGTGCGCCGACAGCGGCGCCAAGATTGTGCTGTCGCGCTACGCCATCGGCGACCTGGCCACCCAGTACTTTGCCGACCGAGACATCTTCTGCGCGGGGCGGGTGAGGCGCGCCGCCCTGCCAGCCAGCCAGCCCGCCAACAGGCGTCCCGCCAGCTGCGGCGCCCCTGGCTGCCCCTGCTCTGCTGCTCTTCCAGCAGTGTCCGGGTGTCGCGCTGTGCCGGCGGCTCAGAGCGGGCCGTCATGCCGTGCATGCTTCCCATGCCCTTCCCTGCTGGTCCAGCCACACCCCGCGTCAGGCAGCCGGGGCCGCACCAGGCTCCAGCCAGCGCTCTCAGCATGCTCCGCCACCCCCGATGGCCCTGGGCGCCAATGTGCCCGCCTGCCCGCCTGGACCCCCAACTAAACAAAAACAAGAAGCAACCACCACCACCCACCCACCCCCCTTAGAAAATGTACGCAAACACCCGCCCCT
>KQ482042.1:736440-756943 GCA_001430745.1 Auxenochlorella pyrenoidosa
TTCAAGGGGCGGCGCAAGCAGGCGGCGGCGCAGCTCAGGATCCTGGCCGACCTGTCGCCCGAGAACCGGGGCCTCATCGCGGCGGCGGGCGCCGTCCCGCCCCTCATCAAGCTCCTGTCGGGCAGCAGCCGGGGCTGCCAAGAGCTGGCGGCTGCTGCGCTGGGCTCCCTGGCCATTGACACGCCGGCCATCAAGGCCGCCATCCTGGAGCAGGGCGGCATCCCCCCGCTGGTCAGGCTGCTCAAGGCCGACGCGCCGCCCAAGGTGCAGGCGGCGGCGGCGGGGGCGGTGCGCGCCATCGCGGCGGGCCACGGCCAGTGCTGCAACGCGTTCGAGGGGGAGGGCGCCCTGCCGCGGCTCAAAGCCCTGACTGGCAGCAGCAGCAAGGCGGTGAGCACGGCGGCGGCGGGCGCGCTGCGCGTGCTGAGGGGGCCCCCGCCCATGCTGCCAACGCCAGCGCCGCAGCAGCCGCGGCCACGGTCCAGCCCAATGCCAGAGGCAGCGCAGCTGCCACGGCCCAGCCCGCAGCCGCTGGAGCAGAATCTGCCGCGGCAAAGCCCCCTGCCGCAGGCCCCACAGCGGCAGCATGACCAAAACCAGCACCAGCAGCAGGCAGGGCAGCCAGGGCAGCATGCTGACAAGCCGCCAGGCCAGCCGCAGCCAGGCAGCCCTCGCAGCCATCCACAGCGGCATTCGGATTTGGGCTTGGGCAGCACGGCAGAGACCAGCTCTCACCCCAGCGTGCGCCCTGAACAGCATGCACAGGCAGGCAAGGCAACCCTGGCAGGCCAGTCGCATGTGCTGCTGGGTTGCATGGCTTGCGTACAATTCAATTCACAGTGTTCGGTCCAACACAACCATGGGTCCGTGGCTGGCTTAGCTCCGTGCGGCTTGCTCAGGCCTTGCCGCACGATTGCTCTGGTGTTGCCCAGTGAGCCGACCTCCAGGCAGACCCTGCCCACATGCTGCCAACGGCCCTGCCTGCTGCGCTGCGCTGCGCCCTGCCGCTGCACTGCAGGGCGCGAGGGACTGCGCGTCATCCAGTTCGCCTCCCTCAAGATGGTCCGCCTGCTGGGGGACAAGTCTGTCAGCAGCGTGAGCGCCCAGGGCGGTGCGGGCGCAGACAGGGGCCGCGGCGCGCCTCCACTTCCTGCCGCCGGGCGGCGAGAGGTTGGCAGCGGGCCTCGCGGTGCAACCGCAGCATGCCTGCCAGCCCCTGCCCATGCTCCCCCTGTGCTCCTGGCCCTCTGTCCTCTGCTGCAGGTGCACCTGGCAGAGTACCACGGCAAGGCGGTGGCGGTGAAGAAGCTCATGGGCGGCGCGCGCGTGGGCAGCCCGCTGCCGCTGTCGCACCCGGAGCTTGCCCAGCTGCGCAACGTGAGTCTGCAGAGGGGCTGCGTCATCAGCTGGCTGGCTGGTTGGCTGGCGGGGCTCGCCGGGTGCAGGGCAGGCGATGCGCGGGGCTGGCCCTGGAGGTTGCTGGGCTGAGGGGCAGAGGCCAGCCGCCCGACTCATAGCGACAGCTGGAGCTGGGGACACGGACTTGGCCTGCCGAGCAAGCGCTGCTGCGCCCAGGCGTTCAGGCTGCAGCCTGCCGGAGTGCTGGCATTCTCATTTTACTGCCTGGCTGGCCACGCCGCGTTGCGCCCACATCTGCGCCTGCTGCCACTGCTGCAGGAAATTTACGTGAATGCGGCCGTGAGCCACCGCAACTGCGTGAGGCTTTACGGTGTTTGCCCAGAGCCTGCTGCCCTGATCACTGGTGAGACCCCTCCAGCCCGGGCCACTGGCCTTGCAGCCCGGCTGCCGCACGTGCCGCTGTATTGGAAGCGTGGCAGGAGTTGCTGCTTTTGCAGGAGCTGTGTGCCTGCGGCAAAGGAGGAAGACGAGCGGGCCCACACCCTGCATGCTCAGCCTTGGTCGCCCCCCCCCCCGCCTCTGCAGAGTATTGCGAGCTGGGGTCCCTGGCGGTGAGTGCACCCAGCCGCCTTTTCGCTGTGCTGCGCTGCCGCCTGCTGGGCTGCGCTGCGTTTTCTAGGCGACCAGGCCCTGTGCAGACGCCAGCCGCAGCCACGTGGCAAAGTGCACAGGCCAGGCCAGCAGCGCTTTTGCAGCCCCTGCCCCTGCATGGCCCCAGCTTGCCGCTCCCTCCCTGTCCGCCTGCAGGATGTTCTGAAGAAGGCCAAGGCAGATCCTGAGGTGGCCAAGCAGCTCTCCTGGCCGCGCCGGCTTTCTATGGTGCGACACGCGAGCTGGTTTGGGTGCCGGCGCGTGCCCACTACCTGCACACGTGCAGCACGCCTGCAGTGCACGCCTGACTGCAGGCTGGGAGACTGTGTGCATGGCCTTCCCCAACCTTAACCTCCCCTGGGCCCTCCCTCTCTCCTCCATGCGTGTGCAGGCAATCGACGCCGCCAAGGGCCTGCACGCCCTGCACGCGCGGCAGCCGCCCATTTTGCACCTCAACCTGACGTCGAACAACTTGTTAGTGGCCAAGGACTGGCGCGTCAAGGTGCGCATGGGCTGCACAGTGCCCCGCCCCCGCCTGCCGCACCTGGCACCAAGCAGCCGTTGACCGTTGCGCCAACCACCTGAGAGGTCATGCCGCAGAGAATGTGAACCTAGTTCGTGCCAGCCGTGACCCCCCTGCCGCCCTCAAACTGGTGGCGCCCTCACGTCCTGTGCAGGTTGCCGACTACAACCTGAGCCACGCCCTGGGCGACGCGCTGGGCAGCATCACCGCGGCCGTGGACCCCTGCTGGCTGGTGGGGCACAGGGGCGGGCGAGGGGAAGAGGGGGGACCAGCTCAGCCATGGCCCTGCAGCCGGCCGCCCGCCTCCCTGCCCAAAGGCTCTCTATGCCCGTCCTGCGTCCCGCGCACCGCCCCCCTACCCACACACCCACACACACGCGCACGCACACTCTCTCAATTTAAACCCGCCCACTGGACCGATGCCCCTGCAGGCGCCAGAGGTGATTGGCGGCGAGGCCCCCACCAAGGAGTCGGACATCTACTCGCTTGTGAGCGCTGGCAGGGGCTGCGCTGGGGCGGGGCCTTCCTGGGGGCGCGCAGCAGCAGATGGTCGCTGGTTGCGTGCAGCGCAGCCTGCGCGCCTTCACCCTCAGCCCCGCCATCTGGCCATGCATGATGCCTGCAACTCTCCCCGCAGGGCATCGTCATGTGGGAGCTGCTGACCTGGGACGTCCCCTGGGGCCGCAAGCCCTGGCAGGTGGGCGCCCCTCCGCTGCTGCCAGCCCGCTCGCGCGCTGCACAACCGCCTGCCCTGCTGGCTCACTAGCCGGCGGTCCGCCAGGAACGGGGGGGCATTCCCCAGCTCGACAGCTCGGCCAGCCAAGCGTGCCAGCAGCGACATCGCAGCCGCTCCACCCCACCTCTGCAGGTGGTGCCTCTGGTCGTCAACGGCGGGCGCCCCGAGGTGCCGCCCCCGCACCGCCTGCCCGGCTGGGACGCGGTGCCTCCCGCCGTGCTGGACGGCTACACGGCGGTCATGAAGAAGGCCTGGGCGCAGAGTCCCTTTGACAGGCCCACCCTGGGGGCGGTCGTCGCCGAGCTTGGGTGAGCGGATGCAGGGCTGGGCCCATGGGGGCTGCACCGCATGTGTGCGCCGCACGCCCGGCAGGGGCGGATCTCTCCTGCACGCCGCGGCTTTGTTCGACCCTCGCGGCTCTCGTGCTGGTGCATGTTGCTTGCATTGCAGCAGCGCTCAGGGCTCGTGGCATGTGTGCGACGCCCCACATGCCCCAGTATCCTGCGTCCCCTGGCGCAACCCCCTGCCCGCAGCCAGCTGCTGGAGCAAGCATCCAGCGCAGATGGCACAAGAGCCAGCGCGGCGCCGTATGACCCCTACGTATCTGCAGCTTTTGGTGCACGGGTGCGCCCCCAGGAGGCGCAGACGTGAACGATGCACCACTGTCTGCCACTTGCAAACCATTTTACATTTTGTAATCGACTGCTGATAACTGCTGCAGCAGCCTCCCTGCTCGCCGTTGCATGAATGAACCATAACACTTTTGTATAGCATGCTTACTGTCCCCTAAGGTTTTTTTGCAATGCATTTTATATGTCATTTTCGTGTATTCTCTGTGCGCACGATCCCCGTGCCCTGCTGTTGTCCTGTGGTCACTGTTGCGCAGACAGTTGGCTGCACTTGGGGATAGTTGGCTGCCAACATTGCAAATAATACTTGAACAAGAGCCTGACCAGGCTGTTTTGTAAGCACCAACCAAGCTTGCCCAGGTGGGAGCAAGCAGGGCCGCTGGCACCAGCCTACGGCATGCTGCGACATACAGCAGGCGCGGCGGCGCCACAGCACCAATGGGGTGCCGCTGCCAGTTGCAAATCCAGTCGACCGCCCCCTCCTTGTCTGTCTGTGGCCCTCCAAGAGGCGCGCACAGAGCCCAGCCACCAGCCGCCGGACAGCAACTCACCTCTCAGTCAGTAGACTTTGTAGCTGCGCAATGCTGGCGACAGCCCGTCCTGCGTACCGCCTGCCATGTGCAGCCGCCGCGGCGCCGGGCTGGACGAGCGCCGGTGGTCGCCGCCAGCTGCTGCGGCCGGCAGCTGCCGTCGCCGACCGCGGCAGCGGGGGCGCGGTGCTTGATCGTCCAGGCTTCGAGACCCTGGGTCCCGGCGGTGGCCCTGCGACCGACTCCGCAGGCAGCAAGCTGGACAGCAGCGGCGGGCGTGGCCTGGGCGGCGGCGCCTGGCGGGTGCTGCTCATCGACAGCGACAAGCACACAGAGGAGCGAGTGGTGCAGGCCATCACTACGGTCGTGCCGGGGGCGGACGAGTCCCACGCCGCCAACTGCTTCCACACGGTAAGCATGCCGCCAGCTGTGCACCCCATCATTGACGCCAGCAGCCGCATTCGGTGGCCAGGAGAAGCGGCCGCCTGCGTGCACATCCTGCTCCTTGCAGCACAGCCAATCAATAAAGTCGCTACTGTATCCCTGTGCCCAGCATCGCACTTGCTCAGCTGGCGCCTGGGCCCCTTGCTGGACCACCAACGCCCGGTTGGGCTGAACCCCACTTGCCTGCCTGCCAACTTGCCCGCCCCGCACTTGCCTGCCGCCTCACCCTGCAGGCGCGGTCGCTGGGCATGGCCATCATCACCTCTAGCCCCAAGGAGCACGCAGAGTTCTACTGCCAGCAGCTGTGGCAGCGCGGCTGCAGGGTCAACATGGAGCCCGACACCACCGTCATCTAGGCCGCTGCTTGCGCGCCAGCGGCGCCTCTCGCTCAACTGCCAGCCCCCGAATGAACCTATCTACCCAATCCCGAGAGGCGGGCCCTCCCACCCGCACGCCAGCCTTTTACTGTTATCCCTGCTCTCCCTGTTCAGTCTGCCATCCACCGAGATGCCAGAGCTTGCCCCGCTCACAAATTTCATCCTCAGCCTCCCCTCTGCCCACCTGGGCAACCTTGAGATAGACAACTGCCTCCATTTCATGCCTGCACGGCGGGCATCCGCGCCATTCGCTGCCCTGGCCGTCCTTTCATCTCTGCCCACGGTTCTCCGCTCTGCCTAGCATCCCTGCCCGTGAGTATTCGATAATCAGCATTTCATGACTTGTAAATCACAACGGTGAGCATTGGGGCAACAGCACATGTCACTGCAGCAACCGGCCATTAAATCAACATGGTTTGGTCTCGCTGATACATATTTGACAGTATGGCTGCATGTGGGCAGGTTGGCAGGTATCAAGGCCGCTAACTTGCAGGGATGTGTTACCCCGCACATGCAGCATTCGAAAACCAGTTGCTGGAGGCTGCCTGGCCCGCATCCAGGCACCCATCTCAACCCGGCAAAACCATGACAAAGGGCAGGACAGGATGAACACAGCTGGTTATAATTGACATTGACCCTGTCTCCATGCTTATAGCACCCGGCAGCTGGATGCTGCAAAGTCCAGGTCCCTACCTCAGGGGGCAGTGTGGCGGACTAGTGGCGGCGAGGTGGCGGTCAGTGATGATGTTCTTTGTAGCACGAGCGGCACTCTGCTTGCCTGATCAATTGTTATCTTTATCAGTGCAAAAACATTTGGACCAGCGCACGAGACCTATGCGGCACCCACTGCCACCCGGAGACTTTGTTGCCTGGAGCGACGACGAGGGTAGGCCAGCCGCATTCTGCTGATTCGGTGTCTGGTGCATGTCACACTCTAGGGTCCAGCGCTCGCGCCCAGCTCTGCAAAGCCCCGAGGCATGGCGCCGCCACCCGTCCGCCACCTGCAGAGCCGGCTGGCGGCACGCTTGCGAGCCAACCCAAGCAGGGGGCGGCACCACCCAAGCCATCAGCCCAGACCTACTTGCAGCTACAGTCACTTCCACAGAAGTTTCACGGACCAGACGCACGGGGCGACACGGCGCCAGCCGGCCAGGCTGCTGGCCCACCCTCCCTGCACGCATTCTGCCTGGGTGGGTATGGGCATATAGATTGGCTCCACATGCTGTTGGGGCAGCGCAGCGTCTTGCGAGGCCCGCCGCAGCGTGCCGTTGCCGCCCCGGTCCTGGACGTGTGTTTTAGCAAGCCAGCAAGCCGCAGAGATTGATGCCGCCCTCTCCTGCTGCTGCCTGCCCCGCCTGCTGCGCAGGCGTGCTGGGGGAGCACCTGCCCGACCTGCTGGCAGACCCAGACTGCCTGCGGGAGGTGCTGCCCGCGCTGCCAAGCGAGGCAAAGGCCTGTCTGCTGGCCGTGGCGCGCCTGAGGAGCCTGCTGTGCGACGCCGCGCTGGCGGCGCTGGCCGACGAGGGCCACACCCTGCTGGACCTGCGCGGCTGCGGCGCCGCGCTCAGCGAGGGCGGCATCCGCGCCGCGCTGCGCGCCATGCCGCACCTGAGGTTCGCGGACCTCGGGTCGTGCCACGTGGGGGGCGCCACGCTGCGCACGCTGGGCGAGTCCTGCCCGGCGCTCGAGGTGCTCCGCCTGGGCAGCCCTGTCACCGACGCCTCGACAACTGCCGCCAGGTGCCTGCTCGCTTCTCGGGGGGCTGCAGCCGAGCTCGCATGCCGCGCCGCTTGCAAACACCCAGGCTGCCTGCGTGTGCACCTGTTCTCTCTCTGCCAGGCCGCCGGTGGTGTGCAATGCTCAGACGAGTGCACAACCTACTGTTGCCCCCCTGCCTGCCCCCTGCAGGGCCCTTGCCGACATCCTCCCCGTGCCGCAGGAGCGGCAGCAGGCCCCCGCCGCCGACAGCTGGGATGCCCTGCTGGCTGTGGATGACGTCGGCCAGCTGTCGGCTGCCGTGGGCGGCGCGGGGCGGCTCACGCAGCTGCAGTGCCTCTGCTGGCCCAACATCCCGTTCCACGCGGAGCGGCACTGCCGGCAGGCCTGCCCCCGGGTGGCCCTCAACCCCAGTGCGGAGGAGGTGGCGGCGCGGCGGCTGCCACCAGAGTGCGACCCCGGGGTGCAGCTGGATGCGGCCTTGCTGGCAGGTGGGGACTCTGGTTTGCAGAGCATGGCACGCCCGTACTGGGCTCCCATGCGGTCAGCGCGGCGTGCCCCTGCTGTGCCGCGACCCCTGCAGCGGCCTGTGACGCAGCAAGGCGGCCCAATGCATGCGCCCAAGCAGGCGCGTCTTTGCAGCGAGTCGGCGGCTGTGCACCCCTCCCTGCAACGCTGCTTGCAGGCGTGGCGCACAGCGAGCGGTGGCGGGAAGGGGCGCCCCAGGAGCAGGGCCCTCCAGTGGTGCACATCGCCGAGAGGTTCCGCATGGCCTACGTCTCCCGGGAGAGGAGGCTGCGCGAGCGTGCAGAGCGCCAGTGGAGGCAGGAGCGGCGGCGGGAGGAGCGGCGGCGCAGCGCGGCCGAGGCGCTCATACAGCAGTGGGAGGGGGAGCTGTGAGCATCAAGCAAGTCCAGCCGGCGGCCCAGCACACCTGGAGGCGGCGCAGGCAGCCCTGTGCCATCACAGAAGCTGAGGTTGTGGCGGGCGGTGCATTGCACCGGGCAGCAAGGGGCAAACTGCATTTGTGGTGCTTATGCTGACAGAGGTCGTGAGAGGTTGAAGCAATGATCAATCGTTGAGCACAAGAAATGCTGGGTGCTCTGCCACGCCCCTGGGCACCCCTGGGACATAAAGTTCACTATGTTTCGGACCAGCCATGAGACCATGGAGCGCCTGCGCAGCTTGCAGCTGTGGTTGGCCAGGCACGCACCGCTCGTTCAATCTCTGGTACTGGAATCAGCCGCCGACGACCGCACTCCAGGAGAGGTGCTGCAGCTTCTGGCCACGGCTGCGGCAATGTGCGCCGCCGCGGGGCAGCTGCGCAAGCTGACTCTGACCACTGGCATCGACAGCCGCGGCACGTTTGTTGCTAGCAGCTGGGTCGCGGCGCTGCGCCACTTAGAAGCGCTGCACCTGAAGGCGCAGGCGCTGCACCTGACCAGCAGCCTGGCGGGCCTGCTGACGCTGCGCAGCCTGCACCTGCAGGCCAATGACGTGCAGATGACGGCAGAGGCGAGTTATTTTTGAGGGGGACGGTCAGCCTTGCTTGCCTGCCTGCCAGCCTGTCTGCTGACGCCCCGGCTTGCCTGCCACCCTGACAGCTGCCCTGCGTGCTGGCTGTCTACAGCTGTCGGCTGGCATGATGCGTTCTCGCGATTGCGCCGCTTCTTGCAGGTGGCAGGGGTCTGCAGACCTCTTGGCACTGCTTCAATAACAACATTGCTCCCCCTCTCCCCACCTGCAGGTCAAGCTGCCGCCCTCCATCACGCACCTGTGGTTTGAGTCCAGGAGTAGCCTGCCTGCCCAGGTAAGAGCAGCTGCAATGAACCGAGGGTTGAAGCAGCAGCAGAGCCTGTCAAAATCGAAAGTCCCGGCAGCAGCTCTCCCGGCAACCCGTGCCTGCGGTGCGCCATTTGCTCGCTTCTTAACCCACGCTTGCAGCGCTGGAACCACTCACTCACCAGTGCATCCCTCCCTCCCAGTCCTGCGCAGGCGGCTGCCCTCACTGCACTGCAAACCCTGACGATCAACCACGTGCTGAGCCTGGACCAGGCTGACTGGGAGGCACTGCGGGCCCTGGCTGCCAGCGGCGCCAGCAGCCTGACCAAGCTCAGCATGTCGCGCTGCTACCGCCTGCCTACCTGCCTCTCGGCCCTCACAGGATTGAAGGCCCTCAAGCTATCAGCCAGCGGGACAAGCGAGGATGTGGCGGGGGTGGGGCCGCTGCTGGCGCCGCTGACTCGCCTCTCCTCGCTCTGGCTAGAGCTGCCGCGGCTGCAGCCGCCGGCTGAGTTGGCGCTGCTGACGGGCCTGCAGCACCTACCTGCTGCTGTGCCGCGGTTCCTATGCTGCGAGCGAGGTGGAGGAGCACGAGGCTGAGGGCCTGCCAGGTGGGCTGGCAGCCAGGGTCTGGTTGGTGCCCGTGGGCAATGGCGCTGCCTGGCCTTCGTGCCGGCGGATAGTAGCGTCGCATGTTGCTTTGCCCTGCCACACGGATTCCAGCAGGAGCGAGGTGTCCACAAACAATAGTCCTCACCCTGGGCCGTTCCGGCATGCTGCGTTGCTTGCTGCAGTGCCCTGTTGCAGTGCCCTGATTGAGTTCTCCCCTGCACCCGCGCAGTTGGCACGTGGCTCCGGCAAATCCACAGCCTCGCCATCGGCCTGCCACAGCTGCTGTCCAGCCTGGAGGCCGTAAAGAACATGGCCGCGCTGCGCGAGCTGTGGTTGCTGCAAGTGGAAAGCGCCGACATCACTCTGTTCACTGCACGGTGGAGCGAGTGGGACTATCTTGTCGATTGGCTGGCCGCGCAACCGCCACTGCAGCGGCTGTGCCTTGTGGTTGCCGACCGGCCCCGGTATGAGGTGATGGAAGGAATGGTCGACCTGGCGCGCCGGCGGCCCGCGCTGGACATCCTGTGTACTGATGAAGAGCCCGAGTATATGCACTAGCCAGCCGTGCATTCGCCTCCCCCACACCGCAACACCTTGTGCTGTCTCCCCTGACCGCGCATTGCCCCTCTTGGTCGTTGCTCGTTTGCTGTCATCCTTGGGATGTAACCTGCCTGGACCGGCCTGACCCAGCGTGCAATTTCGACTGTGAACGCCGCTTGTGTTGCAACGTTGCTGTGCTGAGGCTGCGTTGGAGCAGGCAATGTGCAGCTGGAGGCAGTGCAGAGGGGTTCTGTGTGGCTAAGCAAATGTGATGTGAACGTGCGACATGGGAGGCAGCTGTACAAGGGGATGCCTTGGCAGATTGCTGTGCAGTTGGCCAGCCAGGCAAGGCTGCCCAAAATCCGGCTGTACTCCGGGTACTGCTCTGTGGTATGCTGCTGGCAGGTCCTGAAGGCTTGCAAACGGGCCTTGGCCATCAGGCGCAGCTGCCGTGCAGGCACGGGCCCTGCACCGCGTAGTAGCCGGCGCATCCACTGCTGGCAGCCGGCAGTGCGGTCTTGCTGCCGGAGACTTCGTGGGTGCTGGCGGCGTCTGTGCGGGTCCAGCCGCTGGCGCCCTTCATGTAGCAGACGTTCACCCAGGCGAGGCCCTGGGTTGCTCGGTTCTGTGCGTTGTCGGGCATCCAGTTCCTGGAGGGCAGGCAGGCAGCAGGTGGGCAGTCAGTTGTCATGCATGTTTGAAGTTCAAAGCTGTCCATCCCCAACGGAACTTGCGACTCAGGCACAGTCGGCAGGCAGAGCGGCGAGCGGCAAGCTTGAGCAGACTTCCAGGGCGAGGTGCTGCTTTGCAGCATGCCGCCCTGCAACTAGCAGCATGCAGGGAAGAAACCAGACGCGGGCGGGGCGGTTGCAAACCCCAACTGGCGGGGCTGGCTCACCAGGCAAAGCACTTGCTGTCCTGGGCGCACAGCAGGCAGCACTGGCTGGCAGAGGCGAGGTAGACTGCTTTGTAGTCGCCGCCCTTGAGGGCAGTGTCGGGGGCGTACACGCCGGTGCACTGGGCAGAGGTGGCAGCAGCGGGGTCTGCGACGGGGCTGGGCGGGGGCAAGGGCTTGGGGCTGGGCGGGGGCGAGGGTTTGGGGCTGGGCGGGGGCGAGGGCTTGGGCTTGGGGGCGGGTGGCGGGGATGGCGGGGAGGCGGGGGTTGCGCAGAGGGAGGTGCCCTTGGAGATGACGTACATGAGGGGGCAGCTGCTCCACTTGTTCCAGCAGGTGATGGCCACGCTGACGGCGGGCGCGCAGCGGCCCAGGGAGGTGGCACCCGCGCTGAAGCAGGTGGTGGAGGTGGCGATGCTGAGGGCGGTGTAGTAGCTGGGGGCGGTGGTGCCTATGCCGCCGCTGTAGGCGCCCTGGTAAGTGGTCACTGTGAACACAGAGCCGTCCTGCAGGGCAGCCATGATGGCAAAGAAGCGGGCCAGGAACCCATGCGGAGGAGAACGCTTGGGGGGCATGACGGCCGGCGATGGGTACCAGGTGCGCGCAGGAAGGGAGCTGCAGCCCCTGGCTGGAGCTGCATGCCTTGCAGGCTGCTGTTGATCCAGCAGACGCTGCATGCCGTGCGCAGGCCCACGCAGGCAGCTAATCGCACTGCATGGCAAGCCCAGGCCTTCTGACAGCTGCGCCCTGCCCCCGTGCAAGGCCCTTCCCGCCCACCCACCGTGCTGCCGATCTCAATGTCAATCGCCGACAGGGTGTAGAAAGCAAAGTACTTGGTTGCCCACGCGCCCACGTACACGCTGTCTGCGCCAGCCACTGAGCAGATGCTCTGGACTGCAGCGGCAGAGGCATTGGCGCCCGGCGGCTCGGTGGGCGGCGGCCCGGAGGGGGCGAGGTGCGCACTTGGAGCACGGCGCTCTGCGCTCGCCGGCATGGGGTGCACCACAGGTGAGCCGTTGGCTGCAACGGTGGCCTTGGGGCCTTCAGCTGCAGCATGGGAGGGGCGGAGCGTTCGCCAAGGTTAGCTGGGGATAGCGTCGGAAGCTGCCGCAGCCGCCAACCCCCGGGGGCGGCGGCAGCCACAGGCCTTGAACAGGTCCAGCCGGCGGCCCGGCTCACCTGCAGGCAGCATGGGCGGGCTCTCTGCCATGATCACACGAGCCGAGGCTGTGGCCGGCAGTGCGCTGCACAGGGCAGCGAGGAGCAATACTGCATTTGCAGTGCTCATCGTGACAGTCGAAGATTAAAGGTCGCGAGAGAGTTATAATAGCGATGACAATTCATGACACACGAGTAAATACATGTTCCAGGAGAAGCATGCGTGCGAGTGCAGCGCGCCCAGCGCAGACCGGAGCGGCGACGCAGCGCTGCTGAGGCCGCAATGGGAAGTGAACCTGTGAGCACCAACCAAGCATCTTGGCTCGTCTGTTCTGCATGTGCCGTCGTGGGGTGGCAGCGCAGCACAGACTCCAAATGTCATCTGTAACAGTGCTGCCATTGTTGGCTGCTCATGCCCCTGGGGCGGCCCTGGCCACAGCGGGGGCGGCAGTGCCTCTTCAGTTGCTGAGTGCGACGCTTTTACGCGATCCAGGCTTCTAATACCATTCCACCCATGCTAAACGTCCTGCTGCACCGCCTTGGCAGCCGCGTCCTCTCCTCAACACAGCACTGTTCCCGGTCCGTCGTTCCGCAGCTCTTGCGCACAGCTTGCGCCGCGCCTGCAATTGCAAACGAGACTTTTAGCCATCCGGTATTCGGTTCAGGTCGCTCCGTCAATAGGCGCCACCCCTGGGCAAGCCTGGCGGCGCGCGCAGTCTCCGCCACAGCAGCGGTGCGTTGGTCGAGACATTGAGATTAGATCAGTTACCATAAACCTTCCAGCACTGAACGCTGGTTTG
This sequence comes from Auxenochlorella pyrenoidosa, assembly GCA_001430745.1. Classification (NCBI taxonomy): domain Eukaryota; kingdom Viridiplantae; phylum Chlorophyta; class Trebouxiophyceae; order Chlorellales; family Chlorellaceae; genus Auxenochlorella; species Auxenochlorella pyrenoidosa. Next base: position 749,193 of record KQ482042.1, read on the forward strand.
ATCTAGGGAGGGCTGCGAAGGCTTGCACTTACATGAGACAGCCTGCTGGTTCGTGGACCAACAGCCCGGGCCATCTCCATGACCGCCCGCCGTGTGCCCCCGCCATCCAAGCCGTGGCAAGCCCACCCTGCTGCCCTTTGTTGCCGGGCAGATGGGCGGCACAGGAGGCTTTGAGATGGAGCTGGTGGAGGTGGACAACGGCGGCAGCGAAGAGCTCAACTTCATACTGGGTGCGCCACACGGGGGGGGGGGGGGGGGCTGGGCAAGTGCAGGCGGGAGGCCCACCTGTCAGCTGGCTCCTCATCCTCTGCTTGTTATGGCAGGTGCCGCCTATGTTCACAGTGTACCTAGCCGCAGCGGCACCTTTTTCTTTGTAGCGTGCATGGCGCGCATGGCTCCAGACCTTCCCCACATGCTCTTGACGCCTCCCCCACCCCCTCCTGGTTGTGCCTGCCACTCCGCTGTCGCCGTGCAGGTCAGGCCCACTTCATCAAAACTGCTGGTGCGGCTGTACCCATTTGCTCCTGATGTGTTGTCCCTTCCCAGCACCAGGCAGTGCTGCAGCGCCAGGGCTCATCTGGCGGAGGCTTGCAACAGGCGCACATTGTGCTTGTCAGCTGGCTGCGCCCTCCTGCACACCCCACCCCGTTGGGCACACCTCCTGCGCACTGTGTTCCCTGCAACTGCGGAGTGACCTGCAGAGGATCTTGCTGAGGCTCTCTTCCAGTCTGGGACTGCCATAAAGTTTGGGCTCGCCTTCTGCGAGGCCAGCGGGGACCGGAAAATTAGGTGGGGACAGGCAGGGCGCGGGCGCCAGCGCTGTTAGGAGCTTGCTCTTTGGAGGCGGCCAACAATGTCCAGCCAGGCTGCAGGGTGTCTGCGTATGTGCCCTGCCTGCTGATCAGCATGTCTGATGACAGTTCCGTGAACTGCAGAGGCTGCGCTCCTCCCTGTTGCCTGCAGGAAACGAGTGGCAGGGCCAGACCCCCCATGAACCCTGGCTCGTCAGGCTGAGTGGGGAGGGCTGCCAACTCGGGACCTGCCCTTTGCCCCCCTCCATGCCTCCCCCAGGTGGGACGGCAACGACGAGGGCTTGATCGAGCTGGCCAAGAAGAACGCGCAGGCCATTGGCGCAGGGCACAGGTGCGGCTGCGGCGCATGCCGAGTTGGCAGGTTCCGCAGCAGGACAGCGATCGGCAGGCCCGCCTCCCAGCCCCGCCTGTGCTTTGCCATGCGCGGTGGCGCGCCATGCACAGCAGGCGCGCAGCCGCAAGGTGCGACGGTGGGACTCACGACTGCCCGGTGGGCCTCCTGCCAGGCTGGCCTCCATTCACTGGCGAAGCCTGCCGCCCGCCTCTGCCGCAGCTTCATCATCTTCCTCAGGGAGGCTTACCCAGTCAACGTGCTGCGGGCGGTGCGCGACTGCCCCACCGTGTGCCGTGTGTACTGCGCAACAGCAAACCCTACGTGAGCGCCGCCGCCAGCCTCAGCATGCTGCGCCCTGCCCTTCCGTGTGCTGCCCTGGCCCCGGCGACTCTGTAATGTCACCTCCTGTGCCACCGTGTTTGTTCTTGCAAAGCTTCCCGGTGCCAATGCGCATGGAGACAGGTCAGTGTTCCTATGCTCCCTGCTGCTGGGACGCGCACCCTGATCGAACGCCAAGACCAGCATGCCCTCCCGGTTGGGCGCTCCCTTGCTGGCCAGCAGGGCTGTGGTGGTGGGCAAGGACGGTGCCGAGCGGCGGGGCATCCTGGGCGTGCTGGATGGCTTCTGCCCGCTGGGGGTGGAAGATGAGGCGGGTGAGGCATGGCCTGCTCTGCTGGGGCACCTGGGCTGGGTGGTGGCAACGGAGGTGCCTACATGGCAGTTTTAAGACCCCGCATGCCACTGCTGTTGGGTAGGTGATGGGGATGAGGGCCGGGCGTGAGCTCTAGCAGCCTTGGAAACGGCCACCTGGGCACATGGACCACAAAGCAACCGGCCCTGCCCCCTGTGCAAACTGCAGATATCAAGGCACGGAAGGATCTGCTGCGCATGATTGGCTACAAACGCTGAGGAGCGCAACTAGGAGCCTGGCTACTTGGGCACATGGATGCCAGCGTTAGGCTGGGAGTCGCACTGCAGGGCGTGGTACCGTGGCAAGAGCCAACCACCCACATTCCGCACGACCTACCTTTGCAGTGGGCCACATGTTGCATTCAAGGTCGTTGCTTGGGGCTGTAAGACCTGAGATGCAGACTAGGGCGGACCGTCGCGTGCCAAGGGCATCCAGCTGGCCTGGCGGGCGCTGGCCGCAACGCTGCGCAGCACACTTGGATGGCTGCCCCTTTCTCAACTGGGTGTTTTGACGTAGGCCACGCCTCTCCGATCTTTCTCCCTGCGTGTACGCCGCCCAGCCGCAGAATACCCGCCGTTCTTGCGCGCGCTGCCCTCCCCACCCCAAGACGGCCGGACTGACTGACGACCTTGGACATAGAAAGAAGGTCGTCAGGCAGCCAGGTAGGCTGGGTGTGCCAGTGAGGGACGCTACTTCACAAGCAGCCAGGCCTGTCGCGGCGAGCCTCCCGCGATCGCGGCGCTTGTTCGGATCGCCCAATTGCGCCCCCATAGAGGGGCGTTCCTCGCAGAGGGCGCCCGTTCCAAACCTGCCCTGCGAGCTCTGGGCGCTCTGCGTGCGCCATCTCACCATCTTACGGCGCAACAAGGCGCTAGAAAGCGCCTTGCAGCCGGCGGGCCTGCCCAAGACACTCGTGACCGGCCCAGGGTTTCCCACCCTTCGCTCCGGCCCATTGCCCGCCGCCTCTTGCCGTCCTCGCTCTGCAGCACCCACCCGTTTGTGCTAGCTGGGCGTGTGCTAGCAGCAGTTGCATCTGCATGGATCCAGTTTTTCAGCTGGATGAGGCGGGCACGCCCTCGCCCTCGGCTGGGCTAGACCCGACTGCAGCCGGCAGCAGCGGCACCCCCGGCAGCGCCACGCCCCCGCCGGCAGCCAGCACGCCGGGCACAGCCACCCCATGCACGCGCGGCGAGCATGTGGGGAACGAGGACATCGCGGTGGAGCGCCGAGTAGTGCCGCTGCTGGAGTTTTCAGAGGACACGTGCTCCATCTGCCTAGAGGACTACACAAAAGAGGACCCGGGGGCACCCACGGTCTGCGGGTGCGCTGCGCTGCCTGCTGTGGAAGGGCAGAGGCGGGGCAGCAGGCTTCTTGATGGGGCTGCGGGATAGGGGAGTGTGGCATGGTTGGGAAGGGTGTTGCAGGAGAGAGGGTATGGCCCTGGTTGGGCCCCGGGCGCATGCCGCCCTGCAAGGTGCCGCTGCACGGCTGCGATGCTCTGCTGGGCACGCTGCACATGTAGCGCCTGCACCTTAACTCCCGCCAATTGCCCTGCTGTTCCTGTTCGTGCAGGCACCACTTCCATTTGCAGGCGCGTGCTGGCAGCGCCCTCTAGCGCCGGCTGCTGGGGCCGACACTGCAAGGGCAGGGGGCGGGGTTGCTGATGCAGCATGTGTTGCTGCAACGATGTGCGCTCGTCCAATTGCTTCCTGCTCAGCCTGGGTCCCCCGACCTCATGCTCGTGCCTGCAGTGCATCATGCAGTGGGCGCAGCGCAGCCGCGAGTGCCCGTTGTGTTTCAGAAGCCTGCAGCTGGAGGTGCGGCCGGCTGCCACACCTGCCGCTGCCGCCCGCATCCCTGCTCGGCCCCATTCCTGCATGGCCAGCCTGCTTGGTTTTGGTACTGCCGGCAGCAGGGCACGCAGTCGCTGGTGCACTGCAGCGTAGGGCGCGTGTGTGCTGCACCCACCGCCCTCCTGCTGAGTGCCTGGATGCCGGCCCCGCTGCCCCTGCAGGACGACGACATGAACTCGCTGCTGCCCTTTGGCGAGTATGTGTCGCCAGCTCAGCGCGCGGCGGAGCAGGCCTCCCTGGAAACATGGGAGCTGGAGCGCCTGCTCATCCGGCTGGCAGCCAGCCAGCGGCACCACCGCTCCAGCAGGCACGGCGGCGGCAGCAGCCGGCACCGGCGGCAGGGCTCCCGTGGCGAGGGCTCGGCGCCGCAGCCCATCCGCGGCAGCGGCGGTGCCACGGTGGCTCCGGAAGCGGTGGCGGCAGCGTGGTGGTCCCTCCCACCCGACGCAGCAGCAGGGCCGGCAGGCGCAAGCAGCGCAAGCAGCAGTGCAGCGGCAACAGGCAGCAACGGGCGGGAGCTGCGCCCGGTCAGCGCCCCCAGTGGGGCCTACCCCTCCAGTTGGCCGCCCGCTGGCGGCCCCGAGGCTAGCAGCAGTGGTGGCGACGCAGCAGGGGATGAGGGGCATGTTGTCAGCCCGCGCAGCCGCGCCGGTGCCATGTCATTTAAGGGCCGCCTGGCCTCGCTGCGACTCAAGTGAGGCTGGCTGGGGGCTGGCAGGGAGTCTGGCTCGGGGGCCTGTTCGCTGTTGATCGTGAGGCGAGTCTGACCCGACAAAAGTTATGCTGCCCTGTGCTGGCAGGCTCCTGGGGTGCCTCCAGGGGTTCCGTTACATTCTGGGCTACCCGGCCCACGCCCCAGCAAGCCGGCCCAACCTCCTGTTCTGCTGCAGGGACAAGCTAGACAAGACGGCACGTGAACTGAAGAGCCTGTTTTCCCCTGGCAGCGGCAGTGCTGGCGGACCGCGCGGCGGCGGCCCAGGCGCTGCTGGCATGCACCCGTAGCAGGATTGCATGCTCATGCTGTGTCTGTGTCCATGCACCCTCGCCCTACATTTTGCCACCTCCTTGTTGCTGTTGGCCACTCTTGCCCTTCCGACTTTGCCGCCCAAGCTGCCAGGCCCCTTGCAGCGGCACTTGGCTGCAGTCCATCTTTGTGATACTGGAGAGGGTGGCAGGCCGTGTCATACGTGTACACAGATGGATGCAGAACTCCCACTGCTCAGGACCAGCTGGTCAATCATGGCAGTAGTAACCAGTTCAAAGCTGACTGTGGCAAGAACAAATTCTGGAGGGAGATAAGGAGAAAAAGTGCAAGTCGGGTGCAGCCGCCCTGCAACAGCGGCAGCAGCTGAACCCCCCTTCCCTTCCGGACTGCCCGAACGCGCTATATCCTTAGAACCGCCTCTCCAAAGGCGCTAGCTATTGAAAGTGGGGGGTTCAGAGCCTCCCTCGCGCTGCTGAGGATGCTCTGCCTTCTCCACCGCATAGTGTTATTGCGCAGTTTGGCCACCGTCCATTGGCCCCTGGACACGGCCTAAAAGCTCCCCGAAGACTTTCTTCGCACGTCCCGGGCCGTGCGAGCCACTGGGGGCTCCACACACACCCGCACCATCTCGCCGGCCTCCCCTCCGCCAACCAGATGCCCTGTTTGGTGAAACAATAGCTGCAAATGTGTGGCTCTAGCAACTCGCTGCTGCAGAGGCGCTCTCATTCCCAGCTGGAGCTCTCACAGTGCAGCGAGTGCACCACCGAGGGTGAGTGGCTCCTCGGGGCTGCCCACTGGGCCCCAGAGGCTTACGAGCATGGTCAGCACGCTCGCCATACCCCAGTTGGCCCGCTGGGAGGCCTCGAGGCCCGATAGCCACAGACCACTCAGGCAGGCTCCAGCCCTCCTTCCTTGCACACAGGTCTGAAGAGCGCCAAGAGCTACAGCGATCTGTCGGAAGTGATCAAAGGCTTGCCAGGAGGGCTGGCGAGCCTGCGGATAGAGGAGCGGTGAGGAGCGGGCCGGGGCCCCCCGCCGCCGCCATGCCCACTGAGCGCGTTCCGCTGGCAAAGCCGTCCTACTGCCTCGAACGCTGCCAATCCGCTCTCCCATCCTGCAGGGATGCCAGCCAGCAGAGTGGAAGCGAGGACACGGGCCGCAGCAGCCCGACCGAGCACCTGCTGCGCTCGCGCTCGCCCTGCGCTGTGCTGTACAACAGCCGGGACGACGCGGCCGCGGTGGCGGCAGACTCAGAGGCACCGCGCTGCGAGCTGCTGCCCGCAGACACGCCTTTCCTAGAGTCAGCGGCGGACTTTTGCGTGGTGGAGGTGCCACCGTTGGCGGCTGCCCGCGCCACTGCTGCGACCATGCCAGCGGCACCCGCGCCAGAGCAGGCACCGCCCGCCCTACTGCGCTCCACCGCTGGCTGCTCGTTGCTGCCGGCACACGCAGCTGCAGGAGACGACCCCATAGTTGCAGCAGCGGCGGCAGCAGCTGCAAACGGCTTCTTTTCGGCAGGGGTGTCGGCCGCGTCGTCTCCGCCCTCTGCGCAGAGCACGGTGCCGTCGTCGCCGCAGCACCCGCAGCAGGCCACGGTGCCGTCGGGCCTGGGCCTGCCTCCGCGGCCCATCCTGACGTCCACGCGGCAGGCGCAGCAGCAGCAGGCGCAGCAGCAGCAGCAGCAGGATGAGCAGGCAGAGAGGCAGCCGGCGGATGCGGTGTCGTCGCCCTTTGCACGGCTCGCGCTGGCAGAGCCCCCCAGCCTCATCACGCCGGCCCCGGGCCTGCTGTCGCAGGCCAGCGGCCTGGCCGCCTCGCGCCAGTCCAGCCTGCAGCTCATGCAGCCGCCCAGCCTGATGGGGGCGGGCGGCGTGAGCGACCTCAGCTCCTCGGCGGGGTCTTCTCCCAGCGCCCACTCGCGCAGCGGCAGCATCAGCGCCGAGGTGGCGCTGGCGCGGCGCAACTCGCACGAGGGCTGGGGCACCTCCACCCACCTCAGCGAGGGGCACGCCGCGGAGGAGCTGTTCTACCGGCTCAACCACGCCAGGCAGACGGTCGACTTTGTCAAGCGCCAGGTCAGCAGCCGGGGGGGGGCTGGCAGCGGGGGTGGGGCTTGCACCGCCTTTCCCAGGCATACCTGTGCAAGCCATGCCGGCCGCCGTCACGCAGCCGCTGCAGGCGGTGCTGCTCCTGCTGACAGTACTTTCATTGTGCTCAGCTTTCCCGGCCAAGCCCGCCGGGCGCCCGCCATGCCCGCCCCTGGGCCCCAGGCACCCCAGGCACCTCACCCTCCCCTGACCATGCCCCCTCCTCCCCCGCAGGCCACCGCCTTTTCGCAGCTCAACAAGGCGGTGATGGGTGTGTGGGAGGCGCTGGAGCTGCTCAACACGTTGCGCGAGTACGAGACGGCGCTGCTGGGGCCCGGGGACGACGGCTTGCTGGGCGCGCCGCCCGAGCTGCCCGCCCCCGACATGCCGCTGCTGGAGCACGCGCTGCAGTGCGCCGAGGCCTGCCGCGCCGCCTTCCCCGACGAGGACTTCATGCACCTGGCGGGCCTGCTGGCGCCGCTGGGCAAGCTGCTGGCGCACGCCAAGTGAGCGGGGCGCGCCGGGGCGCCACGCGGCACCGTGCGCGTGCCACGCTGCCCGCCCACGTGTACATCGCATCGCAGCCGCCGCGCTGCCCCTTGCGCGAGCTACCCTGCCTGCTCAAGGGAACCGCGCCGCAGCCGCCGCGCTGCCCGCCTTCTCACGCCCCCCTGCTCGCCGCCCGCCCGCAGGTTTGGCGCGGAGCCGCAGTGGGCCATCTGCGGCGAGACGTTCCCGGTGGGCTGCCGCTTCCACCCCTCGGTGCGCCACTCCCAGTTCTTCTCCGCCAACCCCGACCGCCGCAAGCGCCTCTACTCCTCGCCCACCGGCGTGTACCGCGAGGGCTGCGGCCTGGGCGGCGTGCTCATGTCGTGGGGCGCGGGCGAGTACCTGCACCTGGTGCTGCGGCTCAACCGCGCGCCGCTGCCGCCAGAGGCCCTCTTCTGCATCAGGTGCGCCGCGCCGACAGCGGCGGCAGGGCCCTGGGG
>KQ482042.1:771231-784816 GCA_001430745.1 Auxenochlorella pyrenoidosa
CCTTGCCCACCCCCGCACCTGCTTGACGTCGCGGTCCTCGCGGTCCTCGCGCACGAGGATGGTGCGCCCCGCCAGCTCGGTGCCGTTGAGCTTGTTGATGGCCTCCAGGGCCTCCTCCGGGGTCTCAAACTCCACGATGCCCCAGCCCTTGGAGCGGCCTGGGGAGTGGGGTTGGTGAGGGCAACGGTGAGGCTTGAACAGGCGCTTGGGCAGGCGCATGCTAGTGCTAGCTGCGCTGGCGGCTGGAGCGCCGCCTCAAAGGGATGCCATGCTGCTGCGCGCTGCGCAGGTGCTGCTGGTGTTGTTGGTGGTAGTGCTGGCACATCGCTTTGCAACGAGCACTGGCCTAGCTGCCAGGCCATGCTACGCCAAGGTGGCGATGCGCCACCGCCTTCCCGGCAGTCCAGGCTGCCAGCCCTGCTCCCTGATACGCACCGGCCTCATCCTTGATCACGTTGGAGTAGACAACATTGCCGACCTCGCGGAACCTGCAGCAGCGGCAGCAGCAGTGGGGTGCAGATGAGAGCGGGTCGGTGGCAGCGGCAGAGTGCCCACCCTGCCCACCAGCGGCAGCCTGGCCGCCTGGGAGGCTCGCCCGCATCCTGCCGACATTCTAGGACTTGCTCGCAGCCTCGAGCGCCACGAGGGGGCTCAGCTCTGCCGTGTAAAGAATTGGACGTGCCCTCTTCCTCACGTGTCCTTCAGGTCCTGCCAGCTCGTCCTCCAGGCCAGGTTGGAGACGTACACCCGCCGGCCAACGTGCATCACCTCCTCGTCTGCAGCAGGCACCTCGGGATAGGGCTGGGGACCCGTGCAGCCACCATCGGGCGTCCAGAGCCCGCAGCAGGCGACCCAAAGCGCAATTGACCTCCAGCAGGCCTCCCTAACCCCCGCACCAGCCATGCTTCCACTTTTCCGCTGCCCCTCTTCTTCCGTCCTTCAGCCACGCCCGGCTGCCGTCTCCTCGCTGCTGCACGTGATGGGGTGTTACTCCTGGGTTCGTTGCTTTTCACTCTGCCCTGCAAGGCATGGGTCTCGCCCGACAGGCACAGCAGGGCACTTGGGTACTCACTGCAGCCCCACAGTCTCGCATCGGCGCCCAGGCAGTACCGGCGTGCTTGCGGCACCCCGCGATCGCGCCTCCAAGAGCCCCCACAGGGCGCTGGTTGCTGTCCGTGCCCCTTGAGCCTCTCGCGACGTTCTCCCCTGCCTGAATATTTGGAGTGAGCATCTGGGCGCGGCCACAGCCCGCCTCCTAGCCCACGGGAGCAAGGGTCTTCCCTACCGCTCAGTACAGAGGCTTGAGGCGCTCTGGGCAGCCCCTGATTGCCGTTTTAGCGATCAGGTGCAGTAGCGTCTCTACAGGTGCGCCAGGGCCCCGGCACGGCCTGGTCAATGTCGGCTCCCGCCCGCCGCCAGTCCCTGTTGGTCACCACGGCCGTGTTCTCCCTGCCCTATTTGTGAGCCTGCACTTGCCCACAGGACCAGGTTCTCTGAACCGCCCCCGCAGGTGTGGCGTTTGCAGGGCTAGTGCATCCAGCAGGCGCGCTTGCGCAGCCCAGGGCAGCAGCGCGCCACTCGTCGGGGCCGCGGCCTGCGCCTGGCTGCCACCATGGCCACCATGCTGTACTCGGATGAGCCCGACTTCCAGCTCAGCGACAGCTTGTCGGTGCTGCGCCGCGACATCCCCTGGGACATCTACCAGACCGCGCGGCTGATCACAGACCGCGACCTGCAGCTGCTGCGCCGCTTCGACAAGAAGGAGCCCGCCTACCAGGGCAAGCTGCTGGAGGAGGTGGGTGCTGGGTTGGCGAGGGTGCGGACGAGGGAGATGGGTCCCAGGGAGCGGAGGCCAACTGCTCTGCTGGAAGGTGGGCCTAGCGGGCAGGCAGATATGGCAGGCGGGCAGGCAGAGCAAGCTCCAGCAAACTGCAGATTGCAGATTGCACTGCTGTCTGGCCCACCGTGAGGCTGCAGCACCGGCTGCTTCGCTCGTGCCAGCCGCCATGCCTGATGGGCAACCCACAAGAACTACCGTCTCTGCCACCCTCCTCCCCATGCCCTGCTGGCGCTGCCCCGCAGGCGGGCCCCTCGTACATCGAGGCATTCCTGACCGTGCTGAAGAACGTGACCAAGGATGAGACGGTGCAGTACGTGCTGGCGCTGCTGGAGCAGATGCTTGCAGGTCCGGGCATGCCTCGCAGTCATACAGCTTTTTGCTGCGCTCATGTGTGCTGAGCTAGCAGAGGCGTCTTCAGCGTGCACTGCAGCTGCGCACAGCTTGCCAGCTAGGGCACATGTTGCTGCTCCACCTACAGAAGCGTAGCGGAGGGCAGGTGGCCAGGCTAGCCTGCCGACCACTGTTCTGGTTTTGCTGCGCCGCCGCCCACGCAGAGGACTCTGGGCGCGCGCAGCTGTTCCACGCGCTGGCCAGCACCGGCCCCGGCGGCGCGCTGGATGCCTACCAGATCCTGCTGCGCCTGCTGCACCGCAACGACTGGTTCACCCAGGAGAAGGCGTGCCTGCTGCTGACCGCGGTGCTGGCCAGCCGGCCCGACAAGGCGGCGCTCAAGGCACCCAGCGTCACCAGCAACGGCGCCTCCACCTCCGCGGCGGCAGCAGGCATTGTTGTGGCGGCCGAGGAGGTGGCCGCGGCGCCGGCCTCTGCAGCGGCGGCCGAGGTGCAAAAGGCGGCAGCATCCTTTGTGGACTGGCTGTGCGCGCAGCTGCGGCGGCCCGCCGACCCCGCCCGGTCTGTGCCCACCGCCGTGCACGCGCTGTCGCAGCTGCTGCGCGAGCCGCCGCTGCGCGTCATGCTGCATCGCGCCGGCGGCGTGCAGCTGGTGGCCCCGCTGGTGGTGATGCCGGCGCCGGGCAGCGGGCAGCAGCTCAACATCCAGCTGCTGTACGAGGCCACGCTGTGCTGCTGGGAGCTGTCCTTCCACGGCCCCGCCGCCGACGTGCTGTGCGGGTCGACCAACGTGGTGGGCGCGCTGGTGGACATGGTCCGCCTCGCGCAGGTGCGCCCCCCCCCTGCTCGGCACGCCGCTTCGCAGCGGGCGCTCTCACCTGAGCGTTGCAACTACTGAGTATGCAGCCGGCTTTCGACGGCACAGCACCCAGCTGGGACCCACCCCCCCCCCCCGCGACGCCAGCGGGGCTGCGCACGTACCGACCTCCTGCTGGCGGGCCCAGCCCCCCGCCCCCGCAGAAGGAGAAGCTGGTGCGGGTGGCGCTCATGGCGCTGAAGAACCTGGTGTCGGCGGGGCCCATGTCGCTCGAGTACGCCGTGGTGGAGAAGGGGCTGCCCAAGGCGCTGGCCAACCGCGCGCTGCAGGCAGGGCGGGGTAGGGGAGGGGGTGGCGCGCAGGGGCCTGGCAGGCAGGCAGCGGGAGAAAGATGCAGACATCGCGCATGGGCGCAGGCTCCCGGATGTTTGTTTCATTGACTGGCCGCACGCAGTGCTACGCACTTATCGCGCCTGTTGTGAGCTGCAAGCTGCACCTGACATCCTGCCCGACTGCCCCTGCTGGGCACCCTCGCTGCAGCACTGGGACGATCAGGACATCCCCGACCTCATTGCCTGGATGGAGGAGCACCTGCAGGTGGGAGGGCTGTTCCAAACAGCTGAGCCTGTGCCATGGCTGCTGCAGCTTCCTGCCCTCGGTTCTAGGCCCTCTGGATCCGACCCTGCCCCATGCAAGCTTCTGTTCCTTCTGAAACCGCCTTGTTGCGCCTGCTGTGGCGTGCAGGAGGGCATCGCCACCCTCTCCTCCTTTGAGCGCTACAAGAAGGAGCTGCTGTCGGGGCAGCTGACGTGGGCGCCCATGCACGATTCAGGTGCGCTCCTTCCTATCAGTAGGCAGATGCAATCAATCGCTGAGCAAGTGGGGCTAACAGTGGATGTAGCGCTATTGGGCTATGAATTCACATTGTATTGTCTGCGTTCACAAGTAAGCATCCTTAGCGCGGTGGCATCCTCGCCGCACGGCACGCTTCTGACCCCGCGTATGCTTTGTGAGGGAAGAGCGCCAGCAAGCTGATCAGCACTTCTGTCCGCCAGCTGCTGCCTCCGCCACCCCATTGGCCCAGTGTGATGCGATGCTCCCCACCCGCTCGCAGACTCCTTCTGGCGGGAGAATGCCGAGAAGCTGGTGGACAACAACTGCCAGCTGCTGCGCGTGCTGCTCAAGCTGCTGGAGACGAGCCGCGACTCGACCACCCTCGCCGTGGGCTGCCAGGACGTTGCGCAGTTTGTCTCCCACATCTCCCACGGTGCGGCCTGGCGCAGGGGCGCACACTGGCCTGGGGGGTGCTACTGGCGAAAAGACGCTGTCAAAGTGCTTGAGCTTGGGCCCCGTTGCCCTGTGTGTGCCTGCTGCTGCCATGGCTGCCTTCGTGGATGGGCTCTCCCACCACACCGCACTGCCTCTACCCCATGGCTTCGCGCGCTCGCCCCTCTGGCGAGAGCCGACGGCCTGGGTGGGCGCCCTCTATCACCCACCACTGTCCCTGCCCCGCCACCCCGCTGCGCAGGCCGCGGCATCGTCAGCGAGCTGCGCGGCAAGGAGTTGGTGATGCGGCTGATGATGCACCCCGACCCGGATGTGCAGTCGCAGGCGCTCAAGTGCGTGCAAAAGGTGCTGCTGAGCCGCGACAAGGCCGACTTCCTGGCGGCGGCCTCCTGAGGGGCTGGGAAGGGCCAGCGCCCAGTAGCGAGGCTGCGTTCAGCACATGGCATGTGGCAGCCTCACTTTTAGCCCAGCAGGCGCACCCTGGCAGCACTCCGGCCCTCCAACCCCCTTGTTCCCTTGCCGCGTCTAGTTCCGCTTGTAACAACTGGTTTCTTTTGTTTTTGGTCACACCCGCCTGCTCCTCTCAACTTCTCAACAGCACTGAGACTTTCTGTATCCTCCCGGCGTTTAAGCAAAATCGCAAGGCAAGCCCCGCCGGCAAACGTTGCACCGCTGCGAGCTGGTCAGCTGTTGCCCTGCTGGCTGCCCGCTGCATGGCTCAGTGGTTCTTTCATACGATGCGGAAGCAGCCCGCCAGCTAGAAAAGCTTCATACTCATGTTGGTGGACTTGCCAATCTGCAGGCGGGCCAGAGGCGGTAGAACACAATGGGGTGCAAAGCTTTGGTCAGGTTTGGTGCGTGCATGCACACCAAAGCAATGTTCACCAGCTGGCCAGGCTCGCCCCCACTCGCCTCCTTGTTGCGCCTGGCCTGCTCGCGAGACTCGTGGAACTGCAGGGAATGCGGGATGGGGAAGCCTTGGGCTCTGGGAGGTGGGCAGGCACGCACTGGTGCCACCTAGCAGGGGGCATCGCTCTGCACTTCGTCGCATGACGCACTCCTGTTGCACACCGTGCAACCAGAACTTAGGCCTAATTACACCTGCTTAGCCTGACAGAAAGGCTTCCTGGACACTCTGCCCAGCCTGCAGACGCCCGCCCTAGCCCATCCCCCTCACCGCAGCCATGGCCTCTGGTGCCAGCGCCACGCCACGCTTGCCAACCTTGACGTGCCCGCTGCACAGGTCTGCCTTGTACGCACTGGACGCCCCCGCAATGCTGAACTGCTCGTGGTCTCCCAGGGAGGCCTTCACGGTTGAGCCCACCCCGACCGCCTTGTTGGCCAGGCGGGCAGAGGTGTTGCAGAGCGAGGCCACCGCGCCCGGCTGCTGCCGCGCCGCCGCCCAGAAGGCCTCCACGTCCGCGTTGGCAGCGCCACCCACTGTTGCCGCGATGCGCGGCTGCTGCCACCAGCGCAGCTGCGGCAGCGGGGGTGCAAGTGGGCAGGGCATGGTCATGTCGACGCAGCTGCTACTGCACAGCCCTGCGAGAACGTCGGGCTGCATTCGCCATTCTGCATTGTTCCTTGTTCCACTGCTTTAAGTATGCTGCTCACCGTCTCCAGTGGGGGGTCAAAGTTGGCCTTCTCAGGCCGCGAGCTGATGGCGTTGGGCGCCTCCTCCTGCCCCAACTCGCTGCTGCACAGGCTACGCCCAAAGGTGAATTCTGGCGCCGCAGCGGCAGGACGTGGCGCCCGCCGGCCTGCATTGGCGTGGAGGTAATTAGTTTTTGATGGCAGAGGCCACAGGAAAGCAGTACGGCAACCTGAAGGGCGACGGGCCCGGCAGGAAGCGGCAGCGGGAGATTGACGGCCATTGGCGGACGCACTCTCTGGGTCGTAGCGGCCCGAGGGAGGGATCCACGACATCGTGCCCGGGCGTAGCGCAGCGTTTGCGGTCCACTCAGCAGGGAACCGCCGCCCTCAAATTGTCGGAAATGTCGTTGCTGACTTCGTGGCGCGACTGCGCCTGCCCTTGTAGGCAACTTCAAATTGGAGGTTGTGGGTACAGGTGATGGGATCAGGAGGAATACAGGAACTTCCGAGCTGCCGAGCTGGCTTGCCACCATGGCAGTGCCTCTCTTCTGGCCCATCGCCCTCTCCTTTCCCTTTGCTGGCCTCAGCCAAGCACTTTAGATCGCTGAACACTGCCCATCGGTCATGCGCCCCCTCGGTTGGGCCGCACGCCTGCACAGGGGCCCGCCCAGCCGCCTGCTGAGCGCCCTGGCGGCAGACCCTTTCGGCGATCTGCCTATCCAACCCGCTCGACGCGTGGTGGTCACCGGGATGGGCCTGGTGACGCCCCTGGGTGTCGGCGTGGCGACGGTGTGGGAACGCGTGCTGGCCGGCGCCACTGGCGTGCGCCGCCTGGAGGCAGGCGACCTGCCCGAGGCGAGCTCTAAGGCTGTTTTGGCTGGATGAACACAGGCGTAGGGAGCCGTGATGGCTTATGTGTGCCAGGCTGCACCTCAAGTGCTGCAGTTGGCGCCTTCTCCCCCGCAGGCGCACTGTGCTGCCCTACCGCAGTTGCCCTGCCAGGTGGTGGCCTGCGTGCCCCAGGATGAGCTGACAGCAGCGCCCTGGGCGCCGCAGGAGGACAGCCGGCGCACCGCCAAATTCATGAGCTACGCGCTCGCTGCGGCGGCAGAGGCAAGCGCCGAAGTGCACACAAGTGGCGTGCACCCTTGCTGCTGAAGCTTGCGAGCAGGGAGCAACTGTTGAGCCCCAAGAGGAGGCCCGGGCATGGTCTGATGCGCCTTCTGTGTTTTCTCTCCTGCCCAAGTATCTGACCCAACCCTTCCAAAAAAACCCTCCTCTGCTGCAGGCCCTGCAGGATGCCAGGTGGCGGCCTGAGACGCCAGAGCAGCGGCAGGCCACGGGAGTGGCGATTGGCGCGGGCATGAGCTGCACAACCGACATGGCAGAAGCAGGGGTGCTGATAGTGAGTGCCCATTGGGTCAAATCGGATTCTCGACCCTTTATTCGACAGCTGTGACAGGCCGCTGAAGCCCCATCCCCCATTTCATACCTGCTGCCTCTGCTGGCAAGGGCGGCTGGCTTGCCTGGCGCCCCACAACTGCATTCGCTACCCTCGTATGCACAGGCAGAGGGCAAGCTGCGGCGGCTGAGCCCGTTCTTCGTCCCCAAGACGCTGGTCAACATGGCGGCGGGGGCGGTCAGCATCGCACACGGCCTGCAGGGGCCCAACCACGCGGTGGCCACCGCCTGCGCCACCGGGGCGCACGCCATTGGCGACGCCTTCAGGTGGGCGGCTCTGCTCCGGGCTGTGCCTGGGACATGCTGGCGACTGCACCCGCAGTGGTGCAGGTGGATGGGGCGTGCCTGGGCGACTGCTGCCATGTGGGGCTGAGCGTCAGGGGTGTGTGGCGGTGGTGCAGACGGCACGCTTGCTGCCAGCAGCTAGCACTCTGCACCGCCCAGCTCTTGCTGTACCGCCCGCTTTCCTGCAGCATGCCGGTGCACGCTGCCGCATGCTCGGCTGCATCCTCCCCCACGCACCTGCATCCCTGTTGGCATGCAACGTGCCGACCTGCACACCCCTCCCCCTGTCGGCGTGCAGCATGATCCGGCGTGGTGACGCCAACGTCATGCTGGCAGGTGGCACTGAGTCGTGCATAGATGCTGTCGCGCTGGCCGGGTTCTGCCGCCTCAAGGCCCTGGCCACGCGCTACAACGACGACCCGGCCGCCGCCTCGCGGCCCTTTGACGCCGGCCGCGACGGCTTTGTGATGGGGGAGGGAGCTGGGGTGCTGGTGCTGGAGGAGCTGGGGCATGCGCGGCAGCGGGGCGCGCCCATCTACGCAGAGGCGAGCGACGGGCACTTGGAGCCGGGGGGGCCCAAGGGGTTTGCGTGCCGGTGCAACTGGCGCTGGCCTAATCCGCACTGAGAGCTTTGCACCCATGCTGTGGGCGTGCTGTTGCCGGACCGGCTGGCAGCGGCGCTGCAGTGGCACCTGGCGTAAGCTGTGCGGGCTGTGGACCACCGGGAGAGGAGCAGCAATAGCGGTGCGATGCCATGGCGGCTCGTCGGCCCGCCCGATGCGTCCAACTTAGCGCCCTCTCCCTGCAATGGTGCAGGTGCGCGGCTACGGCCTGTCTGGCGATGCCCACCACATCACGCAGCCGCCGCCCGACGGCATCGGCGCGCAGCTGGCCATGCGGCGAGCGCTGTCCCAGGCGGGCCTTGAGCCGGGGCAGGTGTGCTACGTCAACGCGCATGCCACGTCGACACCACAAGGTGGGCGCCACGGGCCTGGGTGTTGTGGGGTGGGTGGCTGGGCCCAGAGCAGGAGGCTGGGTGTGACGCCCGTGGGCAAGGGCACCAGTACGGGAATCTGCTGTGTCGGCAGGCTGGCAGACATGCAACCCTCGGCTTCTGCTGGCCCAGCCTGCTGCGCCGGGTGCGGAATGGACACCCTGGCAGCCCGGCTGCAGGAAACCCAAGGCAGCAGGCGCTGACTGCACACAGTCCCCTCCCCTGGCGGGTGCGCGCCGCAGGCGACGACATTGAGCAGCGCGCGATAGCGGCGGTGTTTGGTGAGGCTGCCACCGCGGCCCAGCCGCGCTCTGGGCGGTGCCTGGCCGTTTCCTCCACCAAGGGCGCCACGGGGCACCTGCTTGGCGCGGCGGGCGCAGTGGAGGCGGCCTTTAGCGTGCTAGCCCTGCGCGATGCCGTAGCGCCCCCCACCGCCAACCTGGCGTCGCCAGATCCCCCCCTGCTTGCGGGCTTGGTGGGCCCGCAGGCCAGGACCCTGCCCGCCGACTCCCCGCGTGCTGTTCTCAGCAACAGCTTTGGGTTTGGGGGCACGAATGCGGCGCTGGTCTTTGCGGCTGCGCCAACAGGGTGAGCCGCAGCGAGGGGTCATTTAGCAGCGGCGCAGGCCTGGCACCGAAACAAGCTCCGCTCGGTTCCGCACCGATCCCAGTGTAAATGGCTCATCAAGGCGCGGTTTTAGCGGATGTTCATCATGTGGGCTCCCCTGCATGGGATCATGCTGAACCTGCCAGGTTCTTGGGCCCGCGGGTGTCGGCTGCACTCTTTCAATCGTTGTTTCAATACCGGCTTTGTGTCTGCGATAATTGAAGATCCCCAGCAATGACAGAGGTCGTGTGGAGCCCGCTGGAGCCGGTGGCGCTGTGGCAAACCGCAGCCCTGGCTCCACAGCCCCTCTCAGCCCCCGCTGATCCCGGTAGCGATTCAGACTCCACAGCGGCGATCCTCGCACGCGGAACGGTGAGCGTGGGGGCTGTAATCCCGCAAGCATCTCCTATTTGCTGGACGCCCACCTGCACCCGCTATGCTCTGCCAGCTGCTTGGATCGAATATGCATTGCTCGCGATCAGCTGCACCCGCGCTGCGCAAGCAGCCGTTGCCGGGGCTACCTGCCCCGTGCGGGCCGAGGCACGGCGGCCCACAAACGGAAAAGCGCTCAACGTGCATGCCGAGACTTTTGGCGATCGGCGCGGCGCGCGACAGCGCTGGGGGGTGGAGGGCCGGCCGGCCCGGCGCCGGCGGGCGAGTCCGCCGCTTGCGCTCTGCCGGCTAGCCAGCTGTCAACCCACCTCACTTTAAATGCGCCGTGCCCCTGCAGATTGTGGTCATTCGTGGCAATGCGCGCACAAAGGCTTCTCTCATCGGCCAGCGGGCCGTTGTGCGGAGAGCAGTGGGCCTGGGCGGCTGGCACTGGCTGCAGGTGCGGTGCAGCGAGCAGCCTTGCTTGCTCCCCGAGGCTGCGAAAGCGGCGCGCAGGCCTCCCTGCCCCCCTGCCTGTGCAGCCTCCACGCTGCATCCTGGTGCGGCAGGGAGCCTCAGGCCCCGCTTTTGCAAATGCGCCTGGCCTGTTGACGCGCCGGCCTGCCCGCCCCCCGCCGCCGCTGCAGGTACTGCCCAGCGGAGAGGAGGTGAAGCTGCAGCGCAACGCGCTCGAGGTGCTGGAGCGGCCCTCTGGCCACGAGCCGGTGCGCAAGGGTGCAGAGGCGTCGGTGTGGCGGCCAGAGGGCCTCTGTTGCGCAGGATTCTTGCGCTCCTGCAGGCTTCCAACCAGCCCTCACGGCTGCTCCCGCCTGCCGCAGGACTTTTCCGAGGAGGAGGAGGAGGAGGCACGCAGGCAGCAGCAGGCAGCGGCGGCAGCAGCTGCAGCGGCGCGGGGCTACACATACGAGCCTGCTGAGCCGCATGCAGAAGGTGAGTTGGGGTGGGGTTGGAGGGAGTGGTGTGTGTGTGTGTGTGCTAGAGTGCCCTCACCTTTCTAGGCATGCATGGCATTGCACAGCATGCATAGCTCCGCAACACCCCACTTTGAGGTGTCCCACCGCGGGCCTCAGCCCCTGGCTCCGCATGCCTGCTGTGCGTGGCTCCGCGTCAGTGTTTCCTAGGCCTGCAAGTGGTGCTCCTGCAAGTGGTGCTCCATTGTGGCATGGTGGTCTGGAGGCCACTTTTCCCTGTGCTGACCCCACCAGCTGCGTGGCACACCGCCTCCATCCTCTGCAGACCGGCCCCGCCCGCCGCGCCGCCCCTCATCTGTGCCCCCGGGCGGCCGGCCAGCTGCCAGCGCCGGCGGCAGCCTGTTTGACGCCGACTATGGCGCCGCGGGGCGCACGCGGCTGCACAGCTCCCGCGCCGGCGGCAGCGGCCAGCCGCGCATCAACCTGGGCAAGCTGCAGACGGCGGCGCTCAAGCGGTATGGGGCCGTGTACCACCTGGTGAGCCCCGCTGCCAGCTCAGGCACCTGCTGGGGCAGAGGCCGGGGGCTTCATCCTTGCTTGTGTTGTGGGCGAGCAGCAGGCGGCTGCGGCGGCGCTCCCTGCCATGGCAGCAGCCACCTTCTTGCGTGCTTTGAGTGGTCCACTGGGTCCGCTGTTGGTGATGGGCACCACAGAGGCTGCGGTGCACCCTTTGCATGGATGCGCAGGCGTAGGCCAGCCCAGAAGGGCGGCATGGTGAGCAAGTTGGTGTGCCGTGTCGGCTCTCCTGGGTATGTTGCACTCTGCCTCACCCTTGCCCGCCTCCTCCTGCTTGTCTTGCTACCCCCCGCAGCCCGAGGAGAGTGCCGCCAGCCGCGAGGCGCTGCTGGATGCTGTGTCCGAGCACTTTGCGGCGCAGCAGGTGGATGAGAGCGAGGTCATCGCCTGCTTCCTCTCGGCCGTCAAGCGCCACCGCATGGGCCTGCCGCGCTGAGCTGGCACGCGTACTGCCTGGCGCGCACAGCGCCACGCACCGTTGGGCGCTGCCAAGCTGCTTGCGCAGCCATCCATCACACAAGGCACCTACCCTGGTTGCCGTCCAACTTGGCCTTGGCCAGACCTGGGAAGGTCCCAGTCCCTCCCTATGAATGAAATCCACCCCTTCCGCCTCCGCCTTCTTCGCATGCTCCCGTTCCCTGGGTTGGGCCGCTGTCGGGGTTGAGCCCCGCTTTTGGCCCAGGGGTTGAAATGCATCTTGGCCAGAACAGTGCACTAGTGTTGCCCCCACCCGCCGTCTGTGTCCTCACCGCTCCCAAATTGCTTTTTCCCCACTGCTCAAGCATGGCCGCTGGTGCGCTGCCCGCGGCATTCGCGGTGCGCGCCCCGCCGCCAGCGGCCCCTTAGCCGGGCCCCCGCCGCTGCCTTGCACCACCATTTGTTGGCTCCTACCTACATATGCGGACCCTCGGGTGGCATCCGCCCACCCTGCGGGTTACTCTTGCGCCCTTTTTTGTTCCCCACAATTGCTGGACCCCACCGTTGCCGGACTGACTGCATGCCATGCCTTTGACGCAGCCCCACGGCTCCCCAACATGAGCCAAGCACACGCCACCCACGACTACTGACCTGCTGCCACTCGCCCCCCACTGCCGCCCCCCTCTCATCCCGCCCCCGTCCTGTTTCCCTGTGTTTCTGCGGCTGGGCCCTTGCCCCGATCCTCTTTGCCTGTACGTCTAAAGTCTACTGAGGGCCCGGCCTGTCTGCCTGCTACACCCCATGGATCTCACACCAGTCACGCCCCTCCCCCCACCTTATGCTGTACCACCAATGACTCCCCGACCTGAGGGCCCCCAGCCTCCGCCCCCCCTAAAGAGGCTGGGGGGTTTTGCTCAACCGCCCCATGCTCATATCACCCCCGCCGCATTGCGCTCGGTTTTGTTGGAATGCTTTACAACCGCTGGTTCTGGCCTGTGTAGCCACATTTGGCTGCGCAACGTTTGTTTAACAGACCCCATCGCACGAGTTCAGGAGGCACCAACTGGAGCCTGCAGCAGGCCAAAACTCATGCACTCACAACACAGCTTTGGGCTGCTGGCGCCACAAGTCGCCCCGCCATCAGCGTGCCTGCCATGTAGAGCGTTAACGGGTGCAGGGGCGATTTGTGCTGCGTCTTGGGCTAACCCAATCGCCATCACACCTGCCTAGCTCAACAAAGGAAGCAACTGCTCTTTCGCTCAGCTCCAGAGGCGGGGCGATGGCGGAACCGGGCCTGCAGGGTTGCCCGGTGGACGTGCTCACCGCAGAGTGCCTCTCGAGCATCTTCAGGTGCAGCACTAGTGGGCGCTGACTGTCGTCTGTCCTCACGGTCGCCGCCGCCGCCGTCGCCGCCGCTGCCCTCTCAAGCTTCGGCCTAGCGCCCATCATTGCAGTTACCTGGGCCCTGCCGATCTGGCGGCCGCAGCCTGCACCCACCGTGCATGGCGGCAGGCGGTGGCAGGGGAGGAGGGCCTGTGGCGGGCGCACTGCGAGGCCGAGTACAGCCTGCGTGCGCTGCGCCTGCCCGACGGCGGCACTGCTGGCAGCTACAGGGCCGCCTACGGCGCCTGGCGCTCCGAGTTTGGGCGGTATGGCGAGCTGGCGGGGCGGGCGCTGCGCGCGTGGCGCCTGGTAGAGGACTGGGCGGCGCAGCACTTCCCCGCCGTGGCGGCCTCACTCAGGTGCAACGGTGGTGGAGATGCACTCGCATGGAGAAGTGGGAAGAGCGCTTCTGCTATGATGGCAGGCCGGCGTGCCGTGCAGCATGGCCTGGGAGTGCAATACAGGGTGAACCAGTGGCGCACCGCTCTGCCCAACCCCTGCTGCCCTGGCTCCAAGCCACCGCCCTGCAGCCGCGGCGCCAGCGAGGCGGAGCTGGATGCTGCAGAGCGGCAGCTGGGGTTTGCGCTGCCGCCCGCGCTGCGCGTGCTGTACCGCGTGCACAACGGGCAGGAGCTCGAGTTTGACCGGCTGGTGGGTGCTGCTGCCACCCA
>KQ482042.1:801561-828904 GCA_001430745.1 Auxenochlorella pyrenoidosa
GGGGGGCGTGTCATGGTGATTTGAGTGGCAGGTGCCCACGGTAAGCCAGCAGCGGCGGCAGCTGTTCCAGGCACCATGCAGACAGCGCTGCGGGCTAGCACACCCACTGCATGCCGCACTCGTGAGGCTTCAGGCGGCCCGCAGGCCAGAGTGCGGCAGCCACTGCTCCCCTGCCGCTTCCAACCAACCCGCCACTTCAGTCTGCAGGTCACCCACCGGTTGTGCTGCACGTACGACACAGACAGCCCCACTGCAATGGTGAGATTGAAGTAGATGCCCGCCAGCGCGACGTGCTCGCGCCAGCGGTACCGGCTGGCGGTGCCCAGCAGCAGGAAGATGGCGCCAAACAGCATGGTCATGGCAGCCTGCGAGGGGGCGCGGGGTCAGACCGCCTGCCTCATTCAGCCACGTGCAGAACCTGGCACTGGCTGCCCGCAGCCACCGTGCCCCCCGCGTGCAGCCGCCCTGCAGCCCTGCACAAGCACTGAAGCAGCACCATATGCCTGTCCTGCATTGTGCTGCACCGCTCGCCAGTGCAAAGCCTGCCCCACCTTGAGCACGCCAGGCTGGGCGGAGCTGCCGTTGATGGCATACACGAGGTAGGTGATTGCATACACGCAGCCGCCACCCGCCAGGCTGCCCACAAGGCTCTCCCAGCCAATCTTCAGGATGGGCAGCCCTGTGTTGACCTGCAGGCCCCCAGGGGTGGGCGACACGGCCAGAAGGATGCTGCCTCAGCATCGCTCCCTGCGACCTTCCCCCTCTGCCTGCTGCTACGTCCTACAGCCCCCCACTCTCCTGTTTATGGCATGCTCCCCCTTTGCAAGGCTGCCCTGCCACCCACCGAGAAGAGCAGTCCGAGGTTGGCAAGAACGAGGATGAGCACCGGGTTGGCCAGGATTGGATC
This sequence comes from Auxenochlorella pyrenoidosa, assembly GCA_001430745.1. NCBI lineage: Eukaryota > Viridiplantae > Chlorophyta > Trebouxiophyceae > Chlorellales > Chlorellaceae > Auxenochlorella > Auxenochlorella pyrenoidosa. The sequence continues at coordinate 802,469 of KQ482042.1, forward strand.
ATACTGGTGCAGCTCCCATACCGCCGGGGCGCTGAAAATGCACATGATGAACAGAGTGCATACGCCAACCTGCAGGCGTGGTGTGAGACGAGCCAGCGGCGGCACTATGTGTCAAGTGAGCCGCCGCTGGCGGTGGCCAGACCCGAACGACGGCAGCAGTTGGAGGGGTTTTACCTCACCTGGATGGCCAGACGCAACCACGATTGCTGAAATACGGATTGCAGCCACCACCGCCAGAAGCGGTCGCGCCAGCCCACAGGCAGCTGGCGACCTGCCGCCGTGGTGCTAGCTGGGCTGGCTCCACCCATGGACGCCTAGGCCGCGCCGCTGGACGCCTATCAAGCTGTGAAACGTCCCCGAACGGTGGTTGAAATCGCCGGTGCTGCACCGCCGTCACAAAGCAAGGAGTCCCGGAAGGCCCCGCGTGAGATACGGCGGAGTGGGCAAGTCACACCGCCGGGATAACCCGAACAATCATACAGACCTAGTGATCAGCTGGAAATGCTTGGCAGGGATGACCGGCCGCATTGCTAATTTGGCAGCCTGCTGTGCGCGCTGTGTGGCATTCAACCTGCCTGTTGCCAGCTGCTCTCCTGTGTTCTGTCCCTCCAGACCAACCCAGCAACAAGGCAACCAAATCAACGCAGAACACGCGAATGCAAAGGGAATCGACCCCTTGATCAGCATGAGTGATCATCTACATGTACCAGATGAAAGCACAGATCGAGGTACGCGCAGCCTAGGCAGAGGCTAGGACAGAGCGCAGGGGATGCAAGCAAATCGGACACAAGCTGCATGGCGCTGAAGGCACTTCAAGCGGAGAAACAATTGGAGCGAGCGACAGCATCCTCAGCCCTCTGCGCGTTGACCGCGCCGCGTCGTGGCCGGCACCTCTGCGCAGGCACGCTCCTCGGCCAGCGCCAGGATGGCCCGCGCCATGCGCGCCTGCGGCAGCCGCCGCACCTGCACGCTTGCGCCCAGCAGCTCCTGCAGGCAGCAGTCTGCCGCGCCCAGGAAGAAGCGCTCTGCAGGGATGGGCGTCGGCATGTGCTTTGAGCATGCAGTCTGCGCAAGCATGATTGGCTGCTGCCGCTGTCCACGCCTGCCCACAGGGCTTCTGGCCCCTGGATTGACAGACCCTTGCCTCACCTGTCGCCAGCTCAGCTGACCGCAGCCGCCGAGCCTCGCCCGTCAGCTCGCCGCTGCGAAGCAGTCGCAGCGCCCAGCCCGTCGCCTGCACCGCTGCCGCCGCGGTGGGCAGGCCCAGTGCCGACGACTCCAGCAGCTGCCCCGCCAGCCGCGGAGCACGATCGGCAAGCAGCAGCAGGTACAGCAGAGCCAGCAGCCCTGTATCTGCCAGCTCAGCAGCCGGGTTGGGGGCGCTGAAGCCCAGCGCCTGCCAGGGTGGCAGGAACGGGTCTCCCAGCGCGGTGGCGCTTGCGCCCAGGCCTGCGCATACGGACGGAAGCACAGAGGCTAGCAATGTGGACTAAGAGTGCTGTGATAGAAACATTTCGCCAAGCAAAACTGCCAGACCTGACATGAACTGTGCAATTTTCGGTATGTTGCTTCCAGCCCAAACGAGCCCATGCTCATCTTGGCTCTTCACAAGACATTCACCACTCACTTGCGTAGGCGCTGCACACCGCCTGCCACAGCTCAAAGTGCTGGGGCACGTCTGGGTTGTAGGGCAGCCTGCCCAGGCAGATCAGGTGCACGCGCTGCCGCTCCAACGTGCGCCTGCAGGGCAGGAGGGGGCAGCACCCCTGGGGGATGACTTGAAGCTTGAGAGGACCAGAGGGGGCCTAGCCACTAGTTGGCAGGTCTTGCCAGATAAGCCTCTCACCGCAGCTTGCGTGGCAGGGTGCCCTCCGCCTGCGGCATGATACAGCCAGGCACCAGGCGGGCCAGCAGCGTGCGGCGCCGCGCAGGCGCAGCGGCCGTCCCAGCTGCCTCCCGCTCGTGCTTCAGCTCCGCCCGCACTGCGCGCCTGCGACAGGGCGGCCCACCCTCGAGTGAGTAGGCGAGCTCGAAGATGTTCTCGCAACGCCCAGTACAGGTGCGCAGCCGAGGACTGCACTCGTGCGACTGCAGGGCATGCTCCAGAGGCCCCCTCACCGGGCGCGGCGCGTGTCCAGCTGCTGCAGCTGCTCGCACAGCGAGGCGTACACCGCCCCCGGCGGCGCAGCCCAGGATGCCCGCAGCGCCTGCTGCTCCCACGCCGCCGCTGGCTGGGGGCTGGGGCAGGGGCTAGCGGCCGCGGCGAGGTCCACCTGGATGTGAGAGTCGCGCACCGTCCAGGACTTCCCGCCCTCGTGCCGCTGCGAGGAGACGAGCGCCGCAAGCCCCGCCAGCAGGCCCCGCCGCCGCTCCTGCTGGCCCCGCCCCTCTGCCGAGTCGTCGCGCCCCGGCTGCAGCCCGAAGATGGGGTGCGTCAGGCTGCGCCGCACCTGGCCCTCCTCCCCCAGCAGCTGCCTGCAGCTGCTGGGGATGCCCGCTGTCCCAGAGGCAGGCGGGCTGCTGCTGGCACTGCTGCGGACCGTTTCATGGCCCACGCTGCCCAGGTACCGGCTGGCTGCCACCAGAGGGTCGTAGCAGCCGCTGGTGGCGGATGAAGTGGGCGTCGCCTGGGGGCCCGCTGCTGGCGCTGCACCGTCCAGCACAGCCAGGGGAGCCTGCTGCATTGGCTGCTCTCCCGACAGGTGGTCCCACTCCCCGCCCTGCTGCTCCTGCTCCTCCAGCTGCTGGCTCAGCACCTGCCACTGCAGCACGTCCATCAGTGGCGCTGCTCGCTCAGCACTGGCAGCGGGGTCGCTGCTGCTGTCATCCAGCAGAGGGCTGCCCTTGCCGTCTGCAGCCGCTTCGGCTGCGGGTGCATCCGGCGTTGCCACACCATCCGTTCCGGGCTGCCGCGCAAACGCGGGCTGCGCTGGGGCAAGTAGGTGCGCCGGGCTGAGGTGTGAGAAGGGCACAGCGCCGGCGCCGGCGGGCGTCCCCAGGTCGCAGTTGCTGGCGGCGCTGTGCACCCCCGTGAGCAGCAGCTCCAGCTCCTCCCCCTCTGCCAGCTCCACTGCCGCCGCAGCCGCCGCCGCCTGCGCAGGCGCTGGTTCAGAGGGCGCCGCCACGGTCGCGCTGCTGCTGCTCCGGTGCAGCTGCTGGGAGAGCCGGCGCAGCAGCGAGCCCAGCGACGCGGGCCTACCCTCTTCTGGGCCGCCAGCGGTTGCGCTTGCCGGGGCTGGCATCGCAGAGATGCGGGGGCTGCCCATGGACAGCGACCGCGCCAGCTGCGGGGCCGGGAGGGAGGGGGGTCCAAGGGAGGGGTTCTGGCCACCAAACGGCTGGCACCGAGCAGTGCGAAGGGGCCCATGTCTGCAGGCAACTGATGGCAGCTGTCAGTGGCAAGGCAAAGAGCGCACGCCACGGTCCACCACCGCCACTTCAAGGCCTGCATACCTTTTTGGCAGCGGGCCAGCTGGCGCGAATTTCCAGGCTGTGGGCAGTGGTGCGGCTCGGCGCAATGAGGTGAGCAGGGCTGACGCGGGGGAAGCAGTCCGGGCTGGCGGCGGCGCCGCTACAGACGCCACCAGCGGCAGCAGCGGCAGCAAGGCTCTTCATGGCCTGCTTTGAAGATGCGGCGACATCCTCCTTCTCTTCATCGCTGGAGTCAATCCAGTTGGTATGCAGAGAGAGGCCAGAGGGCAGGTCCAGCTGCTGAGGCGCAGGAGGCTGGGCCGGGAGCGGTGCAGCGGTGTCACCAAGACGCCCGGCGCCACTCGCAGTTGCGGCCAGCATTTGGCACGCTCGTGGCTTCTGAGCCTCAACGAAGCCGTTTAGTGATGCCCCAGAATGCTCGAGCAGCTCGAGGCAGGCCACAACTCTCAAAGGGGCTGGGCCGCTTGACAGAGAAGCGGCTGCGGGGCTCCTGGGGGCGTCTCGCAACGCTCACATTGATCGGCAGACAGTATACGTACAGCAGATCGACTTGAATTTTGCACCGGCCTGTGCTCAGCTGCTGCAAAATGGCGCAGCACGACTCGCTCTTCCCGCGGCTATCTTGACTCCTTTCCGACCCACATAATGGAAGATCACTTGCTGGCGACAGGGAGCGCTGTCTAAACGCCAGGCAAGTTGGGACCTGCTCTCGGGTCTGCTGGGCGCCAGCCACGCACTCTTACATCAATCCTTGCACTCTCACAACGTCGTTTCTCGTCCCTCTCGCCGCCGCTCTGCAGAGAGCGGTATGGCCTGGCGAAGTCGTCAGGTCGACGACTCCTCTCTCGCTGGGCTGGGCTTCAGCTTCACCCCAGTCAACTTGTGCCATGTGACCGCCCCCAAGGGCCACAGCGCAGGCCAGGGCCCACCTGGCAGTGGCGGAGCCGACCGGGCGCCTGCCGCCAAGGCGGTGGCATTCAACCTTCGAAAGCGGCAGCCAGGCGCAGCATACGGCTCACCAGAGGCACAGCAGGCAGCAGCAGGCGATGGCCGTCAGTGCCAGCCAGCAGAGGCGGGCACTGCAAGGGGCACCACGCTGGCGCAGCTGCCAGCGTCAAGCAGCCTGGCACAGCTGAAGCAGGCCAGCCTGCGACGGCGGGCAGTGGCGGCAGCAGCTACAGAACTACCGCCACCGCCGTTGCAGCTCAGGCCGTTGAGCGTGCCGCCACCTGCGGGGCCGACTCCTGCGCTGCTAGCTCGGGAGCGCGAGTCCAGAGCTGCCGAGCCAGCCGGCTTAGAGGTCAGTAGCCCTGGCGCTGACAGCCAGCGCACCCAGCTGCTGCAAGATGTCGATGGCCGTAGCGCCCAGCTCCTGAAAGATATGGAGTCTATGCTGGCCGGCTGCAGTGCGGCAGTGCTAGACGAGCCGGCACCCAGCTCGTCACCACAGCAGCACATTCTGCTGGGGCGCCCGGTTCTGGCTGTGCCTCCGCCAGCGCAAGAGGCTGCTGCAAGGGGCGCGCCAGCGGCACCATCAGATGCAGCCAGGCTAGATAAGAGTGCAGCAAAAGCGCTTCCCTGTGCGACATGCACCGTGGCTGCGGGGGCTGGTTGCATCGCTGCCCACCCCCTGGCGCCACAAAGCGGCAGCGTCGGTGCCCCAGCGACAGAAGAATGCGCGCCTGCTGCAGCTCAGTGGACTGATGCAGCAGCAGGTGGCCCCAGCCCACCAGAAAGCCTGGAGCAGGCGCTGCAGTGCCTTGGCCTGCTGGCGTCTCAGTGGGGTGCCGAGGCAAGCAGCCGTGCCGCCGCTGCCGAAGGAGTGGCAGGACAGCATTGGGTGAGGCTGCGCGCGGTGCAGCTGGCTGTTGCAGCCAAGGTGGCAGGGAGCGCAGAGGCGGAGCTGGTGCCGCTGGTGCGCCGGCTGCGCCAGGTGCGCCTGCACCTCGAGTTCCACCAGGCAAGTGGGGGCCTCGGCAAAGCAAAGAATCACGTCCAATCCTTGTAATGCTCTTTGCTGCTGGAAACTGCCGGTGCTGTAGGCTACTGTCTGGGATGGCTGCTGCTGGGTTTTGGCGTGACATCAATCGCGGCCAAGGCTGCGGCAGCACTGCCGGCTCTCGGCTCAACCTGCTGGTGGGCTCCCCTGACTGCAGGCGAACCTCCAAAGGGGGCGCAGCCGCAGCACGGGGCGCAGTTCAAGCCCAGCTGCTCCGCCTCCAGGGCCCTGGCTGTCTGGCAGGTCGAGCGCGCAGGACAGCAAGCACCGGCGCAGCAGGAGCGGCAGCCCTGGGCTGCAGGCGCGGCCCAAGGTAGGGTGCAGGTGGCTGTGTTTGGCATTTCATTGGCCAGCGCCTGCCGCCTGCCGTGTGCATGCAGCATGCTCTGCGATGCACCAACAACGCAGGTGGACATTGTCAGGGAAGCGACTCCTGCTCCTGCTGCCTCACGCAGGTTGGCGGGCCCACCCCGGAGGCCTCGGAGCTGCAGGTGCAGCTGCTGAGCAGCCTGCTGCACAAGGTTCTCCTCAAGCTGGGGCTGGCTGCGCTGCGCCAGGCAGCCGCTGCAGCGCGCCTGCGCACGCGGCTGCTGGCGCATGCCGCAGCGATCGCAGATGTTGGCATGCGCCGTGCCGTGGTGCTGGCCTGGAAGGAGGCTGCAATTCCTAGCGAGCAGCAGGCAGCCGCTGGCGCAGCCCTCGCGCAGACGTTGCATGCGCGGCGGCAGCACGCTCAGTACCTGGCATGGCGCGAGTGGGCAGCTCACAGTGCCTGGCAGCGGCAGCAGCTGGCCGTCGCAAGGGGCAGGCTACGTCGTCAGCTGATGGCTGCAGCACTGCAGCACTGGCGCTGCTACTGCCAACAGCAGCTGGTACGCCGGCTGCAGGCTGCGCTGGCTGCACGCTGGCTTGCCGCCTGGTCACGGCGCCGCGCTTTCGTGGCCTGGCGGCGAGCCGCCCGCAGGTCGGTGCAGCTCAAGGCAGCCCTGCTGCTGGGCCGCCCCTGCAGCAGCAGCAGTGGCGACGCCAGCCTGGCGGCAGCGGGGGGGCAGCAGGGTGCCTCGCAGGCTGAGGTGCTGCAGGCCACAGCAAGAGCCTTTGAGCCCGTGAAGGTGTTTGTTGCAGAGGCACGGCAGCAGCTGGGCCAGCTGCGCCAGGGCCTGCGCTTCAGCATGCCAGGCAGCAGGGCGGCTGCAGGCATGCCTGGAGACCTTCCAGCCCAGCGGCTTCGGCGGGCTCCAATCGAGCAGGAACCGCTGTTGGTTGGCTCTGTGGAGTCTTTGCTGGCTCACCTGCCACCCTCCAGGCTGCCTAAGCCTGCTGCTGCGCCGCAGCCAACAACAGCCGAACACCAGGTGCCAGGGTGGCTTCAGCCGCCAGGCATTTTTGCACATGGTGCTGCAGCCAGAGCGGCTGCTGCTGCAGGTGTGGCATCGGAGCCAGCCCCCGACCCTGGCAGCCCTCCCCCGCACTACAACCCGGGCAGCTATGCCTCGCCTCAGCGCCAGCAGAGCAGCAGGCAGCAGCAGCAGCGGCGGCAGCAAGGCCAGGTCGCTGCGCTTGCCGACACCGCCCGCTTTGCAGACCCGCCAGAAGCGGCGCAAGCTGAGCTGCTGGAGTGTCAGGAGCAGGTGCAGCGGCTGCGCCGGGAGCTCGAGGATCTTGAGCAGGCAAGGCTGGGATGCGCTTCATCCTCATTTATCAATCTAACGGTGCACCCATGCCTGCTTCCTTACGAGGCCCAGCCTACATGTCCTTTCAACTGCAGGAGTCGACGTCCCTGCAGCGGCAGTGCACCGAGCTGGAAGTGGCAGCGGAAGCCGGGCAGCAGGCTGTTGTCCGGCTGCACGAGGCCTGCAAGGGGACGTCAGCAGACAAGGAGGCGGCAGCAGCGGCGATGCATGCAGCTGTGCAGCAGCAGACGGCAGCGGATGCCCACTGTGCCCAGTCCGAGCAGCAGCTGCGCAGGCGGCAGCAGGAGAGCCAGGAGGCTGTTGCGGCCGCAGCGGGTGCTCGTGCTGCAGCGCATGCTGTGGCCGAGCGGCAGGCCGTAGCAGCCATGGGTGTACAGAAGTGGAGCAAGGCTGTGGAGAGCGCTGCAAAGGAACTTGCGGCTTGCCACCGCAGCCAGCAGGCCCCGGTGCTTGTGCGGCTCAAGGAGGCCCGCCAACAGCTGGAGCGGCATCAGCAGGAGGAGCAGCTTGCCAGGTCTCAGGTGCCTGAGCTGCAGGCAGCTGCACAGGCCGCAGCTCGCCATGCACAGCACGTGCAGCAGGCCGTGATGAATGCCCAGCAGCAGCTGGTGGTCGCAGCAGAGCAGCATGCTGCCACGCGGCGGGAGCTGGATGCAGCGATGGGGCGGCACGAGGGAGCTGCTGTGGCAGCGGTGGCAGCGGAGCAGGAGGCCAGTGCGGCAGAGCAGCAGACGCGCCTGCTTGCTGCGCAGCAGCAGGCAGCTGCTGCACGCCTGTGGCAGGCTGCGCAGCAGGTGCTGCGCAAACAGCAGGAGGCGGCACTGCTGCAGCAGCAGGTGCAGCTGCTGCAACAGCGCCATCAGCAGGCTGTGGCAGCTTCGCTTGCCGCAGAGCGGCGGCATCCTCGGCGCAGCAAGCTCAAGCGGCGGCTGCAGGTGGTTGCAGGGGGCGTCGAAGAGGCGGCGCCCTCTCCCACTGCAGTCCAGCAGCGACGCCCGCCTCCTGCTGGCGATGGCCTGCAGCCCGCTCCGCCGGCTGCACCGCAGCAGGAGCACCTCACAGCAGCCGTAGATGGTTTCGGCGTGACAGCTGCAGTCGAGCAGCCCACCCGCCAGCTGGGGCTGTGTTTGGTGCAGCCTGCAGACTGGTCCTGCTGCAGCTCGGAGCTGGGGAGCCCTCAGTCCGACCTCCAGCCAGGGCCACCCGTCACAGGTGCGCGGCGTGCTTCAGGTTGTAGCATGCCCATGCTATTTTCTAACCCCTTTTTGCAGACAACCTTCACTCTCTGCCTGCCCTTCCTCCCGCCTCTTACCTTGCAGTGGATGATGCAGCCCTGCGGTTCTACACCCGCTCTCTGCTTTGCCGTGCGCTTGGCACCATGCGGAGTGAGGCGCAGGCTGCACGGGTCGCGCTACAAGCAGCGGTCGAGCGCTGGGAGCGGCGGCAGCAAGCCGCGGTGCTGCACGCATGGCAAGCTCATGCGAGCAGGGCAGCCAGCTGGCTGGATGCCACTCGCACCCAGCTGCGGCGCCGCTGGCTGCTGCGCCGCTGGCGCTCGGTGGTGGCTGAGCAGCGCTGGCACCAGCAGGCAGAGCAGGCTGCAGATGCCTGTGCTCGGCGCAAGCTGCTGGCTGCGGGGGTGGCGGCATGGCAGCAGCATGTGCGGCATGAGCGCTGGCGAGACACCGCGCATGAGGCGGTCGTGCTTCTGCGGCTTCGAAACATGCTGCACAGGTGTGATGGCAGGCACCGCTGGAATGCCAGGTTTCAACGGCATGTCATGTCAGCTGCTTTATCCATGTACAGATGCGGTGACGCAGCACTCGACTGGTCCTGCAGAATCTGACAGCTCGCCTCTATCGCCTTTTCTGTGCAGCTGGCGTCTCTGGACACAGCAGCGGCAGCACAAGGCCGCCCGTCTGCGTGCTGCCCTGGCAGTGTATCACCGTCGTCTGACGGCTGCGGCACTGCAGCACTGGCTGTGGCAGCATCGTGGCAAGGTGGGCACCCTGCCTTCTGCAGCAAGGCGCCGGCTTGAAAGTGTTCGCCTGCACGACTTGCCAGTCAGCAGCCAGTCCGGCAACGGAGCCCGCACCTCCGCTTATCCCTGCAGGCGCTGCTGCTGCGCGTGTTCAGCACGGCTGTGAGCTTGTGGCAGGACGAGGTAGGTGGCCGGCTTGGGGGTTCTTGCCGCATGCCCTGCCTGCCCTGCCTTCTTGGCCAGCTGGGCATCTGCAAACACACAAATGAATGCGGCCGATTCGCACCCGCGCTCCTGGCCCCGGGCAGGTGGGCGTGCGCCTGCACGAGCGCAACCACGAGCGGCTGCAGGCATGCTGGTCTGCCTGGCAGCTGGCGGTGCTCGAGGCGCAGGCTCTGCGACGGCAGGCCATCCTGTGGAACGCGGCGGCTGCCTTCCGGTGCGCCCCCTTGCTGGCTTCTCTGCGTCGTCCAGCACAGGGCCGGGGCGGGCACAGCGCGGGCGGCAAGGTGAATGCTGTGCTGTGGGAGCAGCTGCATGGGCTCAAGGTCTGCACCTCGTGCCAGCAAGGCCTCTGCCGACCCGGCCTGCAGGGAGCGGCAGCTGCTCCTGGCGGGGATGCAAGCCTTCCGCCAGGCCGTGCAGCGGGCACACGAGGGCCGGCGGCTTGCAGCGCTGCAGGCCCACATGTTTGCGGCGTGGCGCCACCTGGCGGCCTCCTCTGGTGAGCGTATAAAGGGCTGTGCCTGGAGGTATGGCCGCCCTGCCCACCACCTTCAATGCCCCTCCGTGGTAGCTGACCTATCATAGGCCCTGCCAGTATGTGCGTCAGCCTTCTGAACGCACAGCTTCCCTCCCCTGCAGCCCGGCACTGGGCGTATGAGGCCGCACGGCGACAGTGGCACCGCTGCCTGTTGCGAGCTGCAATGCGTGCCCTACGCGCAGCTACTGAGGCGACTGCCGAGCAGCTGGCACACTTCTGGCTGCGCTGGCAGGCGCAAGCTCCCCTGCGGCGCGCACTGCTGGGCTGGCACTGGGCGGTGCAGGCACGGCATGAGCAGCGGGTGCGCTGTGGGATTGCAGACGTGCACCGTGAGCGGCGGCTGCTACAGACGGCCCTGGCTGCTTTTGCCGCTGCCGCTCATGCACCACAAGCAGCACGCAGCGGGGCCAGCGGCAGTGAACGTGCAGGGCCGGCGGCGCTTTGCTCCGTCTCCTCCACCGGAGGCGGCTGTGTGCAGCACCCGCGGCAAGCAAGCCAGTGCACGGTTGATGTGGTGGTCAGCTCACGACGCGTCGACTGGCAGCGCCAGCAGCAGCAGCAGCAGCAGCGCTTCCGCCATGGAGGCGGTGCCACCACCACAGTCACCATCAGCCGAGAGCCTCGGCAGTGGAGCGAGCAGGAGCAGGTGCCGCCAGCTGCCTCAGCATGCAGCTGCCCAGCCGCTGCCACGAGAACGAGTTGCAGCGCAGCAAACGGCGCCGCGTCCGTGGCAGCAGCGGCTCAGGGCATGCTAGAGGCCGTGTCCAGCTGGCGAGCAGCCGCGGACTTCTGGCGGCAGCGGCATGCAAGCCTCAGCCAACAGCAGTTGCAGCAGCGATGAGGGCCCTGGTTGCCTCTACATGAAAAAAAACCGCTCTGATGTTCTTGGCTGTAAGCGATGAAGACCAAGGCTTACAGTGCAGTGGCAGGAGCCAGGCCAGGAATGGGAGAATCAAGGAAAAGCAGGGGCAGGCAAGGCCAGCGTGGATCAACCGTCAGCTCGGCCATGCACAACGGCTGCCTTCATGCTTTGGGACAGGAGAGCTCTTGCAAAGCGTAAGCTGAACCGCTGTTCTCAAGGGTCCGCGCACGGTGGTGGTCCGCTGTTGCATGCTCACTTGGCCGCGTTGTAGGCCTCCCAGCGCGGCTCATCGTGAGGGCCCGCGTTGGCGCGGTAGATGCCCACACCCTTGATGGCCGACAGGTAGTTCTGCAGAAAGTGCAGCGCCAAGGGGTATCCATAGGATAAATGAGGCAAGACGTGCAGGTGAAGCCAGTGACCAGCAACATGCCGACTGCAACCTGCCTGCCATGCACATACGGCAGCACGGCACCTCAAGAGGCCGTGACTTCCCTCCCCCTTGCCTCGAGCCCTTCACCCACGCACCTGCGCCAGTTCCCGGCAGTTCTGCTGGTAGTTCACCCCCGACTCCTTGTAGCACTTCTTCAGCTGCTTGCGGATGAGCTGCGAGTGGCCAGAAGGAGCAGAACGAGGTGAGCTGGCGACGGAGAAAGGCTCGCCGACGCGAGATGCTTGGCGGGGCGCCCAGCCAGGGCGCACGTGGCAGGGGCAGGCAGTGTGCGACTTGGGCCTCTGTCGCATCCATATCCCCCAACCTGCTGTTGGCCGCTGTCGTCAACCCAAGCAGAGTTGAGCAGGCAATCAAGCTGCTTCGGCAAAGGCAAGCGCAGGCAGGCAGGCAGGGTGGAGGACACGCGGGCCTCGCACCTTGGCCTCGGCCACCTTGACGTATTCCTGCGCCACCTTGGCCTCCCGGTGCTTGAAGTAGGTGACCGGGTCGGCGTAGGGCTTGGCCGGGTCATAGCCCGCCGGCTCCTCGGTGCTGACCTTCACGCCCTCCCACGGCATGGCGCCCGCTGCCGCTGCCGACCCGCTGCCACTGCTGACGTTGGCCGCAGCTGCTGCGCCTGCGGGCAGAAGGTGCGCTCAGCACCAAGGACGCCACGCCTGCACAGGAAGCTCACAAAAAAGGTCTGTGCATTGAGTTTCCTGCAGAGCAACACTGCGCAGCATGCTGAACCAGGTGCAGCAGGCAAGGAACAAGGCAGGCGCTGCAGAGCCGCTTGCCCCTTGCCTGGCACCACGGCCCACCCGCCCTCCCCGGCCCCTTCCAAGCTTCCGGAATTGCACGTGGTGGCGTCGCGGGCTGGAAGTGTAGCATAGGGTAGCCACAGAGAGCAAGCCGTGCCCACCCCGTCGAAGTGAGCAGCACAGGGGCCCTTTGCTCCCACCTGTGACTCTGCTGGCCGACAAGCCCCCGTGAGCGCCTTGCAAACGGGCTGCAGCCGACGCAGAAGTGAGCCGTGTCGCCCCCAAACTAGCGTAGCGCTGCGCGGGCGTGCAGACACGAGATGTCGATCACACGGACGGTACAGGGCGCCGGAGGGGCCCTCCTCCTGCTTCCTGCCACCGAGCATAGCAGGGCGCAGCATCTCTCTCTGTACAGCTGCCCAAACACGAGTGCGCTCATTCCGATTACGATCAATCACTTTCGATTGCACAACAGGCTAAAGAATGGCGCGTGGCGAGACTGAGCACAGCTCCCCGGGTGGCGCTCCGTCCAGCGCGCCCACTACAGGCCGTGGGCTTGGCGGCAGAGCGCCCTCCTTCGCCACTCTGGAGCGTAACTGGAGACGGGTCGCATCTACACACACCCTGCAGGTCAGAGGAGGGCTGCAACAGCGGCGCCAGCTGAGCAGTGTCGACGTCCAAAGCGAGGCTGTGCGTGGGCTGTCCCGAAAAACCTTTTCCGTTCCAATCATTCCATCTACCGCACAAACCGAATGCAGGACTTGCTGAATGCCACCGACCTCAGCAAGCAGCAATGTGGGCCGAGCATCAAGCTGCTAGCCCTGGGGTACGTTGACTGTTGACGTGACTGATGACGCTAAGGTCGATGCACTGGCTTGGATGCTCTTTGAGGCAGTCTGTTTGGAGCTGGCCGTACAATTCACATGCAGGCCTGCAGCCTTCAATGCTGTGACCATGCCGTCCCTGCAGGCTGCTGCTTGTTGTGGCGGGCGCTGCAACCCTCGTGGCAGGGGTCTTCTCTGTTGTGGTGCGCCTGCCACGGATGCCTGCTGGCTGCTGCGGACTGGCGGTGCTCTGGGTTGCATCGTCTGGCTTTCACGAGGCGTGCTTGCAGTGTTTCTGGCCTCCATGTCACTAGTTGAGGACCCCCCGCCCTCGCCCCCACCCTCTTGGCGCCGCCCCTGGCAGGTCGCACCGCTGCTGCCGCCCTCACAGCACCCCTGGCTGGCAGCAGTGCAGGCCGACCGGTACTACCACCTGCTGCTGCCGCTCACTGTGCCTGTCACCATCGCCGCCATCGCGCTCAACTGGTTTTCCATGAAGCTGTTCAAGCACAACTCTTGAGAGGCAGCGGCGGCGGCAGGCGTGTTTGCAGACCGAGGGCAACCCTCGTGCTGCCGACCCCCTATCTGCAAATGCTGCCAATCATGCTGAGTGCATACATGAAGACAGGCGAGTACTGAGGGAGGGGCATGATGCTGGACACGGGGTGAGGGGTGGGCCTGCACCCTGCGAGCACCCGCGATTGCAAGCGGGCACCTCAGGGCACACAAGTTGAGCGGAAGCAGGCCATTTCAAGGTGCTCCCTGAGCCCTCTCCCTCGCATTTCGCGCTTCTTTTGGTGACTCTTGACGCTCCAAATCGGCGCGTCTATCTCCCCTGCAGCAATATTGCGACTGCGCCACTGTTCAAGGGCTCGAGTCTCGGTCCTCGCGGGCTGCCGCCCGCCGTCATCGCCTGAAATCGCTGTATATCTTTCAGCGGAGAGCCAACCAGTGCTGCGAGAAGGCGAGTCTTGCGGGGCCACCGTGCAGTTTGCCAAGGCCTGCCCACTCTCTGCTGCCCTGCACGCTTAGGCTTGCCAGCGGATAGGGACAGGAAGCGTGTACGCGATCAAGCCCGTCCCGTGTGACTTGCTGTTTGAACGAGCGTTGGCGCCGCTTCCGTCGCCGCCCGCCATACCCACCGCAGCGGCCTCTGACACTCCCCCCGCTTATGCAGGCCTCCTCCTGCACAGCGATGAGGGTGAAAGATGGGCTGCAGGCGCCCACCTTAAATTCCCAGCAGACCTTGCTGCCCCCGGTGCCACAGTCAGGCATGTTGCAAACACACCCCGCAAGTTTCTACGGCTGGCCTGGCCACAACACTCATTCCCAAGCCTTGACGCCTGGCTGCACCTGCGCTGATGCTCACTGTGCTCACCTCCCGGATGCTCCCTGCAGCCAGCAAGCAGCTGCAGGCGTCGCTATATGCCCTGATGCAGGGCGGCAGCGAACGCAGCTCCGCGCCAACCCATGCCACCGGGCACAGCTCCGCGTCAGGCCTCGTTACCCCGGCCCCGCTGCTGTGGCCGCCTGCCACGGGCGGCAGCGGCAGCGTGCAAGCTGGCAGCAATGCTGGCACCGATGGCAGCGGCAGCACCGGCCTCCTCAGCCCAGACCTGCGCGCGCTTCTTGCAAGCCCGCGGGGCTCGCCCTGGCAGGAGCCCGGCCCTGCCGGCGGCGCCTCGCAAGGCGTCAATGGCGGCACGTCCCGAGCAGGGCTCGTGCAGCCGCAGCCGGAGAGCCTGGGTGGTGAGCAGGCGTGCTGGGAGCCTCTGGGGCTGGGTCATTCATGCCGCTCGTCCTGCCACCGGCCATTCCTGCCCTCTTGCGGCTCTGCCCCTCACGGTGCCCTCCCCGCTCTTTGCTGCCGCGCGCATGCAGTTGAGCCGCCCCTCATGCTTGCCTCCCCGTCGGCCCGCCTGCCCACCAGCGTCAGCAGCCTGCTGGCGTCTCCCGACTTTCGCTGTACCTTTGCACCGCCCGGCAGCGGCTCTGGCGGCGCGGCCGCGGCCGCTGCCGCCGCTGCCAGCCTGGGCAGCTTGGGCGTGCCCCTGTTTGGCATGCCCCTGCACCTAGCAGGCCTGGAGGCAGGTCTGGCACCGGTCGGCCAGCTGGGCAGTTCGGCCCTTCCGGGCCAAGCGCCGCCATTGACCTCTGCACCACCAGCGTGGGCCCACCAGCCCATGCAAGCGCCACCACCGCCACAGGAGCGCCAGCACTCACATCCACCTGTGCCCTCCAGCGGGCAGGCGCTGCCGGGCCAGCCGCTGCTGAGCCAGCCGCTGCCGCTGCCCCGCTTTGGCTGGGTGGCAGTTCAGCCGCAGGGCGCTGCGCCTGCTGTGCCAGGTGAGCACGACAGGCGCTTTGGAAGTCTTGTCCCACCTCTGCCCCTTGCTTGATTCCGCACCGCCGTCTCTTCCCACCCTTGTTCTGCCTGCCTCTGACCTGTCCTCCTGGTCCCCGCTCCACCTGCAGGCATGCCAGCGCTGCTTCCTATCCCTCTGTCCGCAGCAGCCCTTGGCACTGCTACGCACACCGGGGCCCCGGTGACTGCCGCCCATACACCTGCACCTGCCCCCTGCTCCGCTCCAGCGTCCACCTCTGCTCCTGCTGCACATGTGGCTGCCGCCTCTGGCCCTGCCACCACGGCCGGCAGCGCCGGTGCCAGCGCAAACAGGAGGCGCGGCAGTGGCTTGCGGGAGCCGCCGGGCGTGGCCCCTCGCCGCCGCAGGCGTGCGGCATCTGCTGGTGCAGCCGGGCCTGCCACCCATGGGTGAGACAGATGAAGTGGGGGTGCGGAGGGGTGGGGGGTGGGGGGGCTAGCTGCTGCTTGCTGGGGCTGGTGCCTTGAGCTGGTGCCTAGGGCTAGTGCTTGAGCGCACTCTGGCGTGCACGATCCACCTCTTGATCTTACGTATCGTCACCCTGGCGCCTCCTACTGAGACTGCAGGGAGCCAGAGGAGGAGGTGGAGATGCTGCAGGCCCAGCTGAGCCCCACCCCCCGCCTCTTCTCCCCAATGCTGCCGCCTGGCCTGGCAGAGCCGGGTGCTGCTCCAGGTGAGCTGTGAGCAGAGGCTGCACGTGCTGCCACACATTTGTATAGATTGCCCCACGGCCATAGCACCTGGAGGGTCTTGGCATGTGCAAACGGCAGCACGCTGCCCACCAGCGTCCCACCTTTGTCGCCTCCCCAGCCCTTCTTCCCAATGGGAACTCTCCTATGTGAGCTCTCCTCACCCAAGACTTACTGCTTCAATCCTTCGGTGCTGCAGGCCTGGACCTGGCCTGCTTTGGCTTCGGCCTCCCTGCACAGCAGGCCGCCCTGCTGGCGCCGCTGCTGGTGGCGAGCCCGCGCGCAGCGCCGCTGCAGCAGCAGGCGCCGGCTCAGCAGCATGTGTTGAAGGCGGCTCGAGCGCCGCCTCGAGCGCCGACTGCTGTTCGACCACGGGCCAAGCGGGCGCCGCAGCCAGGGACCGCAGCCGCTCCTGCTGCGGCCCCCACCGCTCGAGTTGCGGCGGCGCCCCGCAAGCGTGTGGCACCAGCGGCGGCAGCTCCAGAAAGGCCTGCCCTAGCTGCCAAGGCAGCGGCAGCGCCTGCAGGGGCAGTGTCCGGCGCCAGCCAGCCCCCTGCCAAGCGCCCACGCAGCCAGGCGCAGCCACGGGACGTGGCAGCGATGGCTCCAGCCCCGCCTGTGGCTCCAGCTGCCAGCAACGGCAGCGCCGGCCCGGGCGGCAGCCGGCAGCAGCCCAGGCGGCACGGCCGCAAGAGTGCGGCACCCAGGCAAGCCGATGTTGAGGGGCACGCCACCCGCAGCAAGGCTGCCTCTGCTCCAGTGCCTGCCAAGGCGCTTGCAGGCACTGCCACAACGACACCGCTCGCAACAGCACCCGTAGCGGCGGTGGCAGCCAGCCGCCCTGCTGCACGCCAGAAGCCGGCTGTGGCAGCAGGCAAGCAAGCAACAGTGCCGGCAGAAAGAAAGCCGGCAGCCGGCAAGGCGGTGGCAGGCAAGCCAGCTGTCAAGGCTGCATCAGGCAAGGCGGAGGAAATGAAGCCAGCAGCCAAGCCAGCAGCCAAGCCAGCTCCCACTGCTGCTCCCCCAGCGAGAAAGGTGCGACGGCGCCTGCTGGGCTGGGAGGTGCAACAAGGGCCTTAGGGTGGTGCCAGGATCCACTGCTGGTACGAGCACACAGCTTACTCCTCCGCCTGTAAATTCTGCCGGGCTCTGTCAATCACGCTTTTCTGGTTTGCCTCTGCCTTCCCTGCACTCAGCGCTCTGCACCCACGGCAGAGGCGGCATCAGCGGCAGCCAAGAGAGCAAAGCACGAGTCAGGCGCGGCTGAGCGCAAGGCAGCGGAAAAGCCGGCCCTGATCGCACAGCAGGCGCAGTCAGCTCCCGCCGCGCCATCAACAGGGGCCGCAGCGACGGCAGCAGCAGCGGCTGCGGCGGCTGCCGCAGTGCCGACTGCCGTGCAGAGCGCTGGTGTTGCTGAGGAGGAACCCAGGGGGCGGCAGCGCGCAGCGGCACTGGCGGCATCAGCCGGCATCAAGGCCTGCGCTGTGGCAGAGGCAGCGCGCACCCCACAGCCCACGCATCTGCCTCCCTCGCGGCGTGGGGCGGCACTCACTGGTGGAGCTGACAAGGATGAGGAGGAGAGCGAGGAGGAGGGCAGCAACGAGGCTGCCGAAGGCGCCGGCTCTGCTGGGGGCTCCAAGCGGCTCCGCCGCAGCCGCACCCTGGATGGGCGGCGCAAGGACCCCGCCAAGGTGGCTGCGGCCCTGCTCAGCAGGCAGCGGCTGGTGAGGCTGGCGGGCACCTGTTGGGGGCCCTTGTCCCGGGAGGGGCAGGCCTTGGGGCCCTGCGCCAGTGAAGGATGAGGAGGGACCTGCTGGGGGCCTGCCGACAATGGCATGTCCCGCCTGGCTGCCCAGGGAGGTGCTGATACACCTGCATGCTGCATTCCCCAGGCCGGTTCCCTTACGTCTCCAATCTCTGCCGCCGCCCCACCCTGCCGCGCAGCCCGGCCAGCTGACCCGCATCCAGCGGTTTGCCTACCGAGCGCTGCTGCACGTCGCGGAGCGGCCGAGTGAGCACCCCTGCCGGTGCCTAGTGGGTGCACATGTGCAGCCGTCCATGCGTGCTGGCCCCTCAAGCAGCACCCTGGGGTCCGTTTTTTCTGCCCTGGCCCTGGGCAGACCCATGCTCAAGCTGAGAGCAGCCCACTGCGCTTGTGCACCCATGCGTCGCCTGGCACCCTCCTTTCTGGCAGGCGCGCTGGAGAGCGAGGTGCGCCGCACCTTTGGCAACAACCCCGACGTCTCCAAGGCGCTGCGAGTGCTGGCGGAGCAGGGTAAGGGCGGGCACTGGGGACGTGCCGTTCAGTGCCGGCCTTGTGGGGACACGTGTGCTGCCACGCTGGGCCAGGCAGGAGGGGGTTGCGCCCCGTTTTGACATTAAGGAGAGGGGACGTTTGACAGCTGCCTGGTCAATGAAGGGTGTGAGCCTGCCCGACCTTCTTTATGGGTTCTGCTGCCTCGCCACCCCTCCTCGTCTCCCCGGCTCTGCTTCCCCCCCTGCAGGCAAGGTGGTGCGCAAGGGCGAGGGCGGGCGCGGCACCCCCTTTTCCTGGTCCGCCACCGCCAAGGGCCGCAATTCTGTGGCCGAGGCGCGGGCCAAGCTGGAGGCGGACGAGCAGCTGCTGCGCAACAGCAGCTGGGCGGGAGCCGGAGTGGACAGCGCGGGCGGCCAGGCGCCACAGGCGGAGGAGCAGGAGCCAGCAGATCAGGCGCAGGGGCAGCAGCAGCAGGAGCAACAGCAGCAGGGGCAGGGGCAGGGGCAGGCTCCCCAAGACGCGGCAACCACCGCAGCAGCCGTGCAGCAGTAGCGCATCTCAACTGGCTAGGAGGTGTGGACTGCCCACCACAGTTTGCCTGGCCTGCATCCGGTATTTGCCCTACAGCATTCGCAGGGACTGGCCTTGCTGAGGGGAAGAGACCTGCATGAATAATTTGCAACGCCGTGACCATCTGCTTGTGACCCCAGTGAATCGCAAGGGACCAGGACCAGGAGGTTACAAAATCAAATGCTCATTGGGAAGCAGCGGCGTGCGCAGCAGGCGTTGAATAAGATTGGGTCATGGGACGGAGAGGGCGCGGTGGCGGCTTGGTCGGCTGCTAGCAAGGCTGGGGTCTGATCAGGCAGCCCCTGCTGTGCAAGGCTGCGCCCAAATGCTTATCATGCTGCGCTGGGCCCGGAGCGAGCATGCTCTGCGCATTCCGTGCGACCAACAGGGGCCGAGGCGCTCGTGGCGGCCGGGCTGGGGGGTGGCGCTCAAGCCCAGAACTTGGGCTTGCGCTTGGGCAGCAGGTCGGAGATCTCCAGCTCGTTGATCTGCGGGGCGCGGCAGGGGGGCGGGGCGGCCTTGGTGTGCTGCTGTGACCACCCCGCGGCGCCGTGCTGTTCTGTGCTTTTTCAGCATGGCCTGTGCATCTCGACCCGAGATGACCTCCCAGCCGGCTCTCCCGGCGCAGCCTGCCGACGGCCCGGGGCCGCCCCGCGTGCCAGCAGCCCCCACCTTGGCGGCCATGATGAAGTCGTTCTCGGTGAGGCCCTTGGCGGCGTGGGTGGTCATCTCAGCCACCACGGTGTTGTAGCCGGTGAGGTGCAGGTCGGGGTGGTGCCTTTCCTCCTCCGCAATCACCGCGATGCTGCAAAAGCAGACGGGGGGGTGGGTCGGCGTGGGCAAACTGTAAGCTCGCAGGCGGGCTGCAGGCGGGCGGGCCGGCGGGCACGTGTACACCAAAAACACGCCTGTCACCCCCCTGACATGCCCCCGCGCAGGAGCGCCGTGCCTGTTGTGAGGCGTGCCGCCATGCGCATGGCTACCTGACAGCCACCTGCCCAACCTGGCATGCGCGCCCTTTGGTGCTGTTGCATGGCCATCGGTGGGGCCGCCACAGCACACACACACACACACACACACACACACACACACAGCCTCTCTCTCTGAGCCCTCACCGCTGGAAGAGGTCAAGGCCCGCCCGGAAGTTGCGCACTTTCCACTCGTGCTGGATGCAGTCGTGGCCCTCTGCATTCTTCACCAGCCGCCAGCCAGCGCACTGTCAGGAGTGGCGGGCAGGGTGCGGCGAGAGGGTGGTGAGCCACCAAGCCAACCACAGGCACGCGCTGCCCCGACTGTTCGCCAGGCACATGGCAGGATGCCAAGTGCACCCTCAATCTGGCTGAAGCATTACTATGCCGCCAGGCGTCCTGCATCAAGGTAGGCCGCCGCCGCTATCCGTCCACCGGCGCCGCCGCCCCCTGCATCGCCCCCCAGCGGGTGCCCACCTGTTTCTGCAGCCTGTTGATGTCGCTCTCGCCCAGCGCCTGCACGCCCCCCTCGCACGGCACGCACTTCCGGTTCTTCAGGCCCACAATCTCCGCCATGGCCTCAGGGGGCCTGCATGGGGAGATGAGCCGACTCAGACGAGGGCACAGGCGACGGGCCCACAGCGGCAACGACCGCTGAGTGCCCCCAGCAGCTGCGCCACTCGCTGAGGCGCTCATCTGTGACATGCAGGGCACCCGAGTCATGGAGCATCCCACGCCGCGGGCTGGCCGGGCGCCCAGTCGCTGCCCGGGCCGCTGGCTCACTTGATGATGTGCTCCGTGTTGTAGTTGCCCAGCACCTTCTCGCCAAAGTTGCTGCCCAGCTCGCCCGCGGTGGGGTCGCGCGCACCAAAGTCCTGCGGTGCACCAGGGATGGAGGTGGCGCAGCAAAGTGGGCAGAGCATCGAGCAGGGCATGGCCTGAAGGTTGCTCGAAGCGCACAGGCAGGCCATGCACACGAGAGCCCGGCCCGTGCAGTTGCTGCGCATTATGTGCACCCATGGCGCTGCCAGCATTCAGGCAGCCACCTCAGCTCCTGTTTCCTGTCTGCCTGGGTACATGCAGGCGCAGGTGCCGCGCAGCTGCCCCTCACCTCGCCCAGCAGCGCCTTCTCCGCCCGGGGGTCGACGCCAGCGCAGACCTGCAGCCCACCGCGGCGAGCTGCACAGATGCCGCGCCGCCCTGCTGCCGCCACTTGACGCTGCAGTGTGGAATGTGCACACCATTTAGCAACCATTCGGTACGGCGAGCGAGCAGGGCAGCAGGGGAGTGGGCACGTGAAGGCAGCCGAGGAAGCGTCTGGAGCAGCGGCTGAGGCGGCCCAGTCAGCAGCACTTTCCGCACTGGTTGCGGGACAAGGTTGGCGTCGCTTACGCACCTGGAGCGTTCCCAGCTGCTGGCTCAGCCGCGCAGGGGCTGCAAAGGTGGACAACGAGGGCAAGGGTGTAAAGGGCCGGCTAGCGGAGCGGCCAAACCTTTAGCGGTGAAACTGCATGCACGGACCGCCACTTGCCTGTCGCAATGTGCATCCTACAAGCCAGGCACGAGCCGCCTTGGAGTGCTGCAGGGCCTCTGCTTGCGTGTGCCTGGCCAGGACGCCGAATCGGCTGGCTGTGGGCTCCACAATCGTGATCACACGCGCTGCAAGGCACAAAGCGGCGGCTTGTCGCCAGCCCAGCGCAGCAGCCACAGCAGACGATGGCCCCTGCCAAACAGTGCGCATTGCCACCCTGCAAGGCTGCAAACTTACGTGGAAGCTTGTCCAAGCCCTTTACTGGCCGCAGAAGAGCGCCGAACGGGCAGGCTCGTACTTTGCACTCGCTGCGCGCTCCACACAGCCCGGCAGGCGGCGGCACAATGCTGGCCACTCGGGCTATCCGTGCGGCCCCCGTGGCTGCCCCCTCGCGGTGAGTTTGCTGGCTGGAGAGCTTGGAGAGCTGCATGGGGAAGCGCCCCTGCCAGCCAGCCGCCCTGCTCGTCTGCCCGCCGACCACATTGTCTTCTCTCTGTGCAGGGTGACCATGCCCCGCACCAGCACCGCGCAGCGCCTGGCGGTGCGGCGGCCTCAGCAGCTCCAGAGCGAGTTCCTCTCGCCCGTGGCCTCCCTGAAGGGTCTCTGCGCCTCTTTCGCACGTGAGAACCGCCGATGTGCGGTCCGACGCGATTGGCCTGCAAGCACCCTGACGTACCTCTGGCACGGGCGGCAGCACACAGCCAGACAGCGAGCCAGGGTGGCTGCCTTCATGCCCTCATGCTGGTTGCTGCTTCGCCTCCATCATGTATGCAGAGATGGTCCTGGGTGCGGCGTCCAAGCTGGCGCAGGGCGGCCGCAGCGGCCTGCTGGTGGAGTGCAACAACAAGAAGGGCCTGGGCTGCACGCTGCGCGGCACCCGCCGGTGCGTACCTCTTGATGGGGCACTGCAGCATGGATCCGCCTGTCAGGGGCACCGCATCCCTGAGGCAGCAAGCTTCGGCTCCCTGGAGCCGGCAGGCGCCAGACTGGCAGCTGCAAGCCCTCCCCTTGCACTTCGCAACTGAAGCAGCCTGCCACTCACCCGGTGGATTGCTGCCGCGCAGTCAGCAGCAGGACAGCCAGCACGACTCCAGGCCGTCAAGCTGCAGCTTGGACCGGCACAAAATGCACACAGAGCCCTCACATCCCGCCCTCTGTTGCTGCCCCTGCTGCAGGAAGCGGGCTCGCGTGAGCGGCTTCCGCGCCCGCATGGCCACCCCCGGCGGCCGCAAAGTGCTTGCTGCCCGCCGCAAGAAGGTGCGTGGCTGTCCTGCTCTGCATGGCGCAAAAAACAAGAGTTAGGCTGCGAGTGCGCCTTGTGCATGGTCTTGTCGCATGGAAGCGGAGGCAGGTGAAGCCATCCTGACAGCCGAATATGGCACATCATTGCTGCCCCTGCAGGGCCGGAAGGTGCTGGTGCCTGCCGCTGTGCCCAAGCGGAAGATGTGAGCAGCTGGATAGCGAGCAGCCAGCCGGATGTGGCATCGATGTGGCGCGACTGCTGCCAGCCCGCTGGACTCCCTGAGAACTCAGCGGCTCAGCTGCAGTAGCTGTGGGCAGCCAGCCGTGAGCGCAGCCTTGCACGGCTTGGTTGGCTTTGCGGCCGGACTATCGATCTGCGCTGCACTTCCACCTCAATTTCTTCAATGCCCTCTGTTCTCTTGCTTTCTTGTGTCCTCCTCTGCTTACCTTTGTGGCGCATTCGCCACGTGCTTCCTCTGTTACATGCTGAGCACCGCTAGGCCAGCTGCGAGGTTGGCGGTCCAGACATGAATGCTCATTCTCTTCTGGAGGCCCAAGCTGGTTCAGGGTATGACTTGTTCAGCTGCGCAGCACTTGCGCTGCATGCACTTGCTGCATGGAGCACTGGCCTGAGTCACGATCCCCCACAGAAATGCTGCACCATGGCAAGGCACCATCAGCGTGCCCACCACCCTGTCCGTCCCAACCGGCGGTGTTGCTGCGCTCATTGCACTGTTCACTGTTGTGCAGTGGGCTTTGCCATGCCATATCTCAACATTCACGTCTCTTGAATGCATAATGCCCCGCCTGCGAGGCGCTAGGGCTTGCGAAAACCTATTCTAGAGCGCGGCCGGCTTCTGCACCCCCTGGCGCTCTCTCCGACGCGCTCATAGATGCAACAGGGAGTAGATAGCAGCTTCAGAGCGTGACAGTGCGTATTCTCAGCTCAGCCGAGCCCCTGTGAGAAGGCTCGCCTTCCGTCACACCAGCCTCCGTCACCGTGCCGACACAGCGCGAGTCAGGCACTATGAGGTCCACAGGGGCCAGCCGGGACTCGCCACGACACCAGCAGAGGGCAGCCGGGCCCGACGGCGGCGGCACCGATGGCGGCACGAGGGCAGTCACCCCACTCGCCCTGCTGCCGCTCTTCGACCATGTGCTTCTCCCGGGCGGCTTCCTGCGCGTCACCATCCCGGCCAGCTGGCACAAGAGCAACGCGCTGGTGGAGGAGCTGCTGCAGGCACAGACTGGCGAGGTGGTGGTGGCGGCAGTTCCCCTCCTGGCCGATCCCGGCCAGGTGGGTGCTGGCGACGACCCTCAGCTCGACCTGGACCGCCTGCACAGCACGGGCACAGCTGCGCGGGTGCTGCAGCTTGTGCGCCGCACAGCCTCGGGCAGCTGGACAGTCACGCTGGAGGGGCGCTGCCGCCTGCGCATCCGAGATGTGCGGCTGGCCAGCCGGCCGCCGCGGGGGGAGCTGTTTGAGGCCTTGGTTGAGCAGCTGGACTACCTGCCGCCAGGCCGGCCCGCCGGCGGGCGCACGGGCAGCACAGACGCCTCAGCAGAGGCTGCCACCAAGGAGCAGGAGGAGCTGAGCCAGGAGCTGCTCAAGGCGAGCAAGCAAGGGGGGCGCCTGCATCAACGTGCTGAGCGCAGCGCTGCCAGCCCCTGTGTGCAGCCCACGCGCGCATGCCGCGCAGCGCCAGCCTGGCGCGTCTGCCGGCGGCCCCTGAGCTGCCCTGCTGCGCCGCCCCTCCCTGCAGGGCACGCGACGCCTCTTCCTGCTCATCCGAGGGGGAGCCCGAGGGCCGGGCCGCGGCCGCGCGCGTGGCCGGGCGCTGGCCCAGCAGGGCCCCGCCCGCATGTCCGACGTGCTGGGCAGCCTCGTCGCCCGCACGCTGCGCGACCGCCTCGCCCTGCTGTCCTCGCTGGACGTCACTGCTCGCCTGCAGGTGGGCAGCCGCCGGCGCGCAGCGTGCCCGCCGGCATGCCTGCTGTGCCAAGGCTGCCGGGCCGCTCCCCGCCGCCAACCACGCCGCCCATGCAGATCCTGCCAGGCACGCAATTGCGCCTGCGACCCAGGTGCCCCGCCTCCGCTCCTGCCCCGCAGCTGGTTGTCGACCTCCTCGGGCAGATGCTAGAGGTGGCTGAGAAGGCGGCGGCTGCCAGCGGGCGCAGCAGGCGCGGCGGGGGGCAGCCCGGTGCGGGGCGCGGCGGCCTGCGCCTGCCGGGCCTTGCAGGCGAGGAGGATGACGAGGAGGAGGACAGCGGCAGGCAGGAGCTGGCTGCACTCATGCAGAAACTCAAGGTGGGGAGGGCAGGGCAGGCTGCGTCAGGCACCTCTTGCTTCGTGGAGACCCGGTCGGTTGGGCTTTGTGGAGACACGGTCTGTTGGGATGGCCGGGGGGCCGAGTTGCTGAACATTGCTTTTGCGAGGCCTCCAGCCGCCCTTGCCTAGGCATCCAGGGTGCAGAATTTTGTGGTGCCCTTTTGCGCAGGAGGCCAACCCGCCGCCCGAGGTGCTGCGAGCGGCGCAGCGGGAGTTCAAGCGCCTGCAGCGCGGCAGCGAGCAGCACCCGGGTGCGTGGCCTCGCTCGCAGCACCCACCGCCCCTCCCTTTCTGCTACCAGGGTGCATGCTGCTGCCTCGGGCTGAAAGGGCCGTGTGCACCCCTGCCTGCTGGTGTGTGCCTCTGCGTCCACGCAGCTGCACTCCTGTGCCTCTCTGTGCAGGCTACAGCATGGCACTCACCTACTTGGAAACGCTGGCAGACCTGCCCTGGAGTCGCCTCTCCTCCCAGCCCGCCCCGCCGCAACATCCCGCTGTCCCTGTTATTGCTGCCGATGGTGAAGAAGAGGACCAAGGCGAGGAGGCAGCTGGCTTGGTGCAGCAGCCTGCCGGGCAGGCCCAGCAGACGGCCGCGCCTGCCGCCGCTGCGCCGCTGCCGCTGGCGGCTGTGCGGCAGCGCCTGGATGATGCGCACTATGGTTTGGAAAAGATCAAGGAGCGGATTGTGCAGTACGTGGCGGTACAGCGCCTGAGGTGAGGGGGGGGCTGCTTGGGCGAGCAGCACGAGACGTAAGCTTGAACAGCCAACAGCGCCAAGTGGGCGACAGCCGATCGTGCATCAGCGCCTGTTCGGGCGTCGACGCACTGGCTGGCCAACTCTTTGCCCTGCTCGCAGGGGCTGGGACGCCCGGGCGCCCATTCTGTGCTTCATTGGTCCGCCTGGAGTGGGCAAGACGAGCCTTGCGCGGTCCATTGCAGGTGGGGGGAGGGCGTGCACTGGAAAGCCCTCCAGGGGCACGTTGCAATGCATGCTGAGTGCGCTGCATGTGTGGGCGAGGGAGCCACGGTGCCCACAGGGCTGCCTCGCCAAGCTCACCGCCAAGCTCACCGCCAAGCTCTCACCCCTGCTCGCTGCCTGCCACTCTGCGACAGCCGCGTCTGCCCTGCCGTCCCTGCCTGCGCTGTGCAGAGGTGCTGGGCCGGCCGTTCCAGCGCATCAGCCTGGGGGGCGTGCGGGACGAGGCCGAGGTCCGGGGGCACCGCCGCACCTACATCGGCGCCATGCCAGGTTAGCAGCCCCACACACGCCTTCTGTGCCATCCAACAGGGCCTTGAATTGAGCTCGTCTGGCCGCGGTGCGCCTCTGCCTGCTCTGCCGGTGCCAGCGCACTCTTCCCGCCCTCCTCTGCCCCGCGGCAGGCCGGCTCATTCAGGCGGTGCGCAAGGCGGGGGTGCGTGACCCGCTGCTGCTGCTGGACGAGGTGGACAAGATGGGCAGGGACGCGCGGGGGGACCCCGCGGCCGCGCTGCTCGAGGTGGGCGGGGCGGCTTGCTGGCGGCCCGCCGCTGCTCGGCGGCAGGCAGGGGCCCATGCGGATGCAGAGTCGGGGCAAGCCGCCAGGGGGGGCCTGCACCAACTGCGCGCAGGAGGCTGGCTGGGTCACTGCCTGCTGGGGCAGCCTGTGGGCGGCTAGGCGGCGGGCTGCCCCAGCAACGGGCTCGTGTGTTGAGTGGTCTACCGTGCCCACGCTCCAGCCCCG
>KQ482042.1:867014-878362 GCA_001430745.1 Auxenochlorella pyrenoidosa
TGTGTGTGTGTGGTGGTGGTGGTGTGTGTGTGTTAGAGGGCGGGCCAGGGCACCATCGGTCCTGGTTGCTGGGTGCATGCCCTAGCCAGCACCGCTGCTTGCGCAGCCCGCACAAGCCCCGCTGGCGTGTGGTCTGGCTGCACGCACACCCATGCTTCGTGTGCCGAGCGTGGCGCGCCCTCACTCGCGGTGGTTGTGGATGTGGGCGTGCTGGCGGGTGTCGATGTACTGGCGGGCCTCTGTATGGTCAGCCACCTGTGCAAGGCTTGAGGGCAGGACCGTGACAGTGAGCCGGGGGGTTGTGAGGGCTGTCCCCGAGGTTTGGGAGGGATCGAGGGTGCAGGTGCGTGCCACCAACAATCGAGACGTGAAATGTTGCAGGCGGTTGGCAGGGCAGGCATGTTTTGAAAGCTGGCATGCAGCGAAACGATACAGGTGGTATGGAGGCCTGCCTGCAGGTGCATGCTCTGCAGGGCGGTGGTGCCTCAGCCATCGGCCACAGCACAGAACAAGCCGCTGCGCCGCCTGAGCGCACACGCATTAGCCAACAGGCCCGAGCAGCGGATATCAAGGCCCCCACCTTGATTGCCTTGACAACCAGGCCGCGGCGGCCGGCAGGGGCAGCAGTGTGAGGCGCCCAGCGAGGCTGCCGCAGCGGGTTGGCCGCCGCGTGGCGGGAGGGCACGACCGGCGCCGCCACTGCAGGCAGGAACATAGGCCGGCAGGCAGTCCCGGCTTTTGGGCCGGATCGGCCAACGTTTTCACCCGAGAGGCAGGGTGTGCAGCGGGCCCAGCTCGAGCCCACAGTCCAGGGATGCCTAATGCAAGGCCAGTGGCTGGAGGAAGAGTGGGTTCTGTGCTGCACCTGCGGCATGGCCCGTGGTCTGGCAGGCAGCGCACTGCATCTCTGTCAGCGCCAAGGAGTCAGATGAGCGGGAGAGGGAGGGCGGCGCGCGTTCTGGGTGCCCAACGTGGGGAATAGCCCGATCTCCAGGCCAATAGCGCAGACCTATGGGACAGACGACGATAAACACGATTGACTGCGTGCGGTTTATGCAAGCGATCAGACGTGCTGCAACAACACGATGACCTGGCATGCACTTTTTACAAACAATGCTCAAACACCAGTAATATTAATCACAGTGATCTACCCCTCGTATCTGTAGTGTGCAACACAATGGGCAGCAGCATAAATGTTGATTCCCTGCCCATTTTCGGCACCGCAGTGGCTGCATCTCTCGACTTTGCTGCGGCACAAGCAGCTGTCGCCACTGGAGGCTCCGGTGTTCAGCAGCTTCCGGGCTGCCGAGCAATGCGCACTCACACTTCTCAATCATGTTGCCACAGCCATTTCATAGAGTGCGCAGACGGCCGTCTGCCAGCTCCTGGCATAAGGAGGACGTGCACACGGCGACGGTAGCTGGCGGATCTAGGGCACTGTGCTGCAGCCAATTCGTGGTAGTTCTTTGAACTGGATGCCACTCCGCAGCACCCAATGCTCAAAGCTTCTTTGGGCTACTTTAGCTGAAGCACTAGCGACTTTGCAAGCGGGGATCCAGCAAAAGTAGGGTTGTACGGGTCGGGCAGAGTCCCAACTCAACCCCTTGTGCGGCCCCAGCTTTCTTACTGGAAGGAACCCAGCTGTACCCCCAAACAAAATTAAATTCTACTGCCCCATCAGTCGAGGCGTGCAGTGCTAGGACACAAATGTGCATGCCGTCGCGCGCAGCACAGGCAGCGCACGCTGTTGTTTGTCTTGGCAGGGACGCTCGGCGCTTTCCTTGTGCTCTGCTGGGTCCACATCGCTCCAAACTGCTTCAGAGCGGCTACATCTGCGCCCATCAACTGACAGAACGCCCAACAAGTGGCGATGGCTGACGAACAAGAGCAGCCCAGGTGAGCGGGAGGTTTGGACCATGTGGCAGCGTCGTCGGGCAGCTGGCGGCTGGCGGCTGCGCTCAGAGGAGCGTGATGGTGGAGGCGGGCGGCTGGAGGAGGAGCACGAGCAGGGGACCTGCAGGAGAGAGGAGGCAGAGGCTCTGAGGAGAGCTCACCACCCCGTCCGGCCCGCCTTGTCCCCGCGGCAGGCCCGCCCCTCTCCGCTGCGGCGCCTTGCTGCCAGCACTTGCACCAGCGCGGCCTGCTCAGCGGCAGCGGCAGCCTCGGCTGGGATGGGGGTCGGGGACGCACGCAGCCTGAGGGGTTAGGGGTGCATGGCCTGGCGAGCGTGAGGCTCTGGCGCAGTGACTTTTGTGGGCCGGCCGATGGCACAGGTTGGCTGAGGAGGCGGCGCCGGCACCGGCAGAGGCAGGTGCCGAGCCCTCAGTGCCGGCAGGGGAGGAGGCCCAGCACGAGCGTGCGCGCAGCCGGTCGCGCAGCCGGTCCCGCAGCCGGTCCCGCAGCCGCGACCGGCGCTCTCGCTCCCGCTCGCGGGAGCGGCGCTCCCGCTCGCGCTCCCGCTCCCGCAGCAGGTGGGTCCCCTGGGGCCTCGCAGCCCCGCTGTGCTGGTGCAGCACAGCTGATGACAAGCACAACTGTTAGGCCGCTGATGCAGACGAGTGATCAGACTCGGAACCGTGTTGCAAGCTGCTCGCTTCTCCTCGGCACCATCCTGCGCCTTTGCCCAGCTTAGCTAAGCAGTCGCCACAGTTGCCTGGCAACGGCTGCTCCCCACGTCCATTGTGCCCGGCAGCCATCAACATCCCCATCTTTTTTGTGCTCTTGCAGGGGCCGTGACGACCGTGAGCGCGAGTACAGGCCCTCGGGCGACTCCCGCCCGCCGCCACGCGAGCAGTCGTGGCGCGCCGGCGACTGGGAGTGCCCTGGCTGCCGCTTCCACAACTTTGCGTCACGCGACCGCTGCTTCCGCTGCGGTGAGTGCTGACTGATTAGCCTGGCTCCTGTGCGCTGCGTTCCAAACCTGCAAAAAAGAAAGCAGGCGCGAGCAGTTGCAGCTCTCTGCTGCGCACGATGGCTCGCTGCCAGGGTGCGCCTCCTCCTGTGCTCTCGCTCACCTCATGTGCTGCTTGGCAGTGCGCAAAGCTTGTGCTTGCATTGGAGGACCTCGAGCCCGCCCTGAACAGCCCTGCGCCCGCATGCTGCGCCCGCATGCTGCCCTGCAGGGTCTGGCCGCGATGGCTCCCGCGGCGGCGGCTATGGCAGCAGCTACGGCCAGGGTGGCTATGGCGGGTACGACCGTAGCAGCGGCTACGGCCAGGGTGGCTATGGCGGCTACGACCAGAGCAGCTACGGCCAGAGTGGCTATGGCAGCTACGACCAGAGCGGCTACGGCCAGGGTGGCTATGGCGGCTACGACCAGAGCAGCTACGGCCAGGGTGGCTATGGTGGTGGCGGCTATGGCGGTGGCGGCTACGGCGGAGGTGGCTACGGTGGTGGCGGCTATGGCGGAGGTGGCGGCGGCTACGGCGGAGGTGGCGGTAGCAGGTGGGCTCCACGTGGATGCATTCTAGTTGCAGGGCTGGAACCATGCCTGTTCACCTGGCCCCTACCCTGAGCGCTCCTTCGTCGCTGACTGCAGGCCCGCCCCCTCCTTCCGCGAGGGTGACTGGTACTGCAAAGATTGGTGCGTGCAAAAGGACAGGGAGTGTTGCATGTGATAGGGCAGGGGACAGCTGCCTCACAGCGCGCCCTTGCGCCGCTTTCCAGGCTTGAATGCCAGCTGCAGTCCCGTCAGCGCCCAGGTATTAACCCCAGAAGAACGGATCGATGGAGATTCACGCTGTCCCTGACTGCGGCCTCCCCTGCCTCTGCAGCAACACCCACAACTTTGCTAGCCGCAGCCAATGCTTCAAGTGCAACGCGGGCCGCGACTGAGCAATACGGCGGGGCGCTGGCGCTCTGCTGCAACAGGGCGCACAAGCGCTCGACTGACCTGTGCCAGCTTTAGGCATTAACGGCTGCCAATGCAGCAAACTTTCTCTTCTGCTGTTTCCTGCTGCAACAGTGGTTAGGCTGCCGCCGCCTGAGCGCTGCCTAGCCCTGTCTGTTCCCTCCATCTGCCAAGCTGGTCCGCGGTTTCCTGCTCTGCTTTTGAGTCCCAAATATGTCTGCCAGGTGACCGGTGAATTCTTCTCTGAATCAAAAAATGAGCTTCTGCTGTAAACAGCTTGCTCAGCAGAAGCACCAGAGCTCAACAGGGGCCTGCATTCACATGCAATGCAGCTCTCTATGCTCTGCTGCAGCCGGCTGGCGGTCGCCCCGCTTGCCTTTTGGGCTGGTGTGTTCTCGCCACGGCCTGACGACTCAAACGCTCGCCTTCAACTCCTGTATGGCTCGGAAAACGTGAAACGCCGCAACCATGGACATGGCCACTCGCCAGAAGTTGGCGGCCCTGGTTCAGAGGGACATCGACCAGCTGCGGGAGAAGGCTGAAGGTAGGAACGGAAAGTGCGCAGTGCTGCGGTACTTTCGCAAAGTCTGCAGAACGCTCAGCGGGCAACCGCCGTCCTAGCCGCTAGCGTCGCCGGCGCCGCTGCCGTTGTTGCTGGCTCCCCATGCCTGCCGCCTCTTGGAGCTGGCTCAACTGCGATGTGTGCATGATTCTATAGCAGCTGGAGCAAGTGATTCTTTTTCATTTCAATGATGCGACTTCCTGCTGTCGCCCTGCCGTTGCCACAGGGCAGGGCGTGACGGCCTGGCTCGGCCGCCCCGTCCAGCGCGAGCGGCCGAACGAGCAGTTTCTGCAGCGCACGCTGCGCAGCGTGCAGGCTCACAACCAGCGAGCGCAGGAGGAGGAGATGTGGGAGCGCCACTTGCAGCGGCGGCAGCGGGAGGAGGAGAAGCAGCCGCAGCTGGGGAAGCGCGGTGGGCACGGCAGCAGCAGCCCCAGCAGAAGCCGCCCTGGCGAACTTGAGCGCAGCCTAGACCGCAGCGAGAGCCCAAGTCGGTCTCGCAGCCGCAGCCGCAGTGCCGGGGGGCGGCCGAGGCGCGTGCACGGCCCTGGTCGGGAGCACAGCCGCGACAGCAGAGGCAGCAGCGATGCAGCGGGCAGGCCTGCTACTAATCGCAAGCGGCGGCACAGCCAGAGCCCGAGCGGTGACAGGGAGTGGCACAGCGCAGACAGAGATGGGCAGGATGTGGAGGCGGCCCCAGGCCCGGTGCCAGGCAGCCCCAGCGGGCACGCGAGCGACGACGCCATTGCCGCCATGATTGCCAGCAAGCGCAGCAGGTGTGCGGAGGGGTTGCATGTGTGAGTGTGGTCGCCCCCTAGGGCTGGGCACCAAGCATGCAGCTCCATGCTGCCTGCTGCTACCTAAGAAGCTGGCAGTGCGCCTCACATGCAGGGTGGCTAGCGACAGGCACGGCCACCTGCCCATCACTTCTGTCATACATCTCCTAATTGACCCGCCCTCGCCTGTCGCCCATCTATCGGTGCTCGATGCCTGCTGTGTGCAGGGGTCGTGGCGGCACCGGCGCACGTGCCGAGATCCCGGGCCCATACCTTCCCGGCGACGAGGCAGCCGGGTGGCAGCTTGAGAATGATGACACAGAGCTCGTGCGGCGGCAGCAGCTAGGGCCTGACCTACCAGATTGGCTGCAGCGCCAGCGGCAGCAGGTGCAGGAAGAGGAGCGCAAGCTGCTTGCCATGGCTGCCGAGCTGCAGCGAGGCGGCAAGCGGCGCAAGGAGCGGCGCAAGATGAAGCGGCGGCGGAGAAGTGGCATTGAGGGCAGCAGCAGCAGCAGCGATCACAGCAGCAGCGACAGCGACGGAGATGGTGATGCTGCCCGGGAAGCTCAGCGGCGTCAGCAACGGAAGGAGAAGCGAAAGAAGAAGGAGAAGAAGCGGAAAAAGGGGAGGCGGAAAGACTGAGTTATGTTCATGCGGTGCAGATATTGATTGCGCATCCCCATGCATGTGCAGCTGTTGATTGCCAAGCATTCAAAGTTATTCATGAATCCACGTGAATTGCATGGATCTGGCAGAGACCAGGGCATGTGTGAAGGCGAATGGCCGTGCTTGAGCCGTCGGGCAAGCGGCAGCACGGCGGCAACTGCCATCAGCTCCAGTTTCTGTTTGGCCGCCCGCCGGTCCAATCCTGGATTTGTCTCTCCGTCTGAAACAATCGGGCAAGGCAGGCAGGATAGGCAGGGCGGCGGCCGCCCCCATGACCCAAGAGAATCCGCCTTCCAGCCGCAATCGCCAGCTGGACGGCCGCCCTGGCGGGGACTCGTCGCTGTGCATCCGATTGTTCCCTCGTCTTGACATCTTCGGCAGGGTTTCCTCTTCCCAGAGGCCCCAGGGCAGCCCCCCTCCCACCGAGCCCCCACCCTCTGCTGCTCGCCTGTGGTGGGTGGAGGCGCTTGCCTTCACCCCGGTAGATTGGTCAGATCATCTGGGACGGGAACGCGCAAACCAGCGAGACATAAACACCCACCATGGCTGGGTCGGCGGCGGCAGTGGAGCAGCACATTCAAGCGCTGCTGACGCAGTCGGTGCAGGAGGGGCTACTGGATGATCAGTTCTTGCAACTCATCCAGCTCCAGGTGGGCGTGAGCGGCTGCTGGCGTTCCACCCGGCTAGACAGGTTGCTGCTACGCATCATGCCAGCAGCATGCACCAAGCGCCCAGCGGCAGCAGCAGATGCACTGCCACCCATGGTGATGCCTACTCGCGTTGTTCCTGTTGCAGGATGACAGCAACCCGGATTTTGTGTCTGAGGTGGTGGAGCTGTACTTTGAGGACTCGGCCACCAAGATTGACACGCTGGAGGCGCGGCTGCGCGAGCCAGCACCCAACTACGGCCAGGTGGGTGCCACCGACGCTGCCGCCGCCAGCCAGACGCTGCCCCGGGCCCTGCTGCATGCTGGGTGCTGCATCCAAGGCCTCACGGCGTACAGTTGCTGCAACTAGGCTTTGGCGGGGACTATGGCACCATATATGGGACTCAGCAGCGAGCTCTGGCCGTATCGAGCTTTGTACCCTCCTGCTCCTGGCAGCTCTCCCTGACCGCAGCCACCCCAGCAGGATCAGATGCTCCGCTAGTGTGTCTAATGCATATTGGGAACGTCCTCTTGCGACATTGCGGCAACCGTCGACTGCTTTCTCCCACTGTTTCTGCCTGCCTGTGGGTCGCAGGTGGATGCGCTTGTCCACCAGTTCAAGGGCAGCAGCGCCTCGTTCGGCGCACACACCATGGCTGGACTGTGCGTGCAGCTGCGAGACGCGTGCCATGCGCACAACCAGGTGGGGCACAGGGTTTCTTTGTCATTCCTGCCGCCCGAGGGAGCTGAGAGGCATTCTCGCTTGGCTTTGTCCGTGGACCAGAGCAGCTGTGGCCGCATAAGCCAGGGTTGAAGGGCTTGTTGCACGAGCAACCATACCCCCCTGCCCCCCGCCAACCCGCAACCCTGCATGCGCTGCACTCTTGTACGGCTGAGCATGTGAGCCCATGTCTGTTGATGGTATGGTGTCATCACTGACACGCCGCCTTGCCTGCCTCCTCGCCTCCCTGCTGCTTGCAGCCCGCCTGCCAGGCGCTCGTAGTGCAGCTGCGCGAGAGCTTTGCTGTGCTCAAGGCGCGGCTGGAGCAGTTCATGGCGCTGGAGAACCAGCGGAAGCAGCTGGGCGGTGGGCGGTAACGACACTCACTAGCTCAGCCGCGCTGCCGGCCTGCCCCTGGCCGACAGCTTGTTGGCAGGCCTCCACAGCAAGCACAGCCACGCCCCCACCCTGCCGACCCTGGGCGGCATGCAACGCAACGCTCAGAACCAGGGCGGGGGCCGTGCCTCCCCACCCCAGCCTGGCCCCCGCCCGCACCCATCCCATGAATGAATGACCGAATTTCGTGTCGCATCCGCTGCCGCCGGCAGGGCAGCTGCTGCTTGCTGCAGCCCCGACGGTGCGGCGCTGTGGCGCCCCCGGTTCCCTCTACGCATGAAAGCCTGTACCGAGCGCCGCCCCCAAAACCCCTCTCTACGGGGGCGCAGCATGCTGGCGGGTCGCGCCTCCCGGGCCTTGGTCCTGTGCCATCTTGGCACAGGCTGCCTGGCTCTGGCTGCTCCCAGCCCCATGCTTCCTTCCTACCCACTTCTTTTCATGCCGTGTCATGCCTACACCTCATGCTCCCTTTACCCCGTGGCGCTCGGCCACCTCACCCTCGTGCCTTCATGGAAGCTGTGTTGAGCCGAGGCGCCGACTGCCTCACCCTTTCTGCGCCCTCCCTCCCTTCTCCCTGTCACCTTGTCTTCCTCGCCTGGCCAGCTGCTGATATGCCTCCTCGCCACGCCCACGCGGCGCCGTCTGCAGCTGGGCATGCGCCGTGCCCAAGCGCCTCCCAGCTGATACCTCGCCTCCGTCTGTTCTGTGCGCGGGTGAGCGGCTCTTCAGAAGCCCTCTCCCCGCCCGGCCACGGCACCCCCTCCCCTCTGGTGGCCTTGACTCTGCACTGATCTCCTTCGCTGTCCCCCGCGGCGCCACACGAGAAGCACAGCAACACCACTCAGCAACACCCAGCCCTGTCCCTTTGCCGTCTTGTCTTTCAATGTAAGCGGTCTGCCGTCGGAAGCGCCAGCGGTTGCAGCATGGGTTCCGGTTATGGATGCCCCTGGTGCAAAGCTGTCCAATCTGTCACGTGTTCTTCAGCCTCTTCAGCAAGTTGCAAAAGCGGTGAACAGGTGCTGAGCTGTTGCCCACATCACCTGCCCCGACACCAGACTTGAAGCTGCACAAGCATGATGCAACACAGGTGAGCCAGCCCACAGGTTCGGCACGCGCACACACAGCAGCAGCCATGGATGCACAGTGCACACTCTCTGGCTGTCAGGGGGGAGGGAACAAGTCAGGCGTCCAGGACCCACTTAGTGAACGAGTGGAGGAGAGGTCATCACGGGGCTGTTGATGTCACGGCTGGGGCTCTTCATGTTACTCAAGTACCCTGCTCAGGAGCGTCACTCAGTCTTTTTATCCCGCCGTATAGTACAACAAACAAGCATGGCTGCTCCCACGGCCGTTCTAGAGGCCGTAGAGGAGGGCGTGGTTGCGTCGGGTGGCGCAGAGGGCGCCATGGTCTCTGCAGCAGGTCAGATCTTCTTGACAATGTCATTGGATCGTGCCGCACGCCAGGAGTCTGCGCAAGCTTGGGAGGGCAGAGCCCTGCATCACTGGAGCGCACTTGGCGGCCAAGCCTGCGCTCTGCCGGCGAGGCGAACCGTCGAGACATCCTGCGATCGTGATCTATTGCCGGATCCTGTACAATACAAACCGGTGCCGGCACCGCCGCCGCCCACCCGCCCCAGCTGCAGGCGCACCCACCGAGCTTCCCCACTCCAAGTCACTGGCGCACCATCTGTCCTCGGATGATGAGAAGGGTGTGGTGCGTAGCGGTCAAGGTGCTGCAGCTGCAGCACCGTCACCACGCTGGCCACTGCCATTCGCCATCTGAGCCTCATCTGAGCGAGGTCACGCCAATCCCCTCCTCCCGCCCTGGCTGGGCCCTGCAGTATGCCATCCTCATGCCCCCGAGCTTCGAGGCCAAGGAGGGCAAGCAGTTGTGGCCGGGGGTGCGGCTGGGCAAGTTTCTGGGCGCAGGCGCGCAGGTGAGGGCGCAGGCACGGCGCAGCGGCCGTACCGGCGAATGGTGCGCAGCACGTTTCAGGGATGCTGGTGAATGTGTGGAATGCTGCTGCGGAATGCCACTGGTAGCATCGGCAAGGTATTGGCACAAGCAGGCGCTGTTCGGGTTTTGGGCGGGTTCCGAGCCTCCGCGGGGGGCCCTTCCTTCTTGCCACGCTGCCCCCACCTGCCCGACATGCCTGCCCGCCTTCACCTGCTTGCCCCCGACACCCAACCTGGCACCCACCCTGGGACCGCATCGCAGGCCAAGGTGTTCCGCCTGGCCAAGGACGACGGCACCCCCACTGGGAAGGTCATCAAGGTGGGCTGGTGGTGGGGGTGGGGGGGGGGAGGGGGCCCAGGGCCGCCCGCGCCTCCCCCCTCCCTGCCTGCCTGCGCCCGTCCCCATGCCTAGCCTGCTCAGCTGCCGCCTCCCTGCCTTTATCGTTGATTGATTCCTGACAACCATCTCTCTTCCGGCCCCCCCCCCCCCCTCCCCTTCGTCGTGCTGCAGATCAACCACGAGGATGTGGCCAGCAAGCTGCTGAACAACAACGTGAGGCGCTGGGCCGCACCGGGCTGCAGGGCAGGAATGCGGGCAGGGCCAGCATGACTCTGGGCATTCTTGAAGCCCGGCGAACTGCGCCCGCAGCGCAGGCCTCCTGTGACAAGCCCTCCCAGCCGTCCCCTGGCAGCGGGCTGCAACTTGCGGCCCCCTTTGTTTCACGGACCTCGCCCTGCCCGCCTGCAGGTGGTTTGGGTGGGCATGGACAGAGAGTGGGAGATTGGAACCCAGGTGAGGGCCGCCACGCCGCCCAGCCTGTCTGCCTGCTGGCACCCGCTCGCACCTCGCGCCCCTTGGCTCCGTCGCCGCAGCCGCGCAGCACGCTTGCGCTCCGGCCTTGCGAGGCAGAGGGCACGTGCTGCTTTGTGCTGGCCTCCAAGCCCATCCCTGCCACCTGCACCCCCCGCCGCAGCTGCGCAACGCGCTGGCCGAGTCGGGCGGCAACGTGCCGGGCTTCATGCTGGTGGCCGACTGCCTGGTGCGGGGCGGCAAGGACGGCGGCGAGGGGCGGTTCTCCGGCATGATCATGGGAGAGCTGCACGGTGAGCGCCTGCGGGGGCGGGCCCAGGCACGCATGTCTCTTTGCATGACGCAGTACGGGGCGAGCTGCCTGGGCGCCTGTGCCCGCTCACCGTCACCAGTGCACCGAATGCTGCGGCTGCGCTGCCTGCTCTGGGCTGTCAGCCGGCTTGCTTTGGCGCTGGCAGGAAGCGGGCGTGCTGGGGCGCGCAGAGCCGCCCAGCGCCCACCGTGGTTGGTGCCGCTGGTGCGCAGCTTGTTCGGGCGGGGGGCGATCGTGGCGGCGGGACTGACGAAAGCCACCCAACCCCACCCCCCCTGCAGGCTGGGAGGTGTACAAGCGCATGGAGACGCCCGAGTTCCACAACATCCACTACGGTGGGCCAGGGGGCGCCGGCTGCGGGGGGCCTGACGCTCAGCCGGCTGCCCGAGCCGGTCGTGACGCCGCAGCCGCTGCCGGCCCCGGGCAGCTGCCGCCGCCCGCCCCGCGCACAAGCTCCGCCTGCCTGCGCAACGCCCTGCTGCCCCCCCCCCCTCGCAGTGCGTGAGATGCTGTTCCAGGTGTTCTCCGCGCTGGACCGCGCGCAGCGCAAGCTGGGCTTTGTGCACGCCGACCTGGGCATGCGCAACGTGATGGAGCACTACCCGCGCCTGTGGGAGGACATGCCGGCGGAGGAGGCGGAGGCGGTGAGC
>KQ482042.1:894006-910908 GCA_001430745.1 Auxenochlorella pyrenoidosa
TGTGTGTGTGTGGGGGGGGGGGGGGCGAACAGGGGGACGGCCAGGTGGGCGATAGCTGGATTCGTAAGCAAGGAGTGATTGGTTTGCAGGGCCGGTGCTGCGAGGGCCTCACCAGAGACTCTTTGAGCCTGTGTCGACCTCTGGTCGCCATGGCAAAATTCTGCAACGGCTGCACCCCCGGCACAACATCCTCACCTCCAGCCCTTCAGAATTCAGAGCCCGTGACTTGGCCAGC
This sequence comes from Auxenochlorella pyrenoidosa, assembly GCA_001430745.1. Taxonomy (NCBI): domain Eukaryota; kingdom Viridiplantae; phylum Chlorophyta; class Trebouxiophyceae; order Chlorellales; family Chlorellaceae; genus Auxenochlorella; species Auxenochlorella pyrenoidosa. The sequence goes on from KQ482042.1 coordinate 894,242, forward strand.
TGCGGAGGCACCTCGTCTTCGTCGGCGCGGAACGAGGGCGGCGGCCGCGGCCCGGTGCGCGACTGCTGCCGGCTGCCCGCGGGCTCCTGGTCAAACGGGGAGCGCGGCGCAGCAGCCCGGGCTGCCGCTTCCTCCTCGCTAAAGGAGCCAGAGCCCATGCCGCGCCGCCGCAGCTCCTGCTCGAATGCGGCCTCAACTGCAAACGGGGGCGGTGGGAGGGCGCGGAACAGCGGCAACGTTGTCGGCGGCACCAAGGCGGCAGTGAGGCAACTAGTGCTGGCGGCGTGTGTAGGTCCGCCGATGTTACTTTGATCAACAACTTTCTCGCTGATGAGGGGAGTGCTGTGTGCACAGGGTAAAGGGCCCCCCTCAGCGGTGCTTGCTGCCACTCACTCTGCCTGTCGTCCTCACTGCCGCTGCGCACGATCACGTGGGCCCTTCTGGAGATCGGTTGCCCTCCCCAGCTGTGCTGCGGGGCCGCCCTGAAGGTGGCCGTCGCTCTGCAAGCGAGCATCGAGACGCTGGGCACTTGCAGTTTTTATAGGAAAAGAAGTGCAGGAATTTGGAAGATCGAAGCAGTTCACGGACAACAGAGAGGAGGGTGCAGGTGCACAGGAGATGAACCCAGCGGGCAGCGTGGCGTCACGAGGCGGCCCAGACGGCAGGCATGGCAGGCGCGGCAGTGACCACCGGCACGCAGCGCGTGGGCACGCAGGTCAAATTTGCTGGTGTGGTCGAAGGATACAAGGCAGGTCAGCAAAGGAGGCTGGTACAACTGACAGAATACACGACGTGTCAGCCTAGATGGTCATTCCTGCGCCTCTGCAGCCGCCTTGCGAGAGCGCTTGGCGGCAGCCGGCGCCGCGCCGCCCACAGCACGCTTGGCGCCCGCCTTGCCGGCTGCGGCCCTGCTGCCAGCCGCCTTGACGCCGCCGCCGCTGGCCGCCTTGCCGTTCTTGGGGCCGCCCGCCTTTTGCGGCGACACGCCGGCCTTGTTGTAGGGCGGCACCGCCGCCCAGCTGCACACCGGGCACAGCACCGGGTCGTGCTGCTTGGCCGGGCAGTGCTCCCGCCCCAGATAGATGATCTGTGTAGGGAGTGAAGGGCGGACGGCTGGCAGTCCGCAAGGCTGCTGGGGCGGGGGTGGCGAGGGTGCGGCGCCACAGTCGGGCGTGCACAAAAAACCCGCTCGGGCGTGCAGAGGACGAGCGGACCCCGCCGCCCGGGTCGCAGCCAGCCCAGCGTGGCAGCGGGGCCGCAGGCAGGCGCGTGGAAGCCAGCCGTGCGCAGCTGCCCAGCCCCACCTGGAGGTGCAGGTCCTTCCACAGGTGCTGCGGGAAGAGCAGCTTCAGGTCGGCCTCCGTCTGCTCCACATTCTTGCCGTCGGTCAGGCCCCAGCGCTGCAGGCAGCGAGGCACAAGTCGCTGACTGAGGGGCCGCGTGGCAAACCGGCGGTTGGGCATGGCAGCACGCGTCCGGGCAAGGCGGCGGGCAGGCCTGGGCCTCCCAAGGCTTGTGCGGGCTCCTTGAACCCCCCCCCCCCCCCCCGCCTGCGCCAGGCGGTGGATGTGCGTGTCAACGGGGAAGGCGTCCTGCCCAAATGCCTGGCACATGACCACGCTGCAGGACGAGGTGGGGGGCAGCGACCACGCACCACCCGTCAGCAGGCCATGGGGCCACGGGCCAGAGAGGACAGTGGATAGCATGCTTGGGACACCCAGGCAGAGGCTGCAGCCAGCAGCGTTGCGAACCCCGCGCTCTCCCCACCCACCCACCCCCGCGCCGCGCCCACCTGGCTGTCTTATGGCCCACGCCTGGCAGCGCCTCAAGGGCTTCTAGTGAGGCAGGCACCTGGCCGCCGTGATGCTCGACCAGAATCTACAGGCAGGAGGGCAAGGCGAGGGCACAGAAGCGTCAGGAGGGCAGACACGGGGCGGTGCTTTGTTTTGCCAGTGTGTGGCCACGTGTGCCACAACACACGCGTGCAGCGCTCTAGGCTCTGTGCCACACGCGCCACTTGCCTGGCTCATGGCCTTCAGATTTCTGGCCTTGGTGGGCGCCAGGCCCAGCGTGCGGATGCAGGCGGCAATGTCTGCCAGGTCGGCCGCCGCCATAGCGTGCGCGTCGGGTGCCAGCTTGAACAGCGCGGGCGTGCACTCATTCACCTTCTTGTCAGTTGTCTGCATGGCGGAGCGGGAGGGTGTGTGTGTGTGTGCAAGGCGCGGGGTTGAAAGGGGGTTGACCAGGGGGCTGAGGAGCCAGCACAGGGGAACGCATGCACGCGTTTCGCCCTGCACAGCTTGCACTGTGCAAGCAGCCAGCGGTGATTCCCGTCCATGCAGCGCGGCACGGAGACAGCAGCACAGTGCAGTGCAGCAGCCATGCCCCGCCTCAACCCCCCACCGCCCACCCCGGGCGCCCACCTGCGCCGACAGCAGCACCGCGCACAGCAGCTGGAAGGTGGTGCCGTGGTCGAGGGGGATGGGGGGGTTGGGGTAGAGCCGGCCAAGCAGCTCGGCGATGCGCCCTGCCTTGAACTCCAGCGCCGCCTGGTCGCCCAGCACCAGCTGGGAGGGCGACTTGGCCGGCGGGCGGGCCGACTTCTTGCGCAGCAGCGTGGGGGTCGCACCCGGCGCCGCCTGCTCCTGCTCCTGCTGCTCCTGCCGCTGCTCCAGCGCTGCTGCAACAGCTAACCCATTGCCTGCTGCATCGGCTTCTACAATAACTGCTGCTGCAGCTGCACCCACGACAGCCACAGGGGTGCCGTCGATGGCCGCAGACGCTTGAGCAGCCTCTGGCTGCGCACGGCCGGCACGGGCCCGCCGTGCCGTCAGCCTGCCGCTTGGCGGCGTGGCCGCCCCCTCAGCAATCATTGCTGCAGTGTGCTGCTGGCGCCGCGCCCAGGGCGGCAGAACGGCTGCCGCGGAGGACCAGGACGTGCCCAGGGTGGCTCGGTGGGGGGTGGAGAGGGGCACGAGCAGCCCTGCCCGAGGGCGCGGCAGCAGGCGGCGGGAAGGGCTTGGGGGCAGGCGGCGTGCAGTCTGGAACAGGCGTCGCAGCGCCAATTGGATCTGGAGCATTCCACGGGGGCTTGATGACAGCCCCCGAGCCACCGGAACCGCCTGCACCAAAGATGGCGGTCTGGGGACAGGGGCAGTGGGTTGCGAGCTTGGGCTGCGAAATGCAAATTTTGTGGCTTGCACAGCGGTAGGGACGCCTCACTTGGACATTACGCCGCCGAATTTGGCGAAGGGCTAGGCGCAGCACGCTGAGCAGCACAACTCTGGGCCCGCCTCATGGAGTCGGCTTCGGCCTGCAGCGTCCTCTTCAGCAGCTCTAGCTGCCGCACCGAGGAGCGTCAGGATGGGCGCCTACAAAGTGAGCGCAGGATGAGGCGGTATGCAGCGGGAGGCCGCCTTCCCCGCCGCCAGCCCCTGCCAGGGCCTACGCACACGCTACACCGCGACATTCAGCATACCCGCACGCCTGCAGCCACCCTCTGACAGCGCTGCACCATGCCACAGCCCCGGCGGCCGGGCATGCTCGGGCGCGGGCCTCCAGTCTGGGGCTCAGCGGCCCTTCGGCTGTGTGACGCAGCCTGCAGCAGGCCGCCGCACAGCTCTGCAGCCGCCCTCTTTGTCGGCCGCCACCGCTCCCGCTCCACCTTTGCCACCGTTGCCTGGTCCCCTCCTGCCCGCTGCAGTACATTGAGGAGCTGTGGAAGCGGAAGCAGAGCGATGTGCTCCGCTTCCTGCTGCGCGTGCGGTGCTGGGAGTACCGCCAGCTGCCCGGCATTGTGCGCCTGACCCGCCCCAGCCGCCCCGACAAGGCCCGCCGCATGGGCTTCAAGGCCAAGCAGGCAAGCCGCAGGCCTGCAGGCCGCCCCGGGAGCCTGGAAACCGTGAAGTCAAGGGGGCAGCTTTCTTCGCGGCCGACTAGCTTCTATTGGATTGCCCCGCTGAAGGGCCGCGCTGTGCGGGCGACTGCAGCCGCCATGCTGATGTGCCCCTGCCTGGCTGCTGTCCGGTGCAGGGCTACGTCGTGTACCGCGTGCGCGTGCGCCGCGGCGGCCGCAAGAAGCCCGTGGCCAAGGTGCGGGCGCAGCGCTTGGCTTGGCCACTGTGCTTTGGCTTCGCACCGACACAGCAACATGGTCTCCCGACCGGGCAGCCGTAGGGCCAGCCACCCTGCGCTCGGCAGGCCTTGCAGGTTCGGCTGTGTGGCCCGCCCCCGCTGATCACTGCTCAGCATGCGCTCTCCGCCTGCAGGGTATCGTGTACGGCAAGCCCGTGCACCAGGGTGTGACGCAGCTGAAGCCCACCCGCAACCTGCGGAACGTGGCGGAGGAGCGGGTGGGCCGCAAGTGCGGCGGCCTGCGCGTGCTGAACAGCTACTGGGTGAACCAGGTGGGTGGGCGGGGCCCTGGGAGGGCGGGCAGGGCGGTGGGGGGCAGCAGGCAGCGGGCCTGAGCTGGCCGCGGGCTCGTCAGCCGTGAACTCAATTCCGCCGGCAGAACATCCGTTTCTTCCACACTCCCAAACACACACACGCACGCGCTGCCCGCGCTGCGCAGGACGCGGTGTACAAGTACTTTGAGGTGATCCTGGTGGACCCCGCGCACAAGGCCATCCGCAAGGTGAGGCAGGCCGCGGGGCACCAGGCAGCTGCTGGGACGAAGGGGGCGGCAGCGGCAGCGGGGGCCTACGGGCCGCTGGGCAGGTCGCGTGGGGTCCTAAAATGGACGCAGGCGCAGCTGGCAGGGCTCCACCACGGCTGTTGGCAGCCCAGCATAGGCTTTTCTGGCAGTCCAGCAGGCGAGCATGCTGGCCACCTGTGCTGCGTGCTGCGACTGGCAGCGCATTTTCAGGCGGCTGGCAGCCAGTGCGGCTGCGTTCAGCAGTCCGCCAGGAGCTTCCAGCCCTCCAGCCATGGCCGAGCAGGCGGCATGGCAGCGTTTTGCTTACCAGCAGCTGCTGAGCAGCTGCGCCTTGGAGCTGGCGATCGGTCAGCATGCAGCAGCTGTACCCTGGAACCCTGGTCTAGCGGCTGCACCTCATCTGGTTGCAGTGCAGCGATGGCCAGCACTGGAAATCTCACAGTGCAGCGCACCCCGGCAGCTGTCAGCTGGTGCAGCCGTGCCCAGCTGAACAAGCGCCCCGCTGGGTTGGGCATGCGTGCGAAACGGCTGCGCTCCTCTGGCAAGGGGCTGGCGGTCAACCCTGCCTGCACCCGGGCCTCCCCACCCGCAGGACGCGCGCATCAACTGGATCTGCAACCCCGTGCACAAGCACCGTGAGCTGCGCGGCCTGACCAGCGCGGGCAAGAAGTTCCGCGGCCTCCAGGGCAAGGGCCACCTGCACACCAAGGCGCGCCCCAGCCGCCGCGCCGTCTGGCGCAAGAACAACAGCATCAGCCTGCGCCGCTACCGCTGAGCAGCGCGCGCGCGCTGGCGCTGCTGGCCGCGGCACATCCGCCGCCGCATGTGGGGGCAAGCCCCGGGCGGCGGCGGCGCGCCGCGGCAGGGCGCCGAGGCGGGCGCGGCGGCAAGGCTGCACTGTGTGCCGCCGCCCCCCTTGGCGCCGTACCCGGCCGGGCCTGCTGTGCATTGCAGGGCGCTACATGTAACACAGGCCCGCTATGCTGTTGGGCAAGGAGAGTGGATCTCCAGGGCTGAGGTGGCTCTGGCAAGGAGAGCACAACAACAACAGGGCTGCCAAAGATGCTGGGACAGACCTCAGCGTAACCTATCTCTGTATGTCCCGCTAGCTTGGCCTGCGTTGAGCCTTGCAACAGCGCAAGGCCCGAGAATGGGCTTGGCCTCGCAACTTTCAAGCGTCTGCCGGGCAATCGTCAATGGACTCTTGTGTGGGTAAGCGCAATGGTGCGCGGATCGAGCGCACGAAACAGGGGGGTCGCATAGGCCAGCCACACAGAGCCCTGGTCCTCTCCAACCGCAGCTTGGCGGGCTTTCGGGACGCGCTCTGCCTTCACAGATGCATCGTATTCTTCGTCCATGACCCTCGCATCCTGGTGAGCCTAACACCCCACCTGCCCAAGAATGGCGGCGGCGCCGGCGGCTGCACTGTTCTTGGGCTCTTCTGTAGCCGCCTTGTTAAGCCGTGCCGCCTGTGCTGCTGCTCCTGCAGGCAAAGACGGCCAATTGCTTCGTGCTCAATGGATTCATCTTCCTGGGGAGGTGGGGACAACTCGAGGACAAGCAGCCGCATCATGGTGGTGGCCCGCACAGAGCAGGAGCCGCCCAGAGAGCATGAGGCTGCCTGCGCGGCCGCCTGCATGCCTGACCACCGCATTCCAGACCTCCCTTGGCTGCCGCAGCGTGCTGCTGCTGGACTACGGGCTCAGGCCCACAGTGCACCTCCTGCTGACTGCGGTGCTGGGCGCCGACAGCGCGACCCGGTGTGCCGCCGCCCTTGTCGGGCTGTACAACCTGCTGTGGCTCTTCCCGGCGTACCTGGTCTCATTCCTCGTCAACTGCATCTGGTGGGGCGCGCCCGGGAGGGGATGCAGTTGCAGAGGGGTTCCAGACGCACGCGTGTTTGCAGTCCGCGCCGCCTCACTCGGCGCTGCTCGGCCCGCTCCCTGGACCGGCGGCACCTGCCGGTGTGGGTGCCCCCCAGAGAGACAGGCAGCACACTCCACTCATACGCAGCAGCACCACCAGCAGCAGCAGCAGCAGCAGCAGCAGCAGCAGCGTCAAGGGTCGGACAATTCAAAACACCCACTTCAGTTTGCTGCCGCATTGCCACATTGTGTTGCAAAGCAGGGCGCCCTTTAGACGGTGCATGCGTTGGTTGCCTGGAAGGTGTGCATACGTGCTCCCTCTCCTTTCCACAAGGTACCCACCCACCCCCACCCACCCGGCTTCCGCTCCCCGCCTGACCAACTCCCCAGGTACAACGAAATAGCGGAGCTGGTGGTGGCGGCGGCGCAGCGGCGCGCCTTGCAGCAGCGTGCCGCGCGGCAGGGCCTGGCGCTGGTGCCTGGCGATACAGGGCCGGTGGTCAAGGTGTGCCGGGGGAAGCTGTTCTTGCACTGAGGGAAGGGGAGAGAAGTGTGCTGCGGGGGCGCAGCAGTTGGGGTTTAAGGCAGCTGCTTCTGCCAACTGCGGCTGGCAACAAAGTGACGCGGCTGTCTACCTGCCTGTGGGGCTCATTTTCCTGACAGGAGTTGGGCTCCCTCCTGCAGCTCCTGGCATCCTGATTCGCAGCACAAGCTCTGCTTGTCCATGCCTGACTCGCACTTGCGCGCGCCTGCCCATCCCCCGCAGGTGCACCGCCCAGACGCCGTGGCATTTGTCTCCCAGGAGCTCTACCGGGCCGCCCTCTTTGCAGTCTTCTTCGCCCAAGTGCTGGTGGCGGGCGCCGTGCCGCGCATCGGTGCGCGGAGCGCGAACAGCGCGGGAGCGCTGTCATGCGCCTGGCCCCTCCCTCCTGCTGTGTTGCCTGTGACCAGCCGCTTGCGGCAGCCCCCCGCTTTGCCGAGCCCATCCGCATCTGCACCCCGCCGCACGTCACTGCTGACACCCCCGCCCTGCCCGCCCCCGCCCCTGGGCGTGCAGGCCCCGCCCTCAACCTGCTGCTGCTCTCCTTCCTGTACGCCCTGTACTGCTTCGACTACAAGTGGTCCCTGCACGGCGTGCAGCTGCAGCAGCGCCTGGCCTACTTTGAGCGGCACTGGGCCTTCTTTCTGGGTGGGCTGCTGCTCCATGCATGCCACGCCTTCAGCTTGCTGTGCGGCGGCACTGTTGCACTGGGCACCGCCAATGCTGCCCAGGCTTTCCTTTCAAGTGCGGGCGGCGCGCCCCCCGCCTGGCCCCCGCCCTGCAGGGTTTGGCGCCGCCACGGTGCTGCCCATGGCGTTTGTGTCATTCTACGTGGGCGCCGCCCTGGTTGGGGTGCTCTTCCCGCTGTGGATCATGATGGCCTGCGACTCCAACCCCAAGCTGGTGTACCAGCGAGGTGGGCCGCGCAAGTTGTTTGGGAGGGTGCTTGGCAAGCACAGGGCGTTGCATTCTGGGGCGAGCCTGCAAACTCCTGCCCCGTTACGGCCTGGTCCGCATACCTGCTATGCGCCTCAATCAATAATGCGCTGTCCCTTCTCACATCCATTTGTCGTGCTTCCCTATGCAGTGCTTGGAGAGGCAGCAGCAGCTGGTGGTGGCCTGCCCCCGCTCCCGGTCTTTCGGAGCGCCTGCTGGGTCACCAACCGCCTGCTGGGAAGCATGAACCTCGTGCCGCGCCTGCTGCGCCTCCTGCCGGCCCGCATGCGACCGCGCCCGCAGCCAGCAGTTAGCGAAACGTCGTCCATGACCTCGCTAATGAGCCGATAGCACAGGGCAGGCGGCAGCGTCGGCGCGACCCTTGCCCCCACCTGCTGCTGTCTCACCAGCACCGCACCGTCCTCATCAAAGGCTTTGTAATAAGTTGCAAAGAATGGTGTCCATGGTCTGCAAGCCACCTGAATCGCTGTCAATTGTGTGCACGTCTTGCAGCTGTGGATGCGAGCAGGAACGTCGCTGCTGCCGCCACTGCTGCCGGGCCCCCGCTGTGCCATGCTGGGCGTCCTGGCGCCTGATTGGCTTCCTTGGGAATACATCGCCTCAGGGGCCAGTGGAGAACGCCAAGATTCACGCAGGAAGAGCCTGAGGCGCTCCGCAGCGAGGGGTGGGCCGGCCTTCCTGCCCTGGGGTAAGCAGAGGAACCCACCCGCGTCGCTCATGGGCTGTCAGATCGCTGCTAGCATTCATGGAGCGCACTGGGATCCCTACAGCAGCGATCGTCGCTTGTCCAACCTTTCGCTCTCGGCCCCTGCCCTGCGCAGCTTCTCTCTGCTCCCAATGCTGCCACATCTCATGTGAGCGATCTGCAAATACCATCCTGCCATCTTGCAGGCCAAAGGAGGGCAGAGACGAGAGGCCTCTGTTCACAGTGCTTGGCGCGGGGCCAGGGGAACGTCAGCCCTTTTGAAAGATCCGAGCCGGCGAGCATAGGCGCCGGAAGATCTGCGGCAATCGAATACGGCAGCCCAGCAGCACCAGCAGCAGGCGGTGCGTTGCTCCTGCGTGCCCTGCTCCTATGCTATGTGTGCTTGCATGCTCTACTGCTTCATCCCTTGGCTGCTATCTCCCGCTCAACACACATTGCAGGATCAGGCCTGGGCTGCTGAGGGAACGCCGCAATGGCGTGGGCGGCGCGCTCTGCCTGGGGCAGCGGCGCGGGCAGCAGCTCGGCAGATCGAGCACGCCTGCCAAAGGGCGAGGAGGAGTGCCACATCTGCGGAGCCGACTCGCCTGTGGAGATCAAGCTGCAGCCCTGCAATCACGAGCTGTGAGCCTGGCTGCCGGGCCCCGCAAAGGCAGCGGGCTCAGCAGCAGAGGTGCTCGCTGCATGCGCAGCAGCGCACCACCTGCCTGCCTGTTGGCCTGCCTGAGCAGCGCATCCTTTGGCCATCCTTTTGCTCCCCTCCTGCAGCTGCCTGGGATGCGTGAACAGCATGCGCAACGCAAACATCCTGCGGGTGGGGCGGCGGGGGGGCCACATATTGGCCACGTATTGGCTTGCTCGCCCTGCTGGCCTGTGCACCAGGGCTGCCTTGCCGCGAGGCGCCCGCCCGCCTGCCCTCCTGCCGCCGGCCCCCATGGCAGCTTTTCCCTGTCTGCCTATTTGCGCGCACGTCTGCCATGCTCCAGGTTCCATCTGGGGGGCATGCCCTGGCCGCCCCTCGCTTGCGCACCTGTCACATTCTGTGGCTGACCTGGGTTGCATGCCCCGCTCCTGTCTTGCAGCCCGATGCCGGCCTGAAGTGCCCCTTCTGCCGGGAGTTTGTCGACGGCTTCACAGACATGAACGGGTGCGCCGCCGCCGCCGCCCGCTGCTTGCTGGCACGCCGCGCTGCTGCCAGGCCTGCTGCCGCCACCGCCTGCCCCGCCGCGTTTGCCGGCGTAATGCGAACCGCCGGGCCTTCTGGGCTGCTGCTGCCCGCCCGGCCCACTCAAGTGCTCTGCCGGCTGTGCAAGATCCCGACTAGGGCGCAGTCCAGCCCATGCGCCGGTGGTGAGGTGCGAGACCGAGCGCGCGTGCCTGCTCGCCCCTGACCCCGCAGGCGGCGCGACACGATCAAAGAGCTGGTGGAGGCCAACCAGGCGGCCCGCAAGTCGGTGCTGGCGCGGCGCAGCGGCGCGGAGAAGGCCGTGCTCACTGGGGTGGGTGGGGTGGGTGGGGTGGGGGGGGTTCGCGCGAACGGGGGCGCGGCCGCCCACCCTTGCCTGGCCAGCCGGCGCAGCAGGACGAGGCCGCCCGGGGGCCCCGTCAGCTCAACCGGCACGGCGTGCGCGCGCGGCTGCCAGCTGCCAGCTGGCCTGCCGCATGGCACCCGCTCTTCCCTGCGCCGCTCCTGGCCTGCTGTGGTCTGCTGAGCCCCCCCGGCTGCACCACCCCGCCCGGCAGGTGCCCGACCCGCAGCGGCTGGTGCCCCCCGTGGCGCCGCGGCGGGAGGCTGCCGCCGCGGCGGAGCCCAGCTGGGCCTGCCCCCACTGCCGGCACGTCAACCCGGGGGGCAAGGCCGAGTGCGCGCGCTGCCGGCTGGACAACCCGGCCGACCCGCGCGCCTCTGCGCACAAGGTGCGTGCAGGCACGCGTCTAGGCGGGTGGGGCAGGTTGCTGTTCAGCACCGAGCAGAGGCATGGACCGCCCGTCTGTCGCAGTCATCTCTCTGCTAGGTGCACCGCCTCCCATGCACCGCCGGGTGCGCCGAGCCTGGAAGGCTGGCAGGCCGCGCCTGCGCGCTCCTTCCACAATGCCCTCTGCTGCCGCTGTGGCGTGCCTGCCTCCCCTGTTCAGGACCCGCTGACAGCAAGTGAAGAGGAGCTTGCTCGGGCGGCCTGCGAGCGGCACCACCCCGGGCTGAACCGCGCCTTCCTGGAGGCGGGCACGCCCTGGTCAAACGTGAGGGCCGCTGGTCAAACTAGCCGCAGGCGCCTCGACAGCCCATCGCTTGCTGGCAGTGGCTCGTGGCTGGGCATCAGCAGCCAGCCAGGCGCTTGTGCGCACCCTGCACCCTGCTTTCCTGTGCAGCCAGCCATGCCCATGTCCGCGCCGTGTCGACTTGCTGCCGCCTGCTGCCGGCTTGCCACCTGCAGGGCAGCATCAACGGCAGCCCAGAGGCGATCCGCCGCGCACTGCGATCCAAGGGGCACGAGCGCCTGATGCGGGTGGTGCACGTGCTGACAAGTGAGCAGCCGGCCGCCCCTGCCTGGCCTGCTGCAGGCAGCTGGTGGTTTGTGGGGATGCCAATGGTGCAGGTGCTTGCCTCGGAGTGTGGTAGCAGACGCATGTGGCGGCCGCCTTCACATCAGCCAGGCAGCACGCCCTCGGCTACGGCTGCCTCTGCGCCCAGCTTCTGCGGCGCTGCGCCATGCGTCGGCCTGCACCTTCGCCCCTGCCAGAGGCCCCATCTTGCTGTGCGCCTCCACTCTGCCCCCCTGGGTGGCCTCCTGCAGCCAGCGGGCAGCTGGACAGGGTGGCGACTGATCTGCACGGCAACTACGCCATCCAGGTGGGAGACCCAAGCAGCCTTAGCAGGAGTCAAGGCAGCGCTGATCTTAGAGAGTTGACCTGCCTGCCCAGCGCCCTCCTTGGCGCCCTGCCCTCCTGTGGATGCACACACCTGCCGTCTGGGTGCTGCTGCGCCCCCCCCGCAGGACCTGCTGGAGGCGCTGCACCTGCTGCGCCAGCAGGCCGTGGAGCTGCAGAAGCAGGTGGGAGCACAGCGCTGGCGCCTCGACAACCGCCAGCCTCCCGCATGCCTGTTTGGGGGCGCCACGCCCTCCTGCTGGCGCCACATGCTGCTGCTGCTGCTGCCGGACGCATGGCTGTGCACCGCTGGCAACGTCGAGCTCCTGCTGCGTGAGCATGTGATGGCTGATGTTGCCAGCAGGATGGGCGCGCCGATCACAGCAGGAGCACCCCTGGAAGCTGCGGTGCTGGCACAGACCGCGGCCGCACCTGAAGCAGCCTGAAGCAAGTTGCGGCGCGCGCCCTCCCGGCTCTCTCTCCCCCAGCATTGCTGCCGCCCACCAGTTTCTTGCGCTGCTGCCCGCCTGCCGCAGGGCACGCCGCCGCTGGAGACGTTCACGTCGCTCCCCTCCAGCAGCCCCTGCAAAGCGATGAAGGCCTTTTCCGAGGTAGCGCTCCAGCTTCCCCGTCCTGCGAGCTCGGTCCGCAGTCAGCAGCTCCCCAATGCCCCTGTTTCTGCAGCGCTCACCGGTTTGTTCGGTGCCTGCCCCTGCTCCCAAGCAGGTGCTGCGCTGCATCATCCCTTTGCTGCCCCAGCTGGCGACGAGCGAGTGGGTGGGGCTGAGGGGATGCAGAATGCTGCGGGCACACATTTCGCCGGCGCTGCTGCTTGCATGCCGCGGCGGAAGTGGGACAACCGGCTCTGCTTGCATTTGGTTGGCTTTGAAGGCCTGTCGTGCGCCCCGCTTTTCGCGCTTTGTCGTCACCCAGCGTCCCAGCATGCTGCACGCTGCCCTGCCATCACTGCCCGCTGCAGGCGCGGTGTGCACGTCCTGCTCCGGCTTCTGAAGCTGGGCTCCCCACTGGAGGTGGCATACCTGGCAGAGCAGGTGGGGGCGGGGGCGAGGGGCACGCCGCTGGGACAGGGGCAGGCGCAGCGCCGGGCAGCGCACCCAGGGCGCCCGCTGAGCTGTCCCGGCCCAGCCTGTGCTGCACCGCGCGGCTGGCCCACCTGTCGCGCACGCCCCCTGCCCTCCGCAGAGCCCCCTTGCAGCTCCCCTGCCGTTCCCTGGCTCCTGAAACTCTGCCCCCATGCCCTGCTGCTCTGCGAATCTCCCTGTCCAGCCCGCCCCCCGGCCCCCACCCTACCAAACCCCCATCCGACTGGCCCCCACCCCACCAAACCCCCATCCGCCCCCCCCCACCCCCCCACCCCCGCCCCCCAGGCCGCCCCCCACATGATGGAGTGGGTGCTGACCAAGGACGGCGCGCTGTTTGTGTGCATGCTGGTGGAGCGGCTGGTGGGTCCCCCGCCACTCTGACGAGCGCGGCTGCCTGGACACTGCTGCCCCCTGCAGCTGCCACGGCTGGCCTCCCTCCTTGCCTCAGCTGGTGCAAGGTAGTGCGGGCTGCTGGCATGCCCCCCGGCACCGCCCGGCGACACGCCGCCCAGGCTGCAGCGGTCCTCACTCCAGCCCCCCCCCCCCACCCCCCATCCCCCACCCCCACTCCTTCTTCCTGCAGTCTGTTGTAGCCTCGGAGTCCACCCCCAGCAACGCAGCCAAGGCCACCGAGGCGCTGGGCCAGATCTGCGGCCAGTACTGCGGGCACAGCCGCGCGCTCATGCAGGCGAGGCGCGGGCGGCGCGCGCAGCCGCAGCACCACGCCATGCCCTCCCTCCCGCCCTGCTGTCCGCTCGCGTCGCGCGCCCACCAGCTCGGCGCCGCTCCCCCGACACCTCGCATGCGCCCCCTTCCCTCGTCTGCAGTCTGCGAGGCACCAGCACCTGGGCCCAAATGTGGTGCGGGTGGTGCAGGGGGCCCTGCCTCGCATAGACGCCTTCAAGGTGTGCCGCTGCTGCGCGCCCGCTCACCGCACTGCTGGGTGTTGTTGTGCGTGCTTGGGAGGGGCGGTGGTGGCAGCTCTTGGTTGATGCAGCGCCGCAGGCGGGTGGGACTCACGCTTTGGCTGGCCACTTGGCTGGCTGCTCAACTTGTAAGCGGGTTTTCTCGGCCAATTGCGGGCCAGCAGCCAGCCCTGGGGTCCATCCATGTTGCCCGTTGCCAGGCGACCTCGGGCGCCCTCTGGTGGTGCTGACTGCCTGCCCTGCGCCTGCTGTGCCCGCCCCGCAGGTGGGCCACCAGCTGGCGCTCAACTCGGGCTTCCTGTGCCAGGCCCGCAGTGGCAGCCGCACGCTGGAGCTGATGCTGCAGATGAAGGTGGGCGGGTGGGGCTGGGGTGGGGTGGGGTGGGGGTCTGTGTTGAGTCATGTGGTGTGGGGTTGGGGGCGGGGGGGCCAGCCCTCTGAGCGAGGCCCTCCGTGACTTGCCTGCCACTCCTCCCCCTGCTCCCCGCAGGGTGGCGACCTGCTGTGCAGAGAGATGATCCGTGACATGGGCTGCTACGCCGCCAAGGCGCTGCAGGGGCAGCTTGGGGAGCTGGCGGTGGGTGGGCGGGCGGGTTGGCTCGCCGGCCGCTTGGGCACCGCATGCGGAGTGTTGACGCCTGGGCACAGAGCTTGCTGCCGGCGTGCGCCTCTGCTCTGCCGGGGCTGCCCAGTTATGGCTGCTCCACCCATGCCGACGCGACGCACAGATCTTGTTGCTCTGCCCTGCCTGACTCGGCAGCTGAACCAGAGGCCCTCCCCGCCCTTTCGTCCCTTGCAGGCAAAGAGCGAGCAGGGCGGGCCGCGTGTTGTGCGCGCCCTGCTGGACCTGCTGCTGGCTGAGAGGGAGCACGAGTGGCTGCGCCAGGTCACGGAAGGTGAGTCAGCAGGCTCAGGCGGCCAGGCCTGCGGCTGCCCACGCTGCGAGGGTCCAATGCATGGCGCCTGGTTGCGTGCCTAGTTGCCACCCCTGTGCCTTTGCTCCTGCGACGGCTGTGCCTGCTGGCCCCCCTCGCTGCGTGGCCTGCAACCTTTTCTGGCTGCGTGCTCCCCTTGCCCACAGAGTTGGTGGCTGCTGGGGCCGCCTTCAAGGGCAATGGAGATGCTCTGGATGTGCTGGCTCACTGCCTGGCGCTGCCGCTGTGGAGCCCGCCCGAGGCGCAGCGCCACTGGTCGGTGAGCCTCGGGAGGGTGCAGGAGGCAGCGGGATGGCGGCGAGAGGCAGGACGCGCTGCCCGGCCCAGCCCAGCGCGGCTGGCTGCCTCCCCTCACACGTGCCTTGCTTGCTGTTTTTTGCACTCGCGGTGACGCCGCGCCCCCCTGCGCCCTGCCTTGTCGCAGGCGCTGGAGAGCTCTCCCCTGGACATCAATGTGCTGCGCCAGCTGGTGCAGGCTGCCAAGGTGAGCGCCTGAGCGCCCCTCGGCCTGCTTGCTCCCCATGCACCCCCGGCTGCCCAGCCCGCCTGCCGCTGCCAGCCTGCCCCGGCCACCGGCGCTGCACCTGTTGCCAATGCCTGCCCTGCTGCTCCACCAACGCCCGAAACAACCCGCGCACTGCGCCTTGCTGCCTCGTGTGCTGCAGGCTGGCCAGCAGCGCCTGCCAGGCCGCCTGCACAGGGACGTGTCAGAGGTGCAGCCCACGACGCCTGCGGAGGTGCGCCGCCACCACCGAGCAGGCCACTCCACAACACGCCTGCTGCCGCTGCTGGTGTCGACAGTGCTGCTCGCTCCCCGCTGGCCCCGCACGCACGTGCTGCCCACTGCATGCGGGCCCCCAAAGCCGGCGCCCCTTTCCGCGGCCCCGCCTGCAGGTCCTGCGCCGCTTCCCGCGCTATGTGAGGGACGGGGCCCTGCAGCACCCGGGCTCCCGTGAGAAGCCTCAACCACCAGGCGCAGGCAGCATCGCAGCGGCGGGGGCCGCGCCGGAAAGGCCGCCGCCGCCGCCGCCGCCGCGCGTGCCAACGGCAGCCAAGGCGGCCCCGCCGGGATTTGCTGCTGCTGGGGTTTCCGCAGCGGCGGCTGCGCATCCGACCAAGCCCGCCGCCCCGCCGGGGTTTGCGGCAGGAGGGACGGGGCCAGCAGCAGCTGCGACGTCTGCAGCAGGGCCTGCAGCAAAGCCGCCTGGCGAGAATGGTGTGGTTGTGTTCCCAGACGGCACGCGCGTGCCCCTGCCGCAGCCCTACTCCGCCCCCACTGCCAGCAACAGCAGCGCTGCCGCTGCAGCAGCAGTCCAGGCAGGCAGCAGCTCACAGCCAGCTGCTGCTCCTCCGCCGCCACCGTCACCCAAAACGCAGCCGCAGGCAGCGACACTGTCCGCCGCCAGCGGCAGCAGCAGCAGCAATGCAACAACAGCGCCCGCTCCCACGGCAGCGGCAGCACCTGGGCCGTTGCCATCCCCGCAGCCCGCCGTGCAGCAGCCAGCACTCCCGACGCCCAATGCCACCGGCCCCTTGTTTTCCCAGCCTGGGCAGCAGGCTGCCCGGCCAGCACTGAGCGCTGCAGCGCCGGCCTTCTCACAGCCCCAGCCGGGCATGAGCGCTGCGGCGCCGCTGTTTTCAATGCCGCAGCCAGGCATGAGCGCCGCAGAGCCGCCCTTTGCGCAGACAACGCCGCGTCCCGCGCTCAGCGCGGCAGCGCCAGCCTTCGTGCAGCCACAAAGCAGTGCGCTGCCGTCGCACGTGATACAACCCGGGCTGCAGCCCAGCGCGCCCTCTTTCCAGCCAACTCAGTCGCTGCCGCCGCACCTGGCAGCACTGCCGCCGCACCTGGCGGCACTGCCACCACACCTGCGCCAGCATGCACCGCCAGCCGCTGCCGCAAGCAGCAGCAGCGCGCCCACCAGCAGCCTGCCAGCGCCTGCCACCCCGCCGCAGCACGCGCCCGCGTTTGCGCAGCCGGCCGCCACGCCACACCTGCCACCGCCGCAGGTGACCGCCCTGCTGCCGCCAACCTTCAGGCCGGCCGGAGATGCCCCTCGGGCCGCCCCTGCCGCCGTGCCCCAGCTGCTGCCGCGGCCGGCGCGGCCAGCC
>KQ482042.1:913462-959359 GCA_001430745.1 Auxenochlorella pyrenoidosa
GGCGCCGCTGCTGCCGAGGCTGCCGCCGCCAGGCCGGGCGCTGCCGGCCGCGGCGCTGCTGCCAGCCCGTGCCAGCGAGCCAGAGCCCTTGGGCGTGGCCGGCTTCACCTCCACCTTCTTGCCTCCAAGATCGTGCATTGTGCCTGCCGCGAAAACGTTCTCCGCGCTCGCGTCCTCGGCAAATGTGACAAAGCTGCGGGGAGAGGGAAGGATGGACCGGTCGGCGGGAGACGAGTGAAGGGCGCTGGGTGGCAGGGCGCTGCAACTGGTGCAACCAGCCCGTGACTGGCTGTTAACATTCACTGGAGAGCCATGCTGCAGGCCAGCCAGGAAACTACCGCACGCAAGTCGGTGAGAACGCAGCGCCACAAAGCAGCTCTCCGCAGGCGAGCAGCCCGCCAGAAGCCTCCAGCCCTGCCCACGCTGCCCGCTCACCCGAAGCCCCGCGAGCGCCCGCTCATGTGGTCCTGCATGATCTGCGCCTCCACCACCTCGCCGTACTGGCTGAAGTAGTCGCGGAACTGCTCTGCTGGCACAGAAGGGGGGGGGCACAGGCAGGCAGGCGGGGTGCCCGGGGGAGTGAGGATGTGGCGGCACTGCAGGCGTTACGATTGGTTGCGATGTTTGATACCAGAGGTGCCGCATGCAGGGAGCGGATGCTAAAGGTTGGCCATGCCACGGCAGTAAAGGAGGTTGCAGCGGCACGCATGCAGGTGGGGCTGGTCAGCACCATGGTGTTAGTCAACCGTCGGTCAAACCTCAGCGGTACCATCAAAACCAAAGAGACGCCGAGGTCCGCCTGGCTCTCCCAGCACCCAGCTGCCCTCACCCTCCGTTGTCTCAGGCGAAAGGCCACCCACAAACACTTTGCGAGCTTTGGGTTTGTTCTCCTGAGGCACCGACTTCTTGGCATCAATCTGCAAGGGCCGAGGCAGCCGCGAGGGGTTAGCGGTTAGCAGGTGGTTACAAGATGGTAACGAGCTGTGTCACGCCGCAGTGGCAGCCTCGAGCACCCAGTAGCGAGATCAGCGTGCAGGACTAGAAACGCAGCAGAACCGGCAGAACTGCAGAGGGTGCCGCAGCTGGCACACCTGGCGGCCATCAATCACGTGAATGTCCTGCACCACCGCATCTGCTGCCTCGGGCGTGGTGAAGGTCACGAAGCCAAAGCCTCGGGGCCGCCCTGTCTGGCGGTCTCGCATCACCACCTGCAGGACAGAGGCAGAGGTGCAAGGCCTTCTTGATCAGGGGCCTGCTCCTGCCTGTTGCAGCTCCAGGGCGCAAGCAGTGCTCAGCACGAACCAGCTCCCGCGGCAGCTCACCGCCTCGACAATGGAGCCATATTTGCCAAAGTGATCGCGCAGCTTCTCTGCACGGAAGGTAAGGGTTTGGGATGTTTCAGTCAATTCCATTGCGGAGCCACGATCGGGCAGGACTCGAGGCGCCTGCGGCGCCGACAGCAAGGCGCCGTGGGTGCGGCAACTGCCTGCTTCAAGGAGCGGCTGCAAAGTCCGGCCACGGGCGACCTATCCTCCGAGTAGGGAGGCCCTGCAGACGGCGCGCCACGGTGCCAGGGGCCCCGCCAGCTTGGGGGCTGGCGCAAAGCAGTCTGCGTACCTTCAGTGGTTTCCCAGCTCAGACCGCCCAAAAACAGTTTACTGGAGGGCCTGCAGGAGGGGGAGACCAGTGGAGGCAGCCTGAGGAGCTGCTTGCCATGTCGCGATCGCCAAACTCTGCGGCCAGGGGCCCACCACACCTTACGGCCTCCTCAGGGGGAGGTGATCCATCCATGGCGTCGAAATGGTTCGAGAACGCAAACACCCCTCAACTCTTTGGTGCCGCTGCTGTGACGCTCGCAGCACACGATGCAGGGAAGCGAGAAAGGCCGCCTAAGATCACCGTTCCCTGCTTCTACCAATCCGGATTGTTGATCACCAATCTCAAGGAGGCACTGCACGCCGCCAATTGTATGCTGCGCCGCCTCTCTCCAAACCTGTGGTCCCTGGCCAGCAGGCCTGCCCGCCCTGTGACCACCGTTAGTCCAAGCCCCAGGTGCTTGGAGCGGCCCACGACAAGCGGGGGCAGGTCCAGCACTGCGGTGTCGAGGCGCAGCTTGTCGGCGCTCCCTGCTGTGGCGAACCCAGAGCGCCCAGTGCCGCCGCAGCCCGGACTGGCTGCAGTGCAGCAGCAGCAAATCAAGCAAATGTACTGCCTGGTGCAAAACGAGGAGGTCCTGCCGTGCAGCCTGCCCTCGGGCGCGTGGCTGGAGGCTGCGCCACGAGGTGAGCCGCCACCAGTACACACGCCTTGCGCTGTTCGAGCCGGGTAGCCCGCCTCTCCGGGGTCTGGTTCTTTTGTTTGAGAATCCACAATCGGGTGCCTTTGCAGGCTGGGAGTCCACCCTCTCCTCTTCATTCTGCCCCGCTGTGCAGGCGCCTACACCACCGCGCGCACCGTCGCCAGCGGGAGCTCCGTCTTCGAGCTCAGCTTCCACATCGACCGGCTGGCCAGCAGCGCTGCGCTCATGATGCAGGCCGACGCCGCGGCAGCAGCAGGCGGTGCTGGCGGCGCAGCGGCAGCAGCGGCAGGCGCAGGCGCTGGCGCAGCACCCAGCGCGGCGGCGGCAGAGGCGTCGGATGCCGGCAAGCTGCGCCCGCGCGTGCTGTCTGCCCTGCGCGCAGCCGTGCGTGGCTACCGCGCCGCCACGGGGGACTCCACCAGCGAGCTGAAGCTCACCGTGCTTCTCACCTGGCCCGGCTGCCAGCAGGCGCCAGGGCAGCAGGCGACGAATGGCGCCGCCCCGCCCAGCAGGGGCAGCTCTGCAGGTGGCCCTGGCGGCGCAGGCGAGGGCGCGGGCGTCGACGTCTTTGTGCACGCCAGCGCGCTGCCCCCGCGCCCTGCGCCGCCGGTGCGTGTCGTGATGCGCGGCGCGCCCCGCTCCAACGCCGCCGCAAAGGACAGCGAGTGGGTGCGCCAGCGCAAGGCCATCGAGGCAGGGCTGCCGCGCGGCGTGAACGAGGTGGGCGGCCGGGCCTGGGCGACCGGGCGGCGGCCAGCCAAAGGATTGCCTACGAGTCGTCTGCTGCGCGGGCCGCAAGTATAGGGTGGCATTGTAGCTCGCCGCAGTCGTTCCCCGAGCATGCGCCATGCCTGGGAGCCCAGCTTCGCCGTCAGGGCTAGCAGTGCCGTTGTTTCAGGTTTGCTGCCAAGACCAGCTTTCCCGGTCCTCCTGGGCCCCACCCCACCTGGCTGGCTGCTGCCGCCCCGCAGGCGGTGCTGGTGGGCGCTGGCGGCGCGCTGTACGAGGGCCTCACCTCCAACTTCTTTGCCGTCATGGACGGCACCGTGTACACCGCTGGGGAGGGGGTGCTGGCGGGCACGGTGAGGGCGCGGCGGGGCCTGGGGAGCCGGGCTGGGGGGGTCGCCTGAGTGTGGAACCAGTGTGCCCGGCTCGCCGGTGCACCGCTGCTCGGCACCCGGGTGCTTGCGGGCGCAACAAGTACCGGGCAGGGTGGACAGCTGCGGAGTGCCGCGCCACGAGCGGCTATTCCAGAGTGAGCGGCCATGCGGGGAGTCATACTCCACTTGATTCAGCCGCGCCTCCAACACACGCATGGCTGCCTGCCCCGCCGTGCGCAGGTGCGGGAGGTGGCGCTGCAGGTTGCGGCGCGCGAGGGCATCCCAGGCAAGCTGCCAGCGAGAGCTGCCTGCCTGCCAGCCCTGCAGAAGCACCCTTGGAGAGAGTTCCCTCCTCACCAGCAGCGACTGGGGCCCCAGCCCAGCTGTGCTTCCAGTCTGCCCTGTGCAAAGCTTGCGGCATGGCCAACCCCTGGACACACGGCCCTCAGACAGCCCAGCTCAGACCTGTCACGTGCTGTGCATGCCGTCCACCCCTGCAGTGGTGCTGGAGCCTCCGCGGCTGGCAGACCTGCACCGCTGGGAGGGGTGCTTCATCAGCAGCACCAGCAGGCTGCTGCTCCCCGTCGACGAGGCCTCAGTCTTCACAGAGGAGGCTGAGGGGGGCGCCGCGCAAGACGGCAGCGGCAACGGGAGTGCCGACGCGGCGCCGACGGGCGCAGGCCCTGCCACGCGCTGTTTTGCTCGCGGAGGGCTGGTGGAGCGGCTGGAGCAGCTGGTTCTTGCAGAGGTGGCTGCCTGCTCTGAGCCGCTCTTCGACTGACTGAAAACCTCGGCCTGCCTTCTGCTGTTCTTTACCCAACGCATCCTTGGACTTGATTTAATTACTCGGACTGCGTGGATACCACTTATCCTTTTCAGCGACTTTGTTTGTGCCTGTAGCAACGACTTGCAATGGTGCCCCATGCACAATCCAATTACTCCCAGCAAGCAACACCGCTGTGACTTCTCATAATGCTCTTCCCACATGCATAGTAATCGTGAACTCGTAAATCTGTTTTCAACCATTTCGTTTACACTTCTGCACTGCACGCTTCATCACGTGTGACTGCATGTGCAAATTTGTGCCATGAATAGGCAATGTGGAGGGGGACAATGTGTGAACATGAGCACAAAGACAGGCAGCGGAGAGGGGCGAGCAGGAGGGTGAGCAGGACAGGGGAGGCAGGGAAGAGGGAGCGGGAGAGGAGAGCCAGGAACAAGCAGATGTAGCAGGGGTCAATTGAATACAGGGGCATGCGTTTCAAGGGCTGTTTGCTGCTGATGGTGCAAGGGTAGCTCCGCAGCGAGCTCAGTAGCTCTGGCTGAGCCGCGCCGTCACGCTGTGCAGCTGCAGGCAGCGGAGGGGGAGCACCGGCAGTGGCTTCAACAACACGCGCGCACAAGCGAGGCACTCAGGCCGCACCGGCAGCAGAGGGTGTGTCTGAATCTCCCCGCCTGCACACGCAGGTCCCAGCCTGGGCCCAGTCCACACCATGCCCATGCGATGCCCGCATGCATGGAGCAGCACGGCACCCCATGCGCCAACCCTTGTCGGCACGCCAGCCCATTCAACCCGCGCCCCTGCCCCGCACCCTGGGCGCCTCCCATCCCAGCCCCCGCGCCGCACCTTGCTGTACACCTTGCCCGCGGGGGACCCCAGGATGAGGGCGCAGATGGAGTCGCGCGCCGCACGGATGTTCTGGAACGACCCCAGGATGTGGATCTTAGTGTCGGCCAGCACGATGCGCGTGCGCGTGGCGTTCTCAATCGTGAACTTGGTCTTGCCGTTCTTGCCTGCGCGGGGGCGAGGTCGGGGAGGGGCACGTTGCAGCGGGCGCGCGGGAGCGCGGGCGCAGGCTGCGGTGCGTGCAGCCCTGGACGGCTGCGGGCTGCTGCACGCATGGCATCGCGACGCCGCTACTGCAAGGAGCTGTGGTTAGCCCCGCCAGACCGCCCTGCAGCTGCCTCTCGACGGGCATGCAGCAGGTCCCGGCAGCACCTGCACCAGCTGCTGCCTGTGCCAGGCCCTCACAACCCCAGGTGCAGCCACCCGCGCCCTAGCAACCCCCCCCCCCCCCCCCCCGCCCCCCGCCTCAACCCCAGCGCACCCGCCATGCGGCCAATGCACCGCGCCAAGTGCTCTCCGCGCAGCGTCTTCACGTCCTTGACCTCAAAGCACTCGATGTAGAGGTCGTCCAGCCGCAGCAGCGCAATGGCGTCCTGCACCCACGTGGGCGGCGGCCGGGGCACGGTGAGGCAGGCAGGCCCGGCTCGACGCAGCGCGCTTGGGGCACAAGCCAGCAGTGGCGGCCGGCACTGTTCAGGCAGAGAAGCAGCAGCTGCAGGCTCTGTTGAGCGGCACGGCCAGCCACGGTGGACAACATGCGCACACGGCAGCAGCAGAGGCGAGCGCTGCTGCCGGGTCCGGCGCATCGGCTGGCCGCGCGCGATGCGCACCTGCACCTCAAAGCCCAGGATGAAGGCGTGCACAAAGTCGGCCGCGCGCTGCAGGTTGCCGGCGTCCGGCGTCTCTGGCGTCGTCTTCACCTCCACCTGCAGGCGCCCAAGCGAGCAGCAGGGGCAGCAGGCTTCAAGACCATGTGTGCTCTGTACGCCGTGCTGACGCCTTAGCAGCATTGTGTTCAACTCAGCTCGCACTCGAAAAGAACCAGACAAGGCATGTTGTTGCCACCAAGACCGCTGCCGCCACTGCTGTTGCTCACTGTGCCCAGTCACTGTCGCCTGCCCGAGAACAAGTCGAGCACAGAAAATGCCTTGCGGCCTGCAAGCGGGCAGATGGCCTGTGCTGCTGCCACTGCCAGCCGCCGCCGGCGCCCCACCGCCTCCCCCAGCCAGCGGCCTGCTGCATCCCGATCGCCTGCAACCCCACCTTTCGCGTCTTCAGGTTCATGCGCATGTCCAGCTTCAGGTTCTCCGTCACGGGCTTGTAGAGCGCCAGCCAGTTGTTCTTCAGCGGCGTCATGCGGTGCTGGGGCACCGGCACACGCCGGAATTCTATCCGCTTGCCATTCTGCTCGTAGGAACTGAGCGGCGGAAACTTGGGCTTGGGCGCCGCGCCGCCGCCAGCGCCCTCTGCCGCATGCGGGGCTTCCTCTGTGCCTGCCTCAATGTCCATCATCGGCGCAGCGGGCTGCAGCAGCTCATCAGCCGCCGCTGTCTTCTTCGTGACTTTCGGCATGGTGTTTTCGGCGCGCAGCGCCTACCGGGGCTGCCAAGGCTCTGCAAAGCTGCTTTTCAGGCTTGATAAATTGCAACAGGCGATGAGAGTGTGCAACAGGGCTTCAGGCGCTCCCAAGGCTGCACCCCAAAAATGCCGAGCTGGCAAACTTGAGCGATGGCTCTTTCTGGCTGGGAGCGAGTCGGCAGCCCTCCAGATCAACATTGTTTGCTACAAAAGAACCCCTCATATCCTCCTCTTCTCGACGCAGCTTGATTGCAATTGCCTGCTCTACAAGTAGCTCCTGCGCTCGAAGCCCTTGGCTAGCCGCAATCCCGCCAGCAGCCAGAATCTCTCAGCACCGTGGGAGCAGCGATAAGCGCTCTCCCAGGCGGGCGCTGCCGCCCGCCGCTTGCAGTGCAGCTTGGGACGTTGACGCTGCCTGCCGCTTGGCATTGCTGAGAGGCGGGCAGCCTTAGCAGGCAGCCATGTCGGGCGCAGGGCCCAAGCTGCGCTTCTGCCCAGAGAGCAATGACTTGCTGGTGGGTGGCAACAAGCAGGGCTGCGGGCGGTCCGTGCTGCTTCTGGAGAGGGACAGAGGCGTGGTGCCCGCCGCCTGTGCAGCTTCCAAGTGCAGCACTTGCCATGTCGAAGTGCCCATGCATGGGCAGCGCGGCACGTAGCTGCAGAGCTGGGTGCATGTCCTGGTGCAGGCTGGTCCAAGCTGGCCCCAGCACCGGCCGGAGCGCCGCCCCGCCGCCCTGGGGACCTGCCTCACCTCACTCGCCCCCCTGGCCGGCCCGCAGTACCCCAAGGAGGACAAGGAGCGTCGGAAGCTGGTGTACTTCTGCCGCTCCTGCGGGTACCAGGAGGATGCGCACCCCTCGGAGTGGTGTGTGTACCGCAATGAGGTGCAGCACAGCAGCCGGGAGAAGTCGGTGGTGCTGCAGGTGGGGCGGGCTGGGTGGGGGGGGTTGAGGGTCAGCAGTGGTGCGTGCTTGCGCGTTTGGAAGTGGTGGTGGTGTGTGCGTTTGGGGGTGGGGATGGGGATGGGCGGTCCCGGTCGGGCAGCAGGGGTGCAGTGCAGCGCTGCACACGCCTGGCCCGCGCAGCAAGGGTTTGTGCGCGCCTGGACCTGCGAACACCCGGCCTTGTGCCCCTGCCTCCTGCCCTTGCGAGCAGGACGTGCGGTCAGACCCCACCCTGCCGCGCACCAAGGACGTCCGCTGCCCCATGTGCTCCCACAACGAGGCGGTGTTCTTCACCTCCTCCACAGAGCAGGGTGGGCGGGGGGTGGGGGGCGGTGCTGGGCTCGGCAGCGGGGCTGGGAAGCAGTGCAGGCGGGATGCGTCGGGAGTCGGTGGGCTGCCCTCTGAAAGGCAGGTTGGGAGGTGGACCTTGGATCCCTGCAGCTGTGCGCTAACCCGTCAACTTGCCTGCCACGCACATGCTGCGGTGATGCCAGCCGCTGTTAGGCAACGCCACTGCAGCCGCTACCTGAGCATGCCGCAGGCAAGCCCTCCCCTGACAGCCTCTGCTGCCCTGCTCTCCTTTCCAGGCATGGAGCTGTTCTTCTCCTGCCTCTCCTGCGGTCACCGCTGGCGCGACTATGTGTGATGGCGTGACAGAAGCGAGAGGCAGCGTGTGCATGCTGTTCCGTGCTGGCGCGCTCCCGGCAGCTCCCCCACCTCTGCTGGCAGCCAATAGCGGCTGAGAGCCCCTCCTGCGCCGGTGTGGTCCGAAGCTCCTGCTGCACTCGCTGCTGCAGCACAGTAAGCCCGCGTTGCTTCGAATTTCTGCGAGCCGTGCAGTTCACCCCTCTCCCTCGTCTCTCCTTACCTCCACTTCCCCCACAACTCCCGTTGCTTCCTTTTCTTACTGCCAGCAGGTCTCGGCCATCCACCCTGCTGCTTAATCCACCCCTCCATTCCGCAGCTGCGGCCTGCCCGCTTTCCTGCTTAGCCCATCTGCACCTCTCCATGTGATAACAGGCTTACATATCAACACCATTACCTGCTTCTGTGGCTACGAATGGAGCGGCGGAACCATGTGGAGTGTGCGTTGAAACTCACTGCAAGCGCGACACTTGGCTGGAGCAGCCTTTACCATGCACGCTCTTTGTGGAGGTCGCCCTGCTGCGGGCACGCTTCGATCGTTGGTCTGCCAACCCTCTGGCCCACCCGCCGCACAGCCTGCCTGCCTGCCTGTGCTGCATCCGAGGCCTGCCCCTGCTGCTGGCCACGCCTACACCTGCAGCGCCTGGTCCACCAGGGCCAGGTACACCTCCAGCTCCTGCGCCTCGGCGGCGTCGTCGCGCTCCCCGCTGCGCCGCCGCTCCTCGTGCTGCAGCACGCTGCGCGCCATGGCGGGCTTGCCCGTGCGCTGGAACTTGGGGGCGGCGGCCCGGGCCAGGACGCGGGCCACCCGCGCCTCCTGCGCGGCACAGAGAGGGGCCAGCCCCGGTTACGAGCATCCTGTGGGAAGGCCAGGTTGGGATAAAGCAGCAGGCAGCAATGCAGCAGTAGCAGCTGAGAAAGCATGCAAGAACTGAGCAGCCGTCCCGTGCATCCTCCCTGCCGTTCGGCAGCACCCACATGCTCCGCCTGCCGCTCTGCCAGCTTGACGGTTCGCGCCGCCTGCCGCCGCTCCTTCTCCTGCGCCCTCTCGACCGCCTCTGCCGCCAGAGCGCCCGGGCTGCCCGGCGGGCCAACAGCCGCCAGCAGCTCCTCCAGCCTGCCCTCCACCTTCTGCAGCATCTGCAGCGGCGTCACGCTGGCATCCCTCGCAAAACCCGCTGCCTCGTAGGCGGCACCCAAGCGCTCAAGCAACGCCGCTGACAGGCCGGCGACGTCACTGGGCGCTGCATCAAGCGCTGCGCTGGAGGCAGCAGGTGCAGCCTCGGCAGCTGGCTGGCTGGCGGCGGCAGCCACGTCCTGGGTGGTCACCCCCGAGCCTGCAGCGGCTCGCAGCCGTGCACACCGCTCTTTCGCCGCGGCAATGGCCGCCTCTAGCTCAGCCACCTGGCACGACAGCGAGGCGGCCTGGGCCGCTGCCGCCACCTCGGCCGCCTCGGCTGCGCTGCACGCCGCCTCCAGTGCCGCCTCGGCGTCCTGGGTGGTCTGGATCTGGAGCATGCTGGTGCCCTCCAGCTGGCTGAACACCGCCAGCAGCTGGGAGCAGTCGTTGAAGTACATGCCGGGGTCCTCGGCGTCCACGACGGCATAGTCGGGCTGGGGAGGGTCCTGAAGGCAGGGAGGGCACGCAGGAACATTGTGACCGCATCTGAATGCCAGGCCATCGGGGGCAGGGATGGCAAGGCACCGTCTCATTGGCTTTTGATTGAAGCGCTTTCTAAAGGCCATTCAGCCAGGCCCCTGGTTTTCACAGCTGTCCCACATCAAACCCGGCATGTTTCGCTGGCAACGCGCCTGCATGGCCAGCGCGTCACGCAGCTGCGCCGACGCCTCCCGGTGAGCCCGCTCTGCCCGCTCAAACTGCTGCTGCGTGCGTGCCCACTGCATGTCGTGCTCAGCGCGCTGCTTGGCGGCTAAAGCAGCCGCCTTGTGCGCCGCAATCTCGGCGCACGCCGCCTCCCAGGCCTGCCGCATCTCAGCCTTCCTGCCGGAGGTGGCTGCTGCAAGCGACTCAAACCACTCTGCCGGCGTGACGCTGTCCAGGAAGGCTTTGTACCTGGAAGAGGGGATGTTGCAAGACCTCCAGCCTCGCCTGAGCTCAAGCGCGAGCGGGTGCTTAGGGGGAGGCAGGGCATGCTAGCGGGGCTGATCACATGCACGAGACATGTGCAGTGTGGCCTGCATCTATCTGCCGCATGTAGCCTGGGGTCGCCCCTGCAGCCTGTAGGGTCGCCCCCACCCACCCAGCCCCCCACCTCTGGCACTCCTGCAGCTGCTCCTCAATCTTGCCCATCTCGCTGCGCAGCGCGGCGATGGAGGAGGCCAGCCGCTTGGCCTCCATGGCGCGCTCGCTGCGCGCCCGCGCCTCGCCCTCCGCCCGCCGCACCGCCTGCTGCAGCTTGGCGTCGTTCTCCTTCAGGTACTCCTCAAACCGCCGGTAGTCGGCCTCCAGGGCTTGCTCCGAGGCCTGTGTGGGGAGGGGCGATGAGCCATGAGGTCAATGGGCGGCAGCTCAAAAGGTGCATCTGTGAGGGCGGCCTGTTCCTTGATTTGCAAGGTTGCAGCGCAGCAGTGAGCAGGGTGCCGAGGCGTGGGGCAAGAGGTCAGCTGAACAGTGTCATGCGCCTGCCCCTCGAGCTCACCAGGAGCGCCTCCTCGCGCTGCGCGGCGCGCTGCTCCAGCTTGGCGATCTCGCTGTGCTTGATGTCCAGGCTCATCTGCGCCAGGAAGATCTGCCGCTTGCGTGCCACCAGATCACGCACATTCTCGGCGCGATGTCGCGCCCCTGCGTGCTCTGCAGCAGCCGCCCCGCCGGCGCCAGCACCCAGCGGCGGGAGCGTGCCGCTGCTGTCCAGGCCGCGCACGCCCTCCCCAGAACCACGGCGCAGCAAAGCCCGTATGGCAGCTCCACTATCAGACAGCGGGTCTACTGTGGCATGCATCCTGCTGGAGGCGGTGTGGCGCATGTGCACCGGCAGCCGGGGCGGCGCTGGCTCGGGGTCGGGATCAGGATCCAGCAGGCCTCTGGGCGGCACCCCTGCTGGCTCATGCTGCTGCTGCTGCTGCTGCTGCTGCTCTGTTGCAGCTGCCTGCGTGTAGCCCAGTTGCAGCCGGGTAAACTGCGCAGTCGGCAGCAGGTGCTGGAGCGGCGGCAGCGCTTCAGGTGGCGCTGGCCCTCTCGCCAGTGGCGGCAGCAGCGCCTCTACGTAGGCCATTCCGGCAAGCTGCTGGTGGGCGGTCCCTTATTGCAGTGAGCGATTGACGGGCGCCGCAAGGCTCTCCGGGCAGCGGGAGGAGAGGAGTTCTTGGGTCAAAGTGAACCCAGGACGGGCTTCGTGCTGCTGCGCAGAATTCGGACGAGGTGGACGAGAAGTGAAATCGACAGTAAGGAGTTGGTTGAAGAGCGGGGAGCAGGATGCGCGCGCGCGGAAATGCCGCGAGATGGGCCGTCTTGTGCTCTCCGCGCCATTCGTCTACATTTCACTTCTCTCTCGGCTCTGAACGAACACAGTACAGCACCTTTGGATGAGTTGATGGCCGCCGCAGCCAACAGCCAAGAGGAGGCTGCAGCGCTGCGAGTCCAGGTGCAGCAGCTGCAGGTGAGTCGCAGCAAGGCTCTTGGAAGATTCCTTCTGCACGCCACGCCCGCTCCGACCGTCCCCTGCCTCGCTCCCGCCCGGCTGTCCATTGCTGCCGCAGGCTGCGCTCGAGGCGTCCGAGCGTGGCAGGTAGGCATGCATGCTTACAGTGTTGCAAGCAGTGACCATGCCAGCAATCAATAATGGCGCAGCTCTGAAATGAACAGCAAACGCGTCATGCCGCACCCTCACCGCAGGCTTGCAGCAGAAGAGCGGGCTGCAGCGCTGGTCGCAGGGCAGCAAGCCGCCGCTTCCCGAGAGCTCCTGTCGCTGCAGAGCCTGTTCAAGCATGCGGTTGAGGAGAACCGGGGGCTGGCCGACCAACTGCAGGCGGCCCGGGAGCGCGTCACACAGCTGGAAGCAGCACTGGCTACGCAGGAAGTGAACCGGCCGCCAGCATGGCAGCAGGGTGCTCACGGCCCACTGCCGCAGCTGATTGGCACGCGGTGCAGACCCCCACCAGCCAAACTCAGCAGTGAGCAGACAGAGTGGGACGCAATCCTGCCATATGCAGCTGAGCAGAGACAGCAGGCGCAGCGGGAAGCGCATCCCAATGAACTGCTAGAAGACGCCCACGACGCCCACGTGCCGCCCACGGCAGCAGCGCTGCACGGTGCCAGCTGGGGACCCCCGGCTGCTGCACCCACGCTTCCGCAGTGCCTGCACTCGCACTACACAATCACTGCCCAGCCTGGCGGCAGGCCTGGCAGCAATTTTCTGCAACAGCTCCCAGCCATCTCTGCAGCAGAGGTAGAGCCAGCCGTGAGTGGAGCGCGTGAGCCAGGGCCGGCGGCGGTGCCCGCTGGGCAGCCGCAGAGCACAGCGCCCCTGCCTGGCGGCTGCAGCACCGGCCCTGGAGGGCTGCAGCAGGTGCAGATGGAGCTGCGAGCGCTGCAGCAGCGCGTGGAGGCGGCGGAGCATCTGCTGATGCGCCAGGCAGCATCCGTGCCCGCCCCAGCGCCTCCACCGGCAGCCTGTGTCCCCCCTCCCCTGCACAGCATGCAGCACTGGGCCGGGGGAGCGCGCGCTCAGCAGGGTGCTCAGCAGCCTGGGGCCGCTCGTCAGGGCACCGAGCCCGCCCTGTGGGGCAGCCCTGCGGCCAGCCAGCCGGCCAGCCCAGGCTCCTGCTTGCCGTCACGCCCAGGCTCAGCCACCGCCCGGCAGCAGGAGCACCGCGAGAACTGGCAGCTCATCCGCAGCCTGAAGCAGCGGCGGAACAAGCTGGAGGCTGAGCGGCTGGCAGCGCTGAGCGCCACGCTGGCAGCCAGCGCGCTCCAGCAGGCAGACGCCGTGCGCTCCCCCTCCGCCCCGCAAGCAGCAGGGGCTCCTGCCGGCAACTGGCGATTTGACACCCAGGACCATCCGGCAGCAGCTGCTGTCCTTCAGCAGCCGCTGCCATGCCAGGCAGTGCTGCGCCGGCCGGCCAGCGCCACAGGCACCTGGGGGCAGCGGCAGCACGTCGGGTGCAGCTCTGCCAAAGCCCCTGCGCGTGCGCCCACGAGGGGCCGCAGCTGGGAGACCTCGCCCACGTCAGGGCAGGTTACAGTTCCAGTGCTGCCAGCTGGCAGCCGCTCTGCACAGGGCAGCCGAGGACGGCGCGCCAGCCTTTCAGCGGTGAGCACAGCAGGCCGGCCACAGGCTGGGTGGTGTGGTTGCATGCCATGATGGACGCAGCCAGCCTGCGAGCCAACAGCCTGCTCAAATGCGTCATCAGCACTGCCCTGTTCTCTTGCGCTGCAGGACCCCGGGTCGACAAGGAGAAGGCATGCCCGCAGCCGCAGCCGCTCGCAGCAGGAGGAGGTGGACAGGCTGCTCATGGCGGGCCGGCCCACAACCCTGCTGGCAGGCAGTGGGCCCAGCGGCGGCGGCAGAGGTGGCGCAAGCAGCGCAGTGAAGCGGCAGGGCTTGCGAGCTGGCTGGGTCACACCAGTGGTGGTGGCTTGAGGGGTGCAGATGGCAGACAGGAGCGCTGCTGGTGGCTGATTGTAGGTGGTGATTCGCTCTGTGTGTCCTGTTGGCTGTCAGATAACCAGGGATTCGTGATTAATTCTTTTTCGGCCATTTTGGAAGGCAAATGCTTGCTTAGCAGGCAGGGACAAGGTGCAACGCACAGCAAACAGAAGGGGGGCAGCTGTGCGCTAGTGCAGGCCTCCCCCCCCACACACAAAACAACGGTCATCATCGGAGCAACATCCTGAACGCACGATGTAAGGATGCGAGAGATCGTGCAATGCTGAGAGCAAGGGCTGGCGCACCAGGCGGGTCCAAAGCAAACACACCACAACTTATTTCAGCCTACTCACTCACCCACACATGTGGCAGAGGTGGCTGACTTGCAGCAACAGGTCAGGCGGGTGGGGCGTAGCAGCGTTCTCATGACATTGACCGGGTAAAGGCCCAGCTCACCATCAACCAGCTGGCGCTGCTGGCGCACAATGAGTTGGGCCTCTACAACATGAGCTCGCTGCTGCAGTCCGACTGCCCCGACCTGTGGCTGCAAGTCAGCCACCTCTGCCACATGTGAGGGCGAGTGAGCAGGCTCGAACAAGCTGAGGTGTGTTTGTGTTGTGCCCCACTCAGGCTGGCGTGTTTGCCTTCGTCCTACCTGGCAAAGTGATGGAGCAATCCACGTCAAGGGGCGCTGCAGGGCGGTGAGCAGTAGGGGCGCTGAGCGAAGCAGTCCTCTCTTGGTTGCATGAACTCGGCAGCAGAGGGGACCTAAACGCCCTGCTCATTGCACTTGACACTGTCACCTGGCAGGCCCCTCACCCTTGAAGGGGAAAGGCTGCTGTTTTGGCAGGATGTCAGCACGCAGCCAATTGGGGAGTCGGTGGGCAGCTCGCGCCACCTCCTTGGCAGGCACCGCTCCAATGCGGTTGGCCCGGCCGCGCTTGTTGGCCATGACGATTTCAAGCTGCAGGGTGGAGTACATAAGGCGGCAAGGGGGGTGGAAGAGCGTTCAAGGTGCACACAAAGCATTAATTTCTCCTGCCTCTTCCTGGTTGCCGGCCGCTCTTGCCCGGATGCCGCATGAACCGCACCTGATGCCAGCCTCAGGCCTGTCATACAATGCTCACTGGTGCTGGAAGAGGATGGGTAAGATGCAATGCATCCCCTTGAAGAAGCCAATGGCCAGCGGGAGGCGTGCGTGCGGACGACCAGCTGGCCACCGGCTTCTTCAAAAAGAAGATGCACTGCATCCATCCAACCCACTTCCAGCACCGATGAGCATTGCTCGACAAGCCCTGGCCCAGCTCCACACAGCGGTCTCTCTTTCTCAATCAGGATGCAGCGGTTGAGGGGGAAGAGCCAGTATTATCCTCATTCCTAGCCTGCTGTCCCCCACCAGCCGGTCGAAGTTGTGCAGGCATGGTGCCTGCTCGCCTTGCCTGACGCCTTGAAGCCTGCCGGCACCTGCAGGTGCCATATGGCGCGCTTGGTGGGCGACAGACGCAGCAGCGCTTGGTGCCTGCAAAGTGCATCGCCGAGGCTCCCAAACCTTACCATTTTCGCCTGCCCCTCTTGCCTGATTGTACTCAGCACGCACGCCGGTGCAGCACAGCTCTCGCATGTCCGCCTGGGTGCTCTTGAAGGGATGCTTGTCGAAGCGCTTATGGATGGGCGGTCGGCAGACCACTTTGAGATTGACAGAGTGTAGGAGGGCGGAGGGGCGGGGCAGGGGCGGGCACAGGGTGGCGGTGGGCTGAGGTTTCAGGGCGGGTGCTGGAATGTAGGGGCGGCACCAGGGCTGGCAAGCAGGTGTGTGCCATTGCATGTGTAATCCAGCAGCAGCCAAGCATGCAGGGACTGTAAACGAAGGCCTTGTAGATAGGTGGCGAAGCCAGAGTCAGCGGCAGCGCAGGGTGCAAGGCGGCAGTGGGCGTGCAAGCGGAGCGGCAGCACAAGGGCTCACCGGCGCGGGCGGCGCCTCCAGCAGCTACCACTTGCTGATGGTGTCGGCGGTGGATGATGAGGTGGCAGCAGCAACAGGGGGCCAAGAGGACTTGAGCCATACAGCTTGGCAAGTTACAGTGGCAACCTTCATCGGCAGCACCGGCGCAACCATTGTCCTGGCTCTGCTTGCGTACGTGGGCTCATTGCCCGCCCGCAACAGCGACGCCACCGAGTGCAGCAGGTTTGACAGCAGTTGTCGTTCTCCTCCTGCCTCTCTCAAGGACAGCGTCGACTTCCCCTACTGCAGGCTATCAGCATGGGCGGGCTGCGGGTCCAGCGGTGTGATGCGGAGCGCCGCCACGTCGTGCAGGCGCACCTGCACAGCGGGCGGTGGTGCAGACCCGCTTGCTTGATGTCGCCGGCTACGCCACCACGATGGTGCCGAAACAACAACTGCAGCCTCCACGTATAGTATCCTGCTCATGAAGCAGGCACGGCAGCACGCTGCTGTGCCAAGCAGGCAGGCCCGTCTGCTGTTAGACACAGCTAGCGCAGGTGCTGCAGGACCTTGGCATGCGACAGCAGCTGACAACAGCCGTGGACCTCCCCCCTGCAGCCAATGCTGTGGTCCGCACCTCTGCCGTGAAGGAGCCAGCACAGGTGCCGAGGTCCTGCCGGCGGTACAGGTCACGTACCGCCGCCGCCTCCCCCGGGGCGTATCCCAGCTGGGCCCAGCGCACGGTGATGTTGGCGGCTTGCAGGTGGGACAGGATGGAGTGGCGGTTGTGCAGCACCACGGCGCGCCCTCCGTCCGCCAGCGGGGCGGCGTAAATCTGCGGGTGCAGGGGGAGCAGCAGCCAAGCGCTGGCGACACAACAGCCTGCGCCCTTCCGGCGGCCACGGCCAGGGCGCCCCGGCCATGGCCAGTATCCCTGCCTTGCACATGTTCTCGCCCCCAATGACCTCAACCTGGCCCGCCCCCACCTCCTTTGGTCCCGACTTCCAGATGAGGTCGCCAGGCACACCCAGCGGGTCCTGATTGATGCCAATCACCTGCAGCAGGGCACGGCGGCTGGGTGCCTCTCAAACATTACACCCACGGGAACCGGCCTGGCAGCTGCATGGCTGTGGGAGGCCTGCCATGTCGTGCATCACACTGCACCCTCCTGAATGGTCTCGCCTGGTCCCCGCGGCAACCCCTGCCGCTTCCCGGCCCCACTCACCTCGGTAGAGCGCAGGATGGCGAGGCTGGAGGGTGTCATGCGCCGCAGGTCAGCGGCGATGAACAGGGGCGACTTGAGGGCGGCCCACAGCGCAAAGTGGGCCCGCTCCTCCTTCTCAGACAGGTACTGCCCCGCCACGCGGCGGGGCGCACCCCAGTGCCAGCTGTCGCTGGGCTGCGTGCCCGGGTGCGCGCCGTGCACGCCCTCCCAGCCGTTGGGCTGCGGCCCAAAGGCGCCCACCTGGAGGCCGCTCAAGAGGTGGCGGGAGCAGGGGGCGACTGGCAAGTGCTACCAGGTCGAGCGCACGCTTGTCTGTTGCCATGCCATCCATGAGGGGGCGCCCCTGCCCGCCTGCAAGCACACCACGGCGCCCTCGCGTTCCGCTTGCCTCGAGCATGTCCATGTCGTTCCAGTGCCCCGGGCCAGCAAAGCGGGCAAGCCCAATGGACTCATCCAGGTTCTGCAGGACCGAGGCTGCAAGGACGGGGGGGCAATGCAAGGTGCGCAGGCATGTTGGTCATCATAGGTTGGTCGAAAGAACATGCAGGCCGTGAAACTCTCAGGCTGGACTGGCCAAACAGAGGTGGGCCACCCCGAGGCTGCAATCTTCTCCCGAGGCACTTGGCTGTGGCATCCATGCTGCACGCGCTGTCCCCCGCTGCTACAGCACTCACCCCAGGAGGCATGGATGTCAAACGTGGTACGCCAGGTGTGCGCCACGCGGGGGCCCCACAGCCAGGGGTCGCCAATGCCCTGGCCGGGGAGCGGGAGACCAGCAGGGGTAAGAGGTGCATGCCGATGCCGGGCTGGGCACCGTTACGGCGACTTCGCGAGTGGGCCGACCATCCAGAGGAAAGAGGGTGGAGGCTTTGCGGGACAGCTGTGTACCTTGTCCATGCAGTCCCTCAGCCGGTTAGGCTGCAGGGGCGGGCGCCTCACCCACTCGCAGAGCTGGTACAGCATGGGCCGGCCGGTGGCGTTGAGCGCGTCGCGCATGGCCACAAAGCGCTCCAGCAGGTCGTCGTGCGTGTAGCAGTCTGGCAGACAGGGGGCAGTGCGGGCGCACGGCTGGGGTGGTTGACAGGGGGTGCGAACGACCACAACGAGGACATGAAGCCAGGCCATGCCCACAGCTGGGCTGGTGCTGTGCCTGAACAGCAATCAGCAGGCGCCCCGCCCCAGCTGTGCGCTCTCACTGTCGTACTTCAGCAGCGAGACGCCTGCAGGCAGGGGCGGCAGCGGCGCGGCGGGAACAGCCCCTGGTGATATGGGCATTGGGTCAAGGCCGCTGCTCACTAGGCAGAGGCGGAGTGCGCGCCTGCCAGCCCGCCCGGCTCACCCCACTGGGCGAAGCTGCGCGCGTCCTCTGCCTCGTGACCCCTGGACCCCGGGAAGCCCTGGCAGGTGAAGGCCCCCGAGTCGCTGTAGATGCCCAGCAGCATGCCCTTGCCCGCCAAGTACTCTGATAGCGCCCTGATGCCTGCACAGGGGCGGTGAGGGCCAGGGCAGCTGGAAAAGCGCCTCAGACGCTCTGCCGTAGGCGGGCGGGCGCGCCACGGGTGCCTTGTGTACGTAAGCAAACTGTGCTAGTGGCCAGCCGGCTCCTCCTCGCAGCCAATGCCGTGCAACCAAGCCTGCTGCTGGGCGCATTGTTTGGCTCACCCGAGGGGAAGCGCAGCCGGTCTGCCTGCAGCCGGCCGTCCTCGGTCCTCTCTGGGTCGCTCCAGCCGTCGTCAAGTACAAGGTACCTGCGCAGGGAGGAGGGTCCCCAGGGCAACGGCTGTACGAGGCCACACTGGTTTGCAGGGTGCCTGGGAACCCGCGCCGTTGGGAGGGTAAAAGGGTACCAAGGGGATGGTGACGCACAGCAGCCCCAGCCGCCAACCTGTAGCCCGCTGCCACCAGGCCCAGCGACTCCATCAGGTCGGCCATGACCTTCACCACAGCCTCGGAGATGTTTGCACCAAAGGCATTCCAGCTGCACGAGGCACTCGGTGGGTGGGGAGATGGAAGGTCACCCCAGGCGGCGCTGGCTCGCGGACATTACCTAGTAGAGCGGGCGGCGGTGGTGCCGGGGCCACCACTTGAGCAGTCCGTGCTGTTCAGCCGCCCTCCACAGCGTGCTGAAGGCAGCAACATCCTCACGTGTTGAGCCCCATGGGAGGTGACAGAGCCTGGCCGTCGTCCAAAGCGCCTGCCCCAGCTGCTGCAACTACCAAGACGCACAGGGCAGCTGACAAGGGTCTGGGCATGGCGATATTGTAGCAGAAAAGACGGCAAACGTGCCAAGGCAGCCTGTCGGCACATGTCATGTGGCGGCTAGCGGCAGCAGCACCCTGGGGCGCGCATCATTCACAACCACTTTGTCGTGGATCCCTTCTGCTTTCCAGCAGCATGTTGCACCCAAGAAATTTGCTTGCAAGTACATACATACTTAAATTTTGTCACAAGCAGAAAAGAAGAAAAGAAGAGAAAATAGGAGAGTGGTTTGCCAGCACGATCACGAGGCACGACGGCGCCTTGCCCCAGCACGCCGAACAGCAAACTGCGCTTGCAGCAGCAGGAGCATGCAGGCACCAAGCAGGGCGAGTCAGGCGCTTGCATACATGCTGTGCTGCCCTGGCAACATCTTTCGCCCACTTGCGCCGGCGCCGCTGCTGCTGATGTCGCCAAGCCCGCCGCCTGCTGCAGCAGCTGCAGCGATGGGCTGCGTGTGCCAGGGGCGCCAGCTGTCATGGGCCAGGCCGCCCTGCGGCGCAATGCGCACGACCCGCACGTCGTGCGCCGTCACCTCTGCCGTGAAGGAGTCGGTGAAGGTGCCCAGGTCGGCCTCGGCATACAGGTCGCGCACGGCGGCGCGAGTGCCGGCCGGCAGGCCCAGCTGCGCCCAGCTGACAGAGATGTTGGACACGATGTACTGGCCGCCAGGCGTGTGCCTGATAGTGGAGAGCAGGCAGAAGGGGCAACTCTCAGCAGAAAGGACGGGGAGCCGCGTGGGTGTGCAGGCAGCGCCCACGCCAGGGTGGGAGAGCAGGCAAGCACGCAATGGCAGCTGCTTCTTTGGAGCGGGCTGCAGCAGCGAGCTCACAGATTGAGGATTACAACAGCCCGGTTGCCGCCAGCCAGAGGTGCTGCATACACCTACACTAACACAGGCAGGATATCAGGGGTGGTGTCAGGCTTGATAGCACCTGGTGGTGCAGTGCAGCATCAATAGAGCTGTTGATCTTGTAAGCAGCTGCCGCCCTCCATCCACTCCGCCCCAGCGACCCCCCTTCCCCGACAAGACGCACCCTGCTAGCCCCCTGCTGCCAGATCAGGTCTCCTGCCACTCCAAGCTCATCCTGGTTGATGGCGATCACCTCCCTGGCCTTCAAAATGGCCAGGCTGTCGGGGTGGATGCTGCGCAGTGAGGGGCGCGGGAGCAGGAAACGAGTGGTCACCGGTTGCCAAAGCTGACCGGGAGGCAGCCCTGCTGCAGCTGCAGCCCTCACAAGCACTCGCTGCCCTCACGGGCTTGACCCACCTGCGGAGGTCGGCACCAATCAGCAGCGGCGATTTGAGCAGGGCCCACAGGGCGAAATGGGCGCGCTGCTCGCCAAGGGTGAGCTCCCCGTTGCCAACTGCAGGTGGGCTGGGAAGGGACCGGGGTGAACGCTGGAGAGTGCGATGCATTGACGATGGCTGCTCAGGCTGGCAAGCACTTCCAACAACCCGGGAGCCCGGACTGGTGTCCTGTGCAACCATGCTTGCCTTCCAGCATGTCTGGGTCTAGCCAAGCCCCGGGGCCGGCAAAACGAGCCAGCCCGGTGGAGTAGTCGAGAATCTTTAGGATGGAGGACCAGGTAGGCTCAATGTCCTGCACAGTGGATGTGCAGGTGGCAGCATGTCGACAGCAGGAGCCATCGAGCAAATGTGGTTCACCCTGCTGGATGCGAGAGATCGTGAGTTGCTGACACCAAGAGCTGCCTGCCAGGCGGCAAACATTCCAGCTCAAGTCAAGCGAGCGAAAGGCGGGTAGAGGGGGTGGGCACAAGAACGTAGGCACAGAGTCGAGCCGGCAATCACACCAGGCAAAACATCCAGCATGTTGGATGATTTCCCCCCCGTTAAATCGCCAGCCCACTGCACCTCAGTAGTGCGGAATGAGTTGCCAACCTGCACAGGGAAAATGGCAAATGACAATGGGCACATCGACAAGCTGCCTTCCAGCGCTCACCTCTGTTGAGTGGTGCCGGGGCATGCAAGCTTGCCCTGCCGCCCTGCCCCACCTCGGGTGCCCAAAGCCAGGGGTCTGCCACGCCCCATTCGCA
Organism: Auxenochlorella pyrenoidosa; assembly: GCA_001430745.1. Lineage (NCBI taxonomy): Eukaryota > Viridiplantae > Chlorophyta > Trebouxiophyceae > Chlorellales > Chlorellaceae > Auxenochlorella > Auxenochlorella pyrenoidosa. Next base: position 934,742 of record KQ482042.1, read on the forward strand.
GAGCGAGTACAGCACTGGCCGGCCGGTCTTGTTGAGCGCATCCCGCATTGCGACATCTGTGAGCCGGGGTGCAGCGGGAGGAGAGCAAACAGGTAGACGGGTGCACACACATTTTCGGGGAACAACGTCACTAGGATCTGCTGCCACTCAATCCAGCAGGCAGCCCCTCTGCTCACATCTATCGATGACCCAGTCACTCGCTGGGGCAAAGCAGTCTGGTGGGGAGGGGGTGGCGCAGGCACACAGGCAGGGAGGTTACAGGGGGTGCGTGGGGGCAACCAGCGGGTGTGCTGCCAGGCCACGTCCACTTCTCAGCCAGCACTGCTTATGGAAAGCAATCCGCAGGTGCACCGCCCCAGCTCTGCACTCTCACTGTCATACTTGAGGTAGTCCACGCCTGCACATGGTGGGGAGAAGAAGGCGGCCCGCTGCAGGATCTAAGGCCGCGACCAGTGCCAGCCACAAAAAGCACAGGCGCATTGGCAGGTGGCCGCCATGGGCAAGGCACAGACCATAGCCATGCGCGGCACGTTGACTCACCCCACTCAGCCCAGGTCTGCGCATCCACCTCCTCAAACCCACGGGAGCCTGGGGGTTGCAGCGCAGGGAGAATTGGGGGCCAAGACGGCTTGCCAGATGAAGGACAGGCCTCCGCTTGAGCCCCCACAAGTGCGCACGGACAGCACCCAACAAGCCCCGTGCGCTGCTAACCAGGGAAGCCGGCGCAGGTGTGGCTGCCGGCGTCGCCGTAGATCCCAAATTTGAGGCCCTTGGAGTGCACGTGGTCGGCCAGCGCCTTGATGCCTGCAGGGCAAAGCCGCAGCATTGGGTGCATGCTTGCTTGCTTGCTTGCTTGTCTGGGCTTAAAGTCTGTCTATCCGCAACAGAACTTGCGACACAGACCCAGCATTGCCGCTTGGTCTTTGCCTACACAGCACTCGTCAGGCCCAGGCATCTGCTGGGAGGCATACAGCTGAGGCTCTGGGGAAGCTCACAGATGAAGGCAGCCACTGCTGCAGCACCCACCAGAGGGAAAGGTGGCACGGTTGCCAACCAGCTTGCCATCCACTCGCACGGGCTCAGACCATGCGTCGTCCAGGTTGAGAAATGTGTAGCTGCAAAAGCGGGAAAGGGGTGCCAAGGGGTTCAGTGCTGCAAGATCGATGTCACAGCTGATTCAGTAGTGGGGTCAATCGGTCAAAGCTCGGTTGCAGTTTGGACGGCACGCCCGGGCTCACCCCACATCGCGCAGGCCAAGATCAATCATGCGCTGGGCCGTGGCCTTGACAATGTCCTCATCAATGGAGATTCCAAACGCGTTCCACTGCAGGGAGAGCAGAATGGGCGGGGCGCACTGCCAGTGCAACGGCGGCGGCGGCACAAGCGGAGCAGCCCTCTGTGCAAAGGCTCGTGTTCAGCTCCGACAGCGCAACTTACTGTGTTATATCCAAGGGCAGGCTTTCTCGCCACACTGTTGTCCAGCGCAAGAGTGCCGGCGAGGAACAGCAAGCAGAAGAGGGCGTGCAGAAGGCGCATGATGTGCCGTATACAGCGAACAAGCGATCGAACAAAGTTTCGTCGCGTGTGGGGCCGCACTGATCAGTGAGCCCATGCCGCCGCCTCAGCGGGGCACAGCATCTCCATGCAGGCAAGCTTCATGCGTCGTGCTTGCACCCTGTTGTTTCCCATGTCAACCCATGCTTTGCGTAAGCCTGGAACCACCATATGTCCTCCTGTCGATGCAGGCAGCAGTGCTTTTTACGAGCAGGGACAGGCGTTAACAGGCAAACCAATTTGGGAACATGCAACAGGAGAAGGTTTATTCCATACTTGGTCCACACCTCTGGCTGACGCAGGCACCCGCGTCACGGGTGGCTCCCATTGCCCCAGCCCTCCTTGCTCCGCTGCTGCATGCGCGCCAGCTCCCCCGCCTTGCGCGCCGCCTCCGAGTCCTCCAGCGCCTGCCAGCCGCGCAGGCGGCGCTGCAGCACAATGTAGTATCCCACGATGCCCAGCGCTGCCACTGCCACCACGCAGGACAGCACCAGCGCAAAGCTGGGCGGCCCGTGGCTGGTGGACGGCACCTGCCGCTGCGACGAGGCCGGCTGCTGCTGCTGCTGCTTGCCCTGGCTCTGTGCGGACGCGGCGCTGTGGGGGCCGGTATAGTCGGGGATCCAGTCCTGCGGGGCGGCATCACAGAGGAAGCGTTATTAAACAAGCATCGACGGTGGCGGCACAACCATGCCTCGAGTGCCAAGCGGAAAGGCACCCTCGAAACCGGCCAACAGCAGCTCTGGCCCACCCAGATGCACCGACAACCATGCCAGAGGCAGGGCGGCAGCCTGGCGGCCCTACCTGCGGCTGCGGGACTGCCAGGTTGGCGGGCTGCGCCGCGTACAGCGGCTGCCCATGCCAGGGCCGCCAGCCGTCGTTGAGCGGCCCCTCCAGGGGCGTGATGCGCAGCACCGCCACGTCGTGCGTGGCAATAGCCGCCGAGAAGGAGCCGCGGAACACGCCCACGTCGCGCTCTGCAGGGGGGGCCAGCCAGCGCGCAGGGCGGGGCGGAGTTGAGGTGGGGCCTGGGCAATGATGCTGCACACTCCGGCAGAAGGCGGCCAGGCCGCCGGGCTTGGGCACCGCACAGCCAGCCCTGGCCTGCTGCCGTCCTTTCAGCTGCACATGCCCAGCTGCGACGCTGCCCACCTGCGTAGATGTCGCGCACAGTGGCCGCCTGGTCGCGGCGCAGCCCCAGCTGCTCCCAGTACACGGTCACGTTGGACATGGGGTACTGCGTCTGGGTGGTCTGGAAGTTGGCCATGACCACGGCGCGCGCGCCGCCCGCCAGCGGGGCGGCAAAAATCTGCACAGGGGCCAGTGGGGGCAGCGGGTGAGGGGCCTCCAGTCATGCTTTTACACCAGCTGCTTGCTGTCAAATCGGCGCCGGGAATGTGGGGAGGGCAGATGGGCAAGGCAAGGCACGTCGAGCAATTGCTCACCCTCCGCGTGCCCTGCTGCCAGATCAGGTCACCGGGCACACCCAGCTCGTCCTGGTTGATGGCGATGATCTCCTGCAGGCAGACCACCACAAGAGTAGGAGGCAGGGCAAGCGTTCAACATGGGTGGGGTGGGGTGGGGGAGTGGAGGTGACACCCCGCTATATGTCGCGCTGCCTTCAAATGATGCGACTGGGCGTCTCACATAAAGCTCAAGGCCAAGCGGCTCCCCCCGCCCCCACCCCAGACTGCTCAGCCACCATGAAGCCAAGGGATGCGCCACCCAACCCCATAGCCGCCACTCAACCGCAACCACCCCACGCCACCTGCTCCTCGCATGCGTGCGCACGTGGCCCACCTTTTTGAGCAGCAGGTCGAGGCTGGACTGGTTGATGCGGCGCAGGTCGTGGCCCACCATGAGGGGCGACTTCATGAGCGCCCACAGCGCAAAGTGCATCTTGTGCTCCTGGTAGAAGGGGCCGTAGGGGTGGTACTCGCCCAGGTGGCTGTTGCCCACTGCAGGGGGAGGGGTATTGTGACGACGAGTGATGGACATGGATGAGTCCAGGGACGGCAGCAAAGCAGAGCAGTTTGGCGAGAGGCCTCGATGCACCGCAGCAGAGCGTGAGCCAGCCCCTTGGCGCGCTCCTCCTTGCTGCATGCCCCCCCCCCTTGCTGCATGCCCCCCCCCCCCCCCCCCCCCCCACCCCGTAGAGCATGTCCATGTCGGAGAAGCCGGCCCCTTTGCCGCCAAAGCGGCTCAGGCCCACCGAGTAGTCGAGCAGCTTCACAACGTTGTCCCAGGTGGGCAGGATGTCCTGCGGGGCGCGGCGCAGGCCAGGGGTGCACGCAGAGGGCGTTCAAAACGCAGAGGTGGAAGGTCGCACGGGCTGGGAGGCGGGGAGGGAGGCATGCACAGGGTATAGAGATGGTGGGCAGCACGCGCCAGGGCATGCTCAGGGTGGATGACAGCAGCGGGACTGCAGGTCAGGTAGCAGAAGCAGCCCGTCCTGACAGCCAGCCCGCGCACCTCGGTGACGCGCCAGCTGTGGCCAATCTGCGGCAAGCAAAATGTATGGGGGCAGAACGATAAGCCCAGCCTCGCCAGTGCGCAACGAGCACACCCCCAGCCATGCCGCATGCGTGCCGCCGGCAAGCCCACACTCAGGCCGGCCGCGGGGCTCGCACAGCCGCCCCGGTGCTGTGCAGCAGCCACGGCCTCCCGCGCGCACCTGCGGCGCCCACAGCCACGGCTCCATGACGCCCCAGTTGCACAGGGAGTAGAGGATGGGGCGGCCGGTGGCGTTGAGCGCCTGCCCCATGGCGCGGTAGCGGTCCAGCACCCAGTCCTCGCGCTTGGCAAAGCAGTTGTCGTACTTGAGGTAGTCGACGCCTGGGGAAGGGGAGGAAGGAAGCCAGGGGGCGCGCTGCGAGGTTGAGGGTCACAACCGCCGCCTGTCACGTGGCACAGCAGAGCAGTTCCAGGCGGTGGCCATAGGGCAAGGCAGCCCAAATCGCAGCTGGCCATGCGCGGCCCGCCTGCTCACCCCACTCAGCAAAGGTCTGGGCGTCCACCTCCTCGTAGCCCAGCGAGCCTGCAGCCAGAGGGGCGCAGAGCACAGAGCACGGAAGCTGAGAGCACAACCCCTGGTCACAACATCACGTCCAGGCGTGCCAACCGCTGCTGGCAAGTTGGCACGTGCGCCACCTGTGTTGCAGGCTGGCCCACGCACCTGGGTAGCGGGCGCAGGTCATGGCGCCGGCGTCGCTGTAGATGCCAAACTTGAGGCCCTTGGAGTGCACATAGTCGGCCAGCGCCTTGATGCCTGCAGCAGGGGCCAAACCCATGCGTGACGGCTTGGCTGCAAATGTTAGCGAAGCCGCTCTCTCCCATGCTCCACGCCGCCAGTGGCCAGGCCGCACCCGGGGCAAGCACGGCGCACAAGCACGTTAGCCCGCAGGAAATGTCACATCACTGCCCTCAGCTCTCCTTGCTGCCTGGGAGGCGGCCCCCCTCGCGTCCTGCGCAGCAGCCCACCCGAGGGGAAGCGCTCCTTGTTGGCCACCAGCTTGCCGTCCACGCGCTCCCGCTCCGACCACGCATCATCCAGGTTGAGGTAGGTGTACCTGCGGCAGGGGGGGGGGGAGGGGGGGGGGGCGGGGGGGGGGGGGGGGCGGCTTGATGCGCAGGCGAGCCGTGGCGTCTGCGGCGGCGTCCCTGATTCAGCTGCACATCACGGGTGGGCAGCGGCGGGCAGGGGCCAGCTGGGCGCACCCGGCGTCCCGCAGGCCCAGCGACACCATGAGGTCGGCAACCTCCATGATTTGCTTCTCATTGATGTTGGTGCGGAAGGCATTCCAGCTGCAGGGAGGTTGAGGTGGTGACAAGTGGGAGCAGGTGTTGCAGTTGTGCCGATGCGGCACACCCGCGACGGCGGCGAGCAAGTGTGTTTGCCCTGGCCCAGAGCGGCCATAGCCAATCCCAAGCGCACGTGTTGAACCCCATAGCTGGTTTGCCATCGCCGAAAGGCAATGCTCGAGCTCCCAAGGCGGCAAGAAGTAGCAGCAGTAGCGCTTGAAGGGCCTTCATGACGGCAGATGGACTGCCGATGCCACCAGTGTCGCCCAATAAAGTGTGCAAGTAATATTATCACAATAACCCGACAGGGGGGCTCAAACAAAGGCGGTTGTGGGAACGGCAACAAAGGGCAGCCACGCAGCGCTGTTGGCGCTGGTCGTGATGGTGGCGCCGAGCAGCAAGCTATTGAAGAGTCGGGAGCATACTGCACGCGGCCTGCTGTCCGTGACTTGGCCACGGTGTCCAGCACAGAAATCCTGGCTGCGCCTGTTTCTGCTTACATGATGGGCAATCATAGCCAGCATCCCATGCGAAGACGTTTCAGCTGCATGAGAACGGTGCCGGAAGCCCCGGCTGCTCCAACGACCCCTGGGTTGTTCAGCGCCAGACTGTGGCTCACGTGGCAGGGGGGAGCCACCAACCATTCGTAAACGGTTTGCGTGGGCGATTGCAGAGAGTTGGGCTGCCTGTCCAACGCCAGCAGTGAGGAGGTGCCACCAGCGTCAACCAGCCCAGCCGCTGTTGCCGGGTTTCATGTGGCGCCACACGAAATTTCCCGATTGGGCCAGCAGCCACATCACCACCAAACAGCTTCCGTGATGTGCAAGACTGTATGCGACATGCTTGATTGTGTTACGATCACAGCTCACTGCACCGCAATTTCCAGCCGCGTGCCGTCTGATGCCAGCCGTACTGCCGCAAGCACAGCAGGGGTGCCACCACCCGCTGCCGCTGCTGCATCCCCCGGCGCCGCTGCTCGCTCCTGCTGATGCCGCTGCTGCTCCTCCAGCCGCCGCTGCAGCACCGCCCCCGCAATCGGCAGCAGCAGCTGCTCCCTGAGCAGCGCCTGCAGGCGGCGGGCGCCAGACAGGGGCGAGCAGCCGCGCTGTGCCAGCCAGGCGCGCGCCGCGGCGTCCACCTGCAGCCGCACTCCCTGCTGCGGCAGCGTCGCCTGCACCTCGCCCAGCTGCAGGTCCACCACCCGCAGCATGTCTGTCCCGCTGAGCTGCTGCATGCCGACCACAGCATCCAGCCGGCTGAGCAGCTCGGCCGGCAGGTGCCGCAGCGGGTGCGCGGCCTGCCGGCCCGCCGGCGGCGCCTCGTCCGCCTGGAGGCACTGCGCCGCCGCGCTGTGCGCGCTGTGCGTGCCGCCGCCTGCCACGCCGCTGCTGTCCCCAGCGTACGCCTCGGGGTGCACGTGTGCCTCTGGCAGCACAACGGTGGTGGCCCCTGGCTGCCCGGCGCTGCCACTCCTGGCTGCTGCGTCCGAGCCCCCACCCGCCTGCTGCTGTGGCTGGGGCTCGCTGCCTGGCAGCGGTGCCGTGGTCGGGCTGGTTGTGAGGACGAGGATGGCGTTCCTGAAGTCGCAGCGCTTGCCCATGCTGTCGTGCAGCTGGCCAGACTCGAGCACCTGGCGCACACAGCAGCGCGGGTGGGGAGGACCGCACATGTATGAGCCGGGTGGCAGCAAATCACGCTAGCTTGGCGCAGGCGCATCGGCGCAAGGGTCAAGGCCAGGCTGGGCAGCCAGCAGCCGCGCTGCTGGATGCACGCCACCGAGATGCGGCGCATTTTACGGCAGAAGCCGCAGGCACTTCTTTGCTGCCCGCCCCTCCCCACCTGCATCACCAGGCTCAGCACTTCAGGGTGTGCGCGATCAACGCGCTCCAGCAGCACCAGGCTGTGGGGCCGGCGCCTGCAGGATGGGACACCCGGGATGCCCAAGGCAAGGCATAAGCCACTGCCCAGCCCTTGAACCCAGTCACGCAGCAGTTGAACAAATACTCAGTTGGCAACGAAGATTTCAACCTGCTGGGACCAGGTCACGCCACTGCTCACAGAGGCGTTGCTGCCAAAGTGCCTGCAGCAGCGACTGTCTGCCCGCTGCGGCGCTTCAGCCTGCGCCCCCACCCCACCCACCGGACCGCCTCTGTGAGCAGCCCCCCGTCGCCGTAGCCCACATAGCCCGGTGGGGCGCCCACCAGCCGGCTGACTGCACAGGTGCGGCACGCAGAACAGAGGGCTGACTGTTGGAGGTATCTGTGTGGGCCCGGCAGGATGGAGACACCGGTGCAGGGTTGAGGGCGGCCTCGGCCAGGCCAACACAAGCGCAGTGCCCTGCCGCACACGCCCGCACAACCAGGCCCTAGCTCGCCTGACGCGCGGTCGCCATACTCTGCCAGGTTGAGGCGCAACAGGTGTCGGTCGGAGCCAAACAGCGCGCCCGCCAGGGTGTGGCACAGCGTGGCCTTGCCCACCCCCGCCGGCCCCGTCAGCAGCAGGCTGGCCAGCGGGCGCTGCCCGTGGTGCAGGCCCAGCCGGCCCAGGCGCACCGCGCCCACCGCCGCCGCAACCGCCGCTTCCTGCCCGGCCACGTGCTGCCGCAGGCGGGCCTCCAGCTGGGCCAGGGGCTGCCAGTCGGTCTGGGACAGGTGCCCCACCGGGATGCCGCTCGCCTCTGCCACCACCGCCAGCACATCGGCAGCACCCACCACCGGGGGCCCCGAAGCGGCAGCCGCCGCAGCAGCCGCGCCTGCCGTGTCTGCTGCCGCTCTTTGTGCCAAGCCAGCTTCGTCCTGCGCGCTTTGCGCCAGCTCAGACGCGGCCTGTGCTAGGGCAGACGGTTGAGGAGGGGGCTGGGCCGGCAGGGCAGCTGGCTGAACGAGCGCCTGCTCCTGCTGCTGCTGCTGCTGAGCAAAGAGGGAGGCCCCCAGCAGCAGCTTCTCCTGGGGGATGGCCAGGAAGACGAAGCGGCACTTGCTGCATGTTACCGTCACTGCGGCAGCATGAGGGGGGAGGCGAGAACGAGGGCTCGGTCGGCGCAAGGACTAGCAGGCGCTCGCGCCTGAGCACAGAAGAACTCGTGGGCAGGGAGGATTGGCAGCAACAGCGCACGCTGTGGTGTGGATGCCTGGGGAAGGCAGCAGAGCCCACCTGATCCCTCATGTGGCACAGCAGGTGTGCCGCAGTGCGGGCACGACAGCGCATTCGCCGCCGCAGCGCCCAGCCCCGATGGCTGTGCAGCCACCGCTGCTGGGGGTGCCTGCGATGCGCTTGGACCCAGTGCCTGCTGTGTGGCCAGCAGCCACTCGTTCGTTCGGCGCATCTGCTCAGAGGCACTCAGCATGGCATCCAGAGGAGGGCCGCCTTGTAAGCTGCTGCCCAGCGCTCCTGCTGCTTCCGCCGCCGCACCCCGCAGGGCTGCTGTCTGCGCTGCCGCCCTGGCTGCCGCCGCCGCACGCAGCCGCGTGCGCGCCGCCGCTTCGTCCATCACGTCAATCGCGCTGTCTGGCAGGCGGCGCTCGGGAATGTACCGCTGCGCAGCTGTCACCGCTGCAGGGACCAGGAGGACGGCAGGGCACAGGGGCGCGCCTGAGGGGCCTGCCTCTGCCTGCACGCAACCCACCTGCGCTGGCGCTCTAGATCGCATGCCACCCTGCCGCCACCTGGCCAGAAGGCGCCACCTCGCACCTGCTTCCAGCGCGTCCTCTGTGAAGCGCACGCCGTGGTGGCGCTCGTACCGGCCCCGCAGGCCCTGCAGCCAGCCCACCGCCTCCTCCACGGTCGGCTCCTCCACCATGACAGGCTTCGGTGCAGGGCAGGGCGGGACAGGGCAGGGCAGGTTAATGAGCAGCCCGAGCATTTAGAGAATAAGTTCCCTAAGGCTCCCCAACGACGGGCATGGCATGCCGGCAGCCAGGAGGCAGCCGGTGCGCCTCCCACAAGCGGCGCTCCCACCCCCGTCCCGCCGGCGCCGGTCGCGTGGCACCTGGAAGCGCCTCGCAAACGCGCCGTCCTGCTCCACGTGGCGGCGGTACTCCTCCACAGTGGTGGCACCAATGCAGTGCAGCTCGCCGCGCGCCAGGGCCGGCTTCAGCAGGTTGGCTGCGGTGAGGGGGAGGGGGGGGGGGGGGGGGGGGCGCGCACACAGGCCAGGGACGAGTACGGCGGCCAGCGGGGGTGGGTGGGCCAGTGGGGGTGTTCTTGCGTGAAAGGGGAGCAGTCGGGCCTGGGCTCAAGGAGGGCGCGGCAGCGCAGGCTGCGCAGCCCATGCGGCGCATGCCGCGGCTGCCCCAGCCGCCGCCAGTGCCACCACGGTGCGCTGATCGTGTGTGAGAGCCGCCACCGCCGGGCCTTACCCGCGTTCATGCCGCCCTCCACCCGCCCCGCGTCCATGAGGATGTGCAGCTCGTCTATGAAGAGCAGCACACGCCCCGCCGCCATGCGCACCTCATTGAGCAGCGACTGCCGGCGGGTGGGGAGGGCGGGGGGGCATCAGGCAGGGCCCACCCGGCCAGCACAGAGCCGACTGCAGAGCTGGCTGCACTCACGGAGCAGGTAGCCCCACTGCCTCACAGGCCTGCTCGGCCCCAGCGGTTGCATGCCCTGCGCAGCGGGTCCCACCGTGAGCCGCTCCTCAAAGGCGCCGCGGTACTGTGTGCCGGCCACCAGGCTGCCCACATCCAGCGACACCAGCGCCCGCCCGGCGAGCCCAGGCGGCGCCGCCGGCGACGCGATCAGCTGCGCGATGCCCTCTGCCACCGCGGTCTTGCCCACGCCCGGGTCCCCGATGAGCACCGGGTTGTTCTTGGTGCGGCGCAGGAGTACCTGCGGCGGTGGGCGGGCGGCAGCAGGCGGCTCGCATGTGTGCAGCTCGATGCGGCTGCGCGTGCCCAGCAACATGGTGCACCGCGCTTGGCAGGCGGCCGCAGGACCATGTATATGCCCAGCTCGCCTGCAGGGTGCGCTCCAGGACGTCGTGCCGGCCAATCAGCGGGTCCAGCCGGCCCTCGGCTGCAGCGCTCAGGTGGCAGGAAGGGAGGCGTTGAGGCGGCAGGGCGGGTGCAGTTGTGGGCAGGGCGCTGCGTGCCCTTCAGCCACGCCAGAGTAAATATGCAAAGGTGCTGTAATGTCATGTATGAGCTGTTGCATAAAATGGAAAGGTGACGCACGGAATGCTTCCGCAGGTGGGCATGCCCGCTGCATGCCCAACCGCCATGCAGGCTTCACTCTCTCGCACCTGCCTCCTGTGTAAGGTCCCGCCCATGCCGCTTGAGCACCGAGCCGGTTACAACTGGTCGGTAAGTGTGCCCTGCCGGCGTCCCTGCCTTTGATGGACCTGTGTCCTGGGCAGCCGTGTGCTGGCCGCCTGCGGCGGCGGCTGAAAAGCCCTGGTGATGAGGCACCAAACGCAGCAGGGGCGCATCGCCCGCGAGCACCTGCATTAATTGCAAGAAGGAAATGTACCGGTGTGAGGGAGCATGAGGCGAGAAAAACACTTGGCGGGCTTGGCGTGTGGCGGGCTCTCACCGCTGTGCGCCTGGCGCGCCTGAGCATGTGAAGGCAGCCTAAATTATTGCATTTTGAAACAATAGCAGAGCGATCTGCAGATGCATGGTGAATACTGTGGCCGGCGCCGCTGCGCTGCCAGCGGGCTGCCAGTTCAACTGATGCATGAGGATGCACGGCATGTTTCGACCTCGACTGATTGTGTGCCTGCAGCAGCGCTTTGATAGATTCGTTCACATATCCTTGGCTCTCATGACCTCTGAATGAATGTGTAAGGCAGGGCATGGCCTGGCAGGGCGCGCTGCAGCAACAGGTGACTTCACAGCAGCGCCAGGAGGGCACAAGACCATCGCGGGCAAGCAGCAGGCGGCAGCAGCCCAGCAGCAGGGCCAGGCGCACAAGGAGCTCAAGCAGGCAACACGAGGAGCAGGAACAGTGTGGGAGGAGCAGGGGCACAGGACAGGTTGATCAAATTCTGCTGCGGGTTAGCTGGGCCGTCAAGCCGGGAGCTGCAGCCGCTTGTTGGACTTCCAGGCCAGGTAATAGTAATAGAAGAAGTCCTGCACGGGGGAGATTGAGCCAAACAGCTCACGTCAGCAGCGCACCGGGGTGCAATACACCTGCCAGGCCTGGGCAGAGCAGAACGGGTGCATCTGCTAGGAGAACGCATTGCGCCTGGCACCGCACTTGCTGCATTGGGACCCTGCTTCTGCCGTGCAGCCAACAAAGAGAGCGCGGCCCGCCCTCCGGCCCCCCCCCCCCCCCCCTCCCCCGGCTCACCAGGTACAGGCCCGTCTGCACCACGCCGCTGATCCACACAATCCACTGGCGGTAGTGCCGCTCGTGGAAGTAGCGGAAGATCCAGTTCAGGATGTACAGGCCGCGGTACGCGCTGCAGGGCCGTGGGTGGGGTGCCGGGTTAGGGAGAGCGCGCAGCGTTGCGGCACCGACACACTGCTGTTTGCCAAAGTGGGCTTGAGCACGGCCAAGAAAGCCAGCTGCCATTAAGGGGCCACATGACTCAGCTTTGCAGCGCAGAGGCATCAAAGCGCAGGTAGCAGGCACCGGCCAGCGCTGCTGCTGCTTCCAGCAGGCAGCCAGCATGGGGCGGGGGCTCACCCCAGCAGCGCCACGTAGTTGGCGGTGAGGTTGTCGATGTTCTGCGTGCGCTGCATGAGCACCAGCTGCGGCAGGATGGCCACCGCCTCCAGGTAGATGGAGAAGGTCCACAGCACCTGCGGGGGGTGGGGGGGTGGGGGAAACGCTGGTGGGCATGCAAGGAAGGGAATGCGCCTGGGCCAGGAGGGCAGGCGAGAGCCGGCGGGCAGGCAGGCCGCCGCAAGCAGGCTCAGGATGCACCGACACCGCCGGCTCCAGCATCATGGCAAGCCGGCAGGCTGCGGCGGCGGCGCACCTCTGTGAGCGTGAACTTGTGGTTCAGCACCAGGGCCAGCAGGGCGCAGGGCGCGATGAGGAAGGCGTAGCGGAACGTGTCCTGCTCCTTGTCGTACGTCTGCTTCACCACCTGCAGCAGCGGGGCGCCGGGCAGGCAGGCAACAAGTGAGCCCCGCCACGAGGCGTGCCACCCTATGGAGTGCGGCTTGTGTTGCAGGCAAGGGCACCATGGCAGGCACGGCGCAGGTGTAGAAGGAGGAGGCCACACACAGCCCAGAGCCCGGCTGTCCAAGAGGAACAAGTGCGGCCAGCTGCGGAGGGTGGCGCCAGGTCGCACCTTGTCAAACCGCATGTAGCGGATGATCGAGAAGGCGGTGGCCAGGAAGGTGACCTTCATCACCGAGTTGTAGCTGCACAGAGGAGGGTGGGGCGCACGCGGTTGGGCATCCTTGCGCTGGAGCTGGGCAGCACTGCAACAGCTATGCAGTAGCGACCGTGCTGCTGGGCGGGCCAGGCGCTGCACTGAAGAAGGCACATGCTTTGCAACCCACACCAGGACATCCCGCATCCTGCACCTATGGTGTGCCTCTTCCACTCACACAGAGATGAACGAGTAGAACAGGTCCAGATAGCGGCAGACAAACACAAGCGCATAGAGCTCCTGAGTCTTGAGTGAGATGCCTGCAGCGCATTGAGACGAGGTGGGCGGTCGAGCTCGGCGCGACCGCTGCCGCACGTCGATGCGGTGCGCGATCGCCGCGTCGGCGTAGGGGAGGCCCGCCGGCCTGCCCGGACCGTCAACCCGCGGATCCACCTCACCCCTGCACGATTTGGTCGCCCTGATCTTCAGCAGCAGCACCAGAATACTGAGCAGGTGGCTCATATCGCCGGCGAGCCGGAAAATGTTCATGGCTGGCCCCCTGCTCCCGGAGAGCTCCCCCTGCTGCCGGGCCTCGGCTGTGTTGGGGGCGGGCCGGGCGGGCACAAGCTGTCGGTGCGAAAAAGGCGCGTAGCGGGGCGGCCAGGCGCGGTGATGACTGATCCAAATGTAACTCAAGCAATCATTGCACGAAGGAGCGCGATCTGGGCCTGGCAGGAAGGAGGTCGGTAGCACGCTTGCCACGACAGTCGAGCGGCAGTGGCAGGATTTCATTTGCAGCGCAGCGATCGCCCTTCCAGCGAGGTTACCACCTCGCCGAAGCTGCGCGAGCCAGTGCCGCAACACATGCAGGCGGAAGGCAGTGCAGAAGGCGCCCTAGAGCCTGTTCAGCAGGCTCGGGCGGGCCACGACCAGCATGAAGGCGTTGTCGCCAGCTCTGAATGCGGAGGAGGCAGCCAGCAGTGCGAGCAAGGCGGGTGTGGCAGTGGCGGCAGCGAGCAGCCGCCACCGGCGCCGGCAGGGTCCGTGCCGGCCCCAGGCACCACCTGCATGAAGTGCCGCAAGCAAGAGGCACAGGTGGGCATCGGGTGTCAAGCTGGTGCTAATCAGATAGCAGAGCTGCGTCCTCGCAAAGCCCTTGAACAACTCGTGCCCACAGCCGTGAGCCCTGCACAGCCAACCCTGCACCCCACCCACATCTGCAGGTGGTGGCGCGCGGCCGCGAGCCGCTCTGCTACCCCTGCCTGCACGAACAGCTGTTTGCCAAGGTCCGCAACGCGGTGCGCCTGCATGGCCTCATCCAGCCGAGGGAGACGGTGGCGCTCGCCTTTTCTGGGGGGCCGGCTTCGGCGGCGCTGCTGCGCTTCCTTACAGAGCTGCGCAACCCGCGCACCGACCGCCCCGCGCGTGGCAAGGTGCGCTGGGCGCGGCCGTGCTGGGTGGTGGGGGGCGGTGTGCTGGGGGGCGCGGTGGCTGCGTCGCCCACAAGTGGCCTGGCTGTCCGCAGCTGGCGTGCGCAGCTGTTTGCATAGCGTGTCAGCTTGGCTTGGCAGCCGAGCTCGCTGCATGGCTGCCCAAGTCCCGTTTAAGCACAGCTTGCTGCTGTGACTGGTTTCCGGACCGCTTGTGGCCCCCATGCCACCCCTGCATGCCGATCGGCACGGTCTTGCCACTCGCAGGTCTCCTTCAGCCTCCACATCCTGCACATCGACGAGTCGACAGCCCGGGGGTTGAGCCCAGAGGCAGCCGCAGCAGCGCGTGCCAGCGTGGCAGCCGCCGCGGCGCAGTATGTCGACGACGGCAGCGACGCAGCGGTGCGCTACCACTGCATCCCGCTGGAGGCTGTGTTTGAGGAGCTGGGAGACGCAGGGGGGGCAGAGGGACGGCAGACCGATGACGAGGCAGCGGGCCGCGCAGACGCGCTGGCTGCGCTGGCTGACCGCCCCGCCAGCGAGCAGCAGCGGCAGCGGCTGCAGTCCTTGTTGGGCGCTGTGCGCGACCCCACCGGCCGGAGCGACCTGGCCCGCCACCTGCGCACCCACCTGCTGCTGCGCTGCGCCTCAGCGCTGGGCTGCTCGCGCATCGCTCGCGGCGACTGCGCCACCACGCTGGCAACGCACATCGTGGCCGCCGCCTCCAAGGGCTGTGGCTACTCGCTGGCAGGGGATGTGCAGCTGCTGGATGCCAGGTGAGGGCGGGGAGGCAACACACGCACAACGCATGCAGGCATGGGCTTAAGGACACCGCGCCTGTGAGGGGCAAGTGGAGGTAGAGGCCTGGGTACAGGTAGACTCCATTGTTCACTCACCTCTCCCTTTGCGGCCAGTCCGTTGCTTGCGGCGAAGTCCACTCCCAAGCTCACCCCTCCCTGCGCCGGTCTGGGATGCAGGTACGGGGCAGCGCTGCCCTCCTTCTTCCTGCCGCTGCGGGAGGTCTCTGCCCGCGAGCTGCGCACGCTGTGCTCCCACTGGCGGCTGCCCCTGGCGGACGCTCGAGAGCTGGCAGCAGCAGCTGCTGCTGGGCAGGGGGAGGGTCCGCCTGTGGACAAGAAGAACATCAACGCCCTGGCAGCCGCCTTCATTGCAGGCATGGAGGCCCACAATCCAGGTGGGCAACCCAGGGCTGCTGCAGCGCGGCAGCAAGTCAATGCAGAAGCATGGCTCACCGCAGAGGCGTGTGCTGCCTGAGCGTGCAGCAGGCCATCGAGGGCGCAACATTGGGGCTGGCCACGCGGCATCGCGCGCCCCCCATTGCCCTGGAGCTCCTGCAACATGGCAGCCAAGTCTGCGTGCCCTTCCCCACCTCGCAGGCAGCGTTCCCAACATCTTCAACACCATTTCCAAGCTGCATGCCTTCCCCTGGAACGAGCTGCCCCTGGTGCCAGGGCAGCAGCAGCGGCGGCAGCAGCAGGGTGGGGCGCAACCGCTGGCGCAACAACAGCAGGAGGCAGCAGCCCCAGCCTCAGCAGCCTCAGCACGGGACTGGGCAGCTGACAGCACGCGGCAGCAGCTCTTGACAACAGTTCTGTGTCCCATCTGCCTGGCGCCGCTAGCAGACGATGAACTGCCTGGGAGTGCTGCCATGCGCAGCAGCGGCAGCAGCAGTGAGCACACCAGCGGCGGGCAAGGTGCGGCAGCACGTGCTGCGGCAGCAGGCTGCTGCCTGAGCTGCTATTCCCAGATTCTAGCCGGCTGCTCAGCGCCCGGTAGCGGCTCCGGCCAGGGCGCCGCTGCAAAGAGCAGCGAGCCGGGCGGCAGCAGTCCGGTAGTGACCGCCTTGCCAGCTGCTATGACGCAGCAGATGGCAGCGCTTGCAGCTGCAGGGCAGAGCGCAGCAGATGCCGAGGCGGCAGCGACGGCGGGCGGGGGACCTGCCGATGGCAGCTGCAGGCTGGAGCGGCTACGAACCCAGATTGCCGCGTTTCTGTTGGACTGAGCATGGTCACGCGCTTTGACTTCCTGCTCAGTGCTGCTGGCATGTATGCTACAACGCAAAGCTGCGAATGTAAGCTGTGGCTTAGTGCGGACAGAACATTTGGGAGGCCAATATCGCATGTGAGAGGTCAGCCACAGCCGTTCAAGGATGCAGTGTGGCATCTGGCAAAATAACGATCTGGACACAGGCTGCGCTATGCTCGCGGCTAAGGGCTAGGTCATGGCAACATTTAAAAAAGCTGGGACAACGAAATGAAACAACCTTGCAAAGAGCAAGATGGGAGAAAATCGAAGTGCTAGTTTCATGTTTGTCAAAGTGCAGCAGTGCGTTCATACAATGCTTGGAACAAGGAAAGGGTTGTTTCCAATTCCGCGCCATTTTGGATCGATGAATATCGAGTCGTGTTGGCCCGGGCACAGTCCAGGCTGCCGAGCGGGCTGCTGAAGACGCAGCAGCTCACAGCCGCGCCGAGTGCCGCCTAGCGGCTAGCCGCCTGCTGCGCATGGCCAGGTGGAGGTCGGGCGGCTGCAGGCCGGATCCGCCTCCCGCGAGCTCTACCACCCAGCCGCTGCAGGCTGTCAAAACTGAGGTGCTGCCATCTGGGACCTCGGCCCCTGTGCTGTTGCTTGTTGCACCTGCTGTGGAGCCAGTTGATGCGCTGGGGCCCATCCATGGCGGGCCGATGAAGTTCAGCAGAGGGCTGCACGCAAGACGAGGGGGAATGGGTAGCTGTCATGTCTGCAAAACAGCAGGAGGTACATTCAGCTTGATTCTGTGCAGACAGGGCACTCCCTGTGCCCCCGCTCACCCAAAGTCGCAGCTCGGGAGGGGCAGCTGCCTGTTTTTCCGGGCCCGCAGGTTCCACCACGTGTTGTTGGCTCCTGCACGCACCGTCAGCAGGTGGGGTTAAGCAGCGAGGGGCTCAGGAGCTTCCAGTAGCGTGCGCAGAGGCCCCCTGGCAGAGCTGCCACCCCCGTTGACCAGACCTCGACCCCCAAAGCCTGCCTCTGCCCCGGGCAGGGCCTGCCTCCTCCCCCACCCAGCCTGCCCTTCTAGCCCACCAGCATGCGCGCCCCGGCTCGTGCCCCCGCCGCTCTCAAAGGGCCGGCTGCCCAGCCCCAGGTCCAGGTTGGTCCACAGGTTGTTCACGACGCCGCCGCGGTGCATGTCCATGGCCAGCGACTGCCCGCTGCCGCTGCTGACCACACACTCCTGGGCGTACACATCCAGGGTGATGTCGTGCTGGAAGCGGCCGTGCACAGTGAACCTGCGTGGGCAGGGGGCCGGGCCAGGCCAGGATGGGAGGCAGCTGCAGCTTGAGCAGGTGCAGGCATGGAGGAGGGGCGAGTTTGCGGCGGCAGCCTGGTGCTGGGGCAGCACGGCTTTGAGAGGTGGGTGCATCCCGTGTGGCCTCTAAATCATTGAGAATGATTCCCCGCAGAGGTGTCGCAACCACGCGACCTTGCGGCCCGTCCACTGCGACGCCTCTTCCCCTCCCGCCCGCTTGCCGCCGACCCTGCACCGCCCGCTCACTGCGTGATGAGGTTGTTGCTGCTGTAGGCTGTCCACAGGCCGTGATGGCCATCGCCGTGCAGGTCACGCGCCACCCTCCTGCACACGGGCAGGTGGTGTGTGGGTGTGCACACGCATGTGTAGGTGGGTGGGGTGGGGTGGGGGGTGGGGGGGTGGGGTGGGGGGTGCACGCCCAAAGAAATCGCGCAAAGAGCAGTGGATGCCTTAGCCTGGCGGCCGCATGTCTGGGGCAGTGCAGGGCAGGCTGCTGGCAATCTTTGGCACGGGTCAAGGGGCGGCGCACAGAAAGCAAGGCGGCGCAAGGGACCAGCGCAGCTGGGCCTGCACCTTGTGCCTGTGAAGCCCAGGCTGATGCCCTGCAGCACCGTGAAGTCTGTGCTGATGGCCTCGCCGCCCTGGTCAGCATTGATGATGTGGGCCTGCGGGGGCGCGCAGAGGGCGGGGTCGGCTCCAGGAGGCCAGCACGCCAGGCCCAAGGGGGAGGCAGCTGTTGGAGGCATGCGCCTGCAGGCGGCGATGCGCTGTCGTGCAGCACACAGCGGTTTCATCGTCCCCTCGCAGGGCGCGCAGGCGCAGCGCAGGCGGACTCACATCTCGGACACAGCAGTTGGCTGCGCCTGTGAGGTAAAATCCGTTCATGCCCTCCACAGTGAAGTGAGCCGGGTAGGGCACTGCAAAGGCCGGGCAGGCAGGCAGGCGGCAGGCAGGCACTGCAGAACTGAGGCAGGCCCTCAGGCAGCAGGCGGCCTGGCGGGCCGTGGGCAGCAAACAGCCCCTGGTTGCGATGATGCCATGTGCCTTGTCATGACCCCCTGCCCTGCGTCGTTGCCAGTCGCAGGCCTCGACCCCACATGTGTACAGGCTCACTCACCGAGCGCAAAGTGGAGTGTCAGCCCCTCCCATCCGCTGTGCTGCACCTCCTGCCTGAACTCGTGAACCTCGACCTGCGCAGCAGGGAACTGGCAGCATCCCTGAAGGCCCGTTCAGGAGCAGGCCCCTCGGCGTCTGCACACTGCCGCCAGTCTGTACACTTGCCTGCCAGTCGGCGTTGAGGTCGAGTGGCAGTGGGCGCTCAAGCTCAATCCAGCCCTCTCCAACAGCAGCGACCCTGCAACTCAGGTTGTTGGTGTGGAGTGCAGGGAGGGCTGGGTTAAAGCAGGTAGAACGAGGCCGCACAGAATGCATGGTGGATGAGAATATTTGCAAGAGTTCCACTGGCGATGGAAGGTGCGGCGCCCCGCAGAGCCGGCTGCAGCAGCAGAGTGAGCAAGAAAGGCCTGGGGGCACGCGCACCTGGAGGCGAAGCGAAGGCGCTCCAGTGGAAAGGGGTCTGCATTGCAGCGGGTGAGCAGTGTGCAGGTCATGGTTGGCCGAGTACGGCAGCTCGCCAGAGCAAGTGCTCATTGCTCAGCTGCAGGCATACTGCTGATGCAGGCACAAGCTCCGAACTGCTGTGTAGCTGAGGCCAGCATGCCGCACACAGCGCGCACTAGCGTCGCTCACCTGTTGCCCCAGCTGAGGGAATGTTTCCGTACAGGTATGCATCCAAGGAGCCATCCTGCGGAGCCCCACCATCTTGCATCCCTGCTGCGTTGTCTGCCGCAGACAGCTGCCGAGTTTCAGCTAGCTGTCGTGACAGCTCTCCTACCGCCCGCCCTATGCCAAGCAGACGGCGCTGCCTGCGCCAGCCTGCGCTGCCACTGCTGCTAGGGTTGGCGGCCTGCGCTGGTCGGCCAGTGGGGTTTGTTGCCCACAGCCGCACCCACTGCCCCTCGCGGAAGCGGCCCGCAGTTGTGACAGGGAGCCGCGTGGCGCCTTTGGCCACGGAGGCAGTCAGGTTCCCCAGTCGGTACTGAGTCTGGGTGCTGCTGATCTCGGGCCCCAGGATGCTGCGCAGGGAGGCAGGGAGTGGCCCGGCAGAGGTGTGCGCAAGGCCAAAACCCATGTGTAAGCAGCTGCCGCGGCCGACTGGCAGGATGCCAACACTCTCGCTTCGTTCACCTCAAGAAGCCGCCCTCCCACTGCCACTCCATTGCGTCACCTGCTCAGCATGCGTGCAAGGGGCAAGTAAGGCAGGTGTAGCACAGCGCATGGCCCGTCGAGCGAGCACCCATCAGTGCAACCCTAGCCACTGGCAGCCTCACCATACAGCTGCTTCAAGCCTGTCGGGAAGTACAGCACGGTTTTGTTGATGCCGGCACCGGTCACCACAACGTTGCTCTGTAGCAGCGGAGGAGGAGTCACATGCTGATGACACGAGCCCGCATTCCAGAAGTGCCACCTGGGTCCATGAAGGTGAACAAACTCTTCCAACCTTCTCTGGTGCCTGCTGAGCTGAGCCGCACACACCTGCCAGATCTGGAGCATTTTTGTGATGCGGTAGATGCCTGGCGGCACCCAGACCGCCACGCCATCGCGCCCCTGGTTGCCAAAGCCATCGTCCGGCTGCAGCAACACACCGTGGAGGACGCGCAAGATTGCATGAGTTCCCATGTTTGAGTCGATGTGAGAGGGGGCGGAGGGCCTTTTCCTGCCTCTTGCCGTGCACCTCCAATTGAGCGCCAGTCGGCAAACCTGGCGCTTACTGTGCTGTGCCCCTGCCCCTCGTTGACAGCTGACAAGTTTGCCGCAGCGGCAGAGGCAGCTGCGATGGCCCTGATGAAAGCATCCGAGTCGTCTGCAGGGCGTGCAAACAGCTGTAGGATGTGTCGGAAGCTGGTCGCAGGGATCGAAGTACGTGCGTGAATTGTTGCGCCAGGCAGCAGTGCGATGGCGGAGGGTATCCAGGCAGGCTGCGCGCAGGGGTGCCTACCAGTGGTGTTGTCGCCTGCTGCACCAAATGTTCGCACAGAAAACCTGACTGGGTAGACAGGGACGCTTCGCTCTCCAGCTGCATGGGGGGTGGCATACTGGGCCCAGCTGGTGATTGTCCCTGTGCGAGCAGTACTGCATATGGTACAGCGGTGGCGGCAGGCCGGCCCCCAACCGCTCTCACCCATATAGCCTGCATACGAAAAGTCGGGAATGCGACTCTGGGGGCTCCATAGCTCCCCTGCCTGGCCCCACTGCTGGCTTGTGGCGGCCCGCTCGGAAACCGCCAGCGATTTTGCTTTCAAAGTTGGCACCGCTGGCGTCGACGGGTGTTGACGCGGTGACGGCAGCAGCGGTGCCGTTTTGGCCTGCGGCGCCGACGTCTTTGCACGCGCCAGGAGTGTTGCCGCAACAATTGCGACGAGTGCGGCTAATCCCAATCGCATGGCGGCCAAGAAGCGCTCTTCAGAAGGCGCCAACGAACTGGCACCCGTTTCCCGCCACCGCTGCGACCAAATTCACAACTGCAGGACTGTATGGCGCTCTAAACAGCAAAGATCAATGCAACGGGGGAGGCGCAGCGGGTGTCCAGAGCGGGCCGGCCTGAAAGCTTGAGTTTTGTAAAGTGCAGGACGGGGGAGCCCTGCGGCAGAGGAGGTGCCTAGTCCGAGCGTTTGAAGTCGGGTGTCGCTGTCGATCGATCGAGTATTTGAAGGATCTGCTAGTTGACGGCACGCTGACACCGCTGCAGCAGGACCGGCGCCGCCCGCTCAACCCTGGCCAATCTTGACTAGTCCCTCAATTTCCTTGCAACAAAGACATGGGAGGATGTGCTCTACTGCGCCACATTCCCTAGAAACACAGTCCAACTCGGCCCAGGCGTTCCGGCTGAAACCGGGCGGCGCTGCCAACGAGGCAGCTGCAACGGTCACTTGCAATGCTGCTGCATTTCCTCCGACAAGGAAAGGCTGTGTAGCCTGTAATGTAACATTTGCAACCCTCATCCTTCAGTGCGTTACCAACCATGCATGTGTGCACATCGGCTGTCCCCTGCGTCCCGTTCCAGCCGCTGCTGGGCGGACACGCTGCGCCAGGTGGAGGTTGGAGCATGCTCGAGCAGCCGAGTCTTGTCGAGAGTCCAGAGCCCTCTACTATCGACAAAAACACCTCATCGCGCTTTCGAAGCGATCAGAAAGGTAGCACCGCGGGCTCTCTCCTGAAGACGAGTTTGGAAGCGGGCCTAGCACACGTTTTACGGCCTTTGACGGCTCCACAGCTTGCGTGATATCGATCAGGAGCGCAGCGAGCAGGGTGTGCACCGGTTTGAGTCGGGAGCCCAGCCTGCCGGCGCCGGCGCCATCTCCGCGAGCAGCACTGGCACCTCCTCATCCAGCTTGCCTGCTTTGAGCTCTCCCTAGTGCGCACTCCTAGCAGACCATTGGCGGTCAGGCCTCCGTGCCACCATGGCAAGCGAGGAGAAGCGCGAGAAGAGCTTCAACCTGCATGCCCCTTCGGGGACTGACATGTTCCGAGCAGTCGAGGTGGAGGGTGAGTTGAGGAGGGTGCACTGCGCTACTGCCAGCTCAGGTTGTCAATCGTAGGTTTTGAGCATCCAGCCATACCTTCAAATTGATACATCAGGCTGGTGCGTGGTGCAAACACTAGCACAGCACGCACCCGTCCCCAGCTGCCGCTTTGCACCTCTGCGCTGCAGAAGCGCCGCCCAAGCCGGCTGAGGAGCCCAGTGGCAAGGGCTTCAAGTTGCACGCCCCATCTGGCCAAGACCTGGAGGAGTTCAAGGCTGTAGAGGTGCAAGGTGCGAGTGATGTTCCGGGGATTGCCATACCAGCAAGAGGGTTGGTTCGCAGTTTGGCCTGCCCCTGCCCTGCCACTGCAGGGAGCGTAAGGCACCAGCCGGCATCTGCAGGTGCACACGTGTCTGCTGCGCATCGTGCAAAACAGGGCCGCCAGAACCCAGAACCCTCATGCCACTGCAGGCCTGCCTAAGCGCCCTGGCACCGCGCCAGCCGGGAGCTCCTGAGCGCTGGGCGGGTGACATCGCGACGGACACAGCTGGGTCAGCTGCAGCGTACGCATTTGGCGTGCGTCTATTGAGAGGCGGTGCATGCACTTCATGCAGTGCCTGGCATATTCGGGCACAAGCACATCCCCTGTGTGAAGAGCCCACCCCTTCTGTACATGCATGCCTCTGAGGTGCAACCGTGCAGCAGCCATCCCGCGTGGGTTTTGCCGAGGTGCATGAGTGGCAAGTCGCATGCATGGGAGCTCATCGAGCGTCTGCGTAACCTCGTTGTCATAATCGAAAGCGTTGCGCAAATTGAGCGCAGCATACAGAGAATGAGTTCACAGGACTGTTTGGACAAATCACGCTCCGATTAAAAAGGCAGCCCGCCAAACGTGGGCAGGCGCTCTGCTGTGCTGCCGGGCGAATGTAACAGCGTAGCCCACTGCTCAGAAAGACCTATTTTTAAGCACCCAGTGGGCGATTAGGCTCCAGGTGTAGAGCGCCACACAGAGCCAGGCGGCAATAATCTTCACCTGCAGGACGCAGTTTGCAGGTCGGAGGTTGAACTCACTCCACTACTGTTCCGAGGAAAGCATTCATTCTCCGTGGCAAAGGCGCCCTCGCCATCCCGCAGTGCCTGACACAGGGAGGCCCAACGCTGCTGACAGCCATGGCACAGGCAGGCCCAGGCCAGTCGAAGCTGCACGAAGGCTCGCCAGCATGTGCCTCCAAATCTGATGACAGCCACCCGCCTTTGTGCCCAGCCCTGTGCTGCTTACCCATGTCGAGCCCCAGCCACGGTCCAGAGACAGCTCGCCCTCGCCGCCTTGCAGGTCCCACCCCACCAGCAGCATCATCTGTCCTCCAGGTGTGAGGAGGCGAGAGCAGCAGCACGAGGTCAGGGGCAGCGGGGGAGGCACCCAGCGGTAGGAGAAGGCCCGCAGGCGGGCCAGGCAGTCCGGCTGCCAGAGGACACTGCAAAGTGCTGCAGGGCAGCGCTGCCCGCCCCCAAAGGGTGCAGAGCCCTGGTCGACGGGTGAAAGAGGTGCTCACCATGTAGCAGGATGCCAGCATGAACATGCAGTGGAAGAAGTCTGGCCGGTCTGCATGGTGGGAGAGCAGCGCGGCAGGCGCCGAGGCTCAGGCAAGCCTTGCTGTGCGAGCCGCAAGGCACAGGAGCCGGTGCACAATGACAAGGCCGTGCTTGCCGAGCACTCACACAGCAGCTTCTCATCATTGCAGCCAGAGCCGGTGCCAAGGTCAAAGGCATTGCTGCTGGTGCCGCTGCTCATGGTGCTGTAGCCCAGCTGCAGGGGCACGGTTGCGGGCGTGATGGAGGTTCCAAAGGGAAGGTCAGCAAGCAACATCAAAGGAAGATGCCAGTGTCAGTGTCAGTGTGTGTCAGAAGGCATCGTGGGTCGTGGTCCACAGGGCTGGCTGCTCAGGCAGGAGGCGAGAGCTGCCGGGGTGCACACTCGGCACCATCCTGGCACCATGTGCTTGGCCGCCCTCCTGACATGCGTGGTGCCACGCCTGGGGCAGCATGGGCTCACCGCAAGGATGGCAATGACAAATCCGATGATGGTAATGACTTTGTTGGCTCCCAGCGAGGTGGTTGAGCACGAGTCGGTGACAGGCTCGCTGTTCAGAGCGCTCCACAGGTAGTAAGCTGCAGGCACAGGTCACCAGTGCGTTGATAGATGCAGCCAGCAGATGCTTGGGTAAGTGTGAGCGCACAAGAGCAGCAGGCAGGGTGGCCGCCCTCACTTGTGTAAGCAAATACAGCTGCGGAGGTGAAGAGGCCGGCTGACTCGTTGCGGAGGGGGGAGATAGAGATGAAGCCGTAGACCAGGAAGAAGAGCAGGATGCTGGTAATGTACCAGATGTTGAGTGAGCAGGACGGCCGTGGCGCGTAAAACTGCGCACGGGGTGGGGGCCATGAGGGGGAGGGCCACCTGGCACATCAGTGCATGGCACATTGGTGCAAGGATTACGACTTGCTGCACCCAGCTGGGCTAGTAGGCAGATGGAGAGCCCCACTGGAAAGCCCCCGCAATGCATGGAGCTTGCAGCTTTTCACAGCAGTAGAGTGCGGGCCGCGCAAAGCCTGGCAAATAAGCTTGTTCCGTGCATTAGCACCTAGGCTGCAGATCGCTCAGCCCCCCCCCCCCCCNCCCCC
>KQ482042.1:1036810-1048791 GCA_001430745.1 Auxenochlorella pyrenoidosa
GTGGGGGTTGTCCCCCGCTGGTGGCTGTCGCTGCTGCCACGCCTCCTGCACCACCTGGCCAGCGCTTGCTGCTGCTGCTGCCAACCCTGCATGTGCACCAGCTGGAACAGCAGTCGTGCCAGCGGCAGCTGCTCCACGGTCTGCCGGCAGTAGGGACAGCTGCTTCTGCCTCTTTGCTCCTGGCGGCTGCTGCCGGGCGCTGCCGCCGCCGCCGGTGCCTCGCAGCTGCCGCAGGCCCAGCTGCGAGGCAAGAGCCTCTGCTGCTTGCACAATGCGCGCCTGCATCAGGCCAGATAGGTGAAGGACAGTTGGTATGCAGGCGAGTCCCTGAGCCTGCACCTTGGCGTTTGGTGGGGCACCTGCAGGACGCTGGGCGCGCATGCAAGCCTTGCTTGCACAGCTGGGAACACGCCTGCTTGCTTTCCACCCCCAGCCCGGCCTCCCCGAGCCCACCTGGTGCAGCCTGTCGACAACGCCGATGCTGGCCAGCTCCTCAGCGCTCACAGCGTGCACGCAGGTCAGGTCGATCTCCTGCTCCACAAACAGCAGGTGGTACCGCTCCAGCCCCAGGGCCTGCAAGGTGGACAGGGCTCGTGTGCTGTGGGCTGAGGGCTGTGGCGTGCACAGGCAGACAGGCACACGCTGCTCTGAGGCGCCTCGCTGCGCACAGCCAGGAGCCTTGTGTGGGGCAGGAGTTGTGCAATGCCAGCAGCGCAGAGGTCTGCTGAAAAGGCGCGCGACCGAGTGTGCAAGAGCCACGCCGGCTCAGGCACTCACCCTGAGCCACTGGCGGACGTCCATTTGGCGCAGCGGGCTGCCTCCAGCCTGCTGCTGCACGGGCTTATCCGGCAGCGACGTGTGCTGCTGCTGCACCTGCTGTCGACTGTGCGGTGCCCGCTGCTGCTGCTGCGCCTGCTGTGCCTGGTGCGGGGCCGCAGGCTGGGCCGCCGCCTGCCTGGCCTGCTTGGGCCCCCGCCCCCTGCCTGCCATGCACGCCTTGACGTGCGCCACCTGCTGCTGCACTCTGAGGCAAGCCAGGTCGGCGCTGCACACCTTGCAGCGCTGCCCAGGAGGCGCGGGGCAGGCCGGCGCGGCACCAGTCGCCGCTGCAGGGGGCTGGTGTGTGGACAGTCCTTCTGGTGCGAGTTTCTGCCTCGGCTGCTGCTGTTCATCTCGCTCTGGTGGCTGCTTTGGGTGCCGCCAGCTTGCAGCGCGCTGCTGCTCCTCCTGCTGCTGCTGCTGCTCCTGCAAGCGCGGTGGCTGCTGCTGGTGCTGAAAGCATGGCCTCTGAAATCCCAGAAGTGGCTGCTGCTCCACCTGCGGCTGCTGCTGCTGCTGCGCACGAGGCTGCTGCTGCTGCTGCTGCTGCTCTTGCGCACAAGGCTGCTGCTGCTGCTGCTGCTGCTGCTGCTGCTGCTGTTGCTGCTGACTCAGAATCAGGCTATGCAGCTTGTTGCCGCTCATCGGGCAGCCTGGCGAGGCAGCCTGCATAGCCTGGGCACGTGTGGACTCGCCCGGCTGCTTGGGTGACACAGCTCCAGGGCCCCCTGCCCCAGCCGTTGGCACCTCGCCAGCGTCATCATCGCTGCTGCTGTCATGCACGTCATACAGCTCGCTGATGTGGCTCTTGCGCTGCGATGACGGCGGCTGGCTGGCACTGGGCGGCTGCAGAGGGGTGCTCAGGGCGTCTCCCTGCGACGGCTGCCTTCTGCTCATCGTCACGCCGCCTGCTGGTTTGACCTGCTGCTGCTGGGCAGAGAGCGCTGCTGCCTGCTGCTGCAGCTGCGGCTGCGGCTTCTGATTCTCCTGCTGCACACTGCCCAGGACGTCATCTTCACTGAATGAGTCCCAGCTGTCAGAAGAAAGGGTGGGTGCGGAGGCGGCGGTGGGACACCCGCCACCAACGCTGCCGCCAGGGCGAGCTGCAGGGTCGCTGACAGCTCCAGAGAACCCGGGATGACCAGTATGCTGCTGGGATGCGCCAGCAGCCGGCTTGGAGGGCAGGCCGAGCGGCCCGAAATGCGGCTTGGTGGGCTGGCTCTTCTTTAAGGCCAAGCGGCTCATGGGGATACAGTAAAAGTGATCTGACGCATGGTACAAATGTGCACAAGGGCCAGGGCCCCAAGAAGCGCCTGCCCAAGATGCCAGCCTGTCACTCAATTTCCCAGTCACTGAGGGCCCTTTTGCAAACTTCAATTAACACACCGATATTCATACGTGATGTGTTTCTCGTGAGCAGCGCTGCAAGCGCCTCCGACTGGCTGGTGGCACTTTGCTGGTGGCAACATGCGGTTTTGCGTCGCACAGGGCCTGGCCGCATGCTGTCCTAGCGCCCCAGCAGCTATTTGTATCTCCACAAATAATGTGGCCATGCCGCGTGCACCACTGGCGACAGGCGGCACTGCCGCCGCTGGCGGGTCAAGGGCTGTCCACCTCGGGCAGCAGCGGCTGAGCAGCCTACGGACAGCAGCCGCCACCAGCTCGCAGACCCCATGCAGCAGTGCAGCTCGCAGTGGCGGCAAGGGCGCTGCAAATGGCAGCAGCAATGGCAGCGGCAACAACGCTGACGGCGGCGGCCCTGTCGCTGCAGAATCCAGGAGGAGTGGCAGCGGCGGCGGCGGCGGCAGAGTGACGGCCCGCCTGCCCCGCATTCCCCCGCTGCCCTACTGGTGCGACGGCGTGGCGGTGGTCGGCCTGCCAGGCGACGAGCTGGTCTTCTGCTTCCAGACGCCCACCCAGGCGTCGGCCACAGCGCGCCGCCAGCTGCGCCCAGAGGCCCGCTACGGCGCATCGGCAGGTTGGTGGGCGGGGCGGCCGTGCACCTGCTTGCGGCTGGCTGGTGACAAGGACAGCGTCCCGTCTGGTGGCCTGCCAGCCCTTGCGCGCCGCCCCAATGGAGGGCATTCTGACGGCCGCCCTCGCTCTCCTGCCATGCTCCTCTGCAGTCAAGCTCGCTGCCCTGTCGGCTGACAAGGCGCAGTCCATCCTGGACCGCTGGCAGTATGCGGTGGCGCAGCAGGAGGTGGCCAGCCTGGGGGCGCGGCCCGGCATGCTATGGATGAAGTATGCCAGCGCGGTCAAGGCGACCCAGCCGCAGCCCCCCCCTGCCGGGCCGGGTGCAGCTGCCAGTGACAGCAAGGCACCCAGCTCGTCTGGGCGTGGCCCAGCAGCAGCAGCAGTGGCAGCTAGTGCAGCAGCGGTGACAGGAGCCGCGGCCAGCAGCGATGCGGCCGCTGCACGCGAGGCAGAGGCCCTCACGCGCAGGCAGCGGCGGCAGGCAGCCAAGCTTGCCAAGGCGGCGGCCAAGGTGGCGGCCAAGGCGGAGCGGCGGCAGCAGCGCCTGCTGCGGCGCAGGCTGCGACGTGAGGAGCGAGCAGCAGCAGAGGCGTGCGAGCAGCAGCAGCAGGGGGAGGCAGCGCAGGGACGGCAGCCTGGCGCGGCGGGAGCCCTGCCGCGCGTTCCCCAGTCCGCCCTGCAGCCCAGCTGGGAGGCGGTGACCCTGCGGGGCCTGCCTGACGGCACAATCATCTTCAAGTTTGGCGGCTACGAAGCCCTGCCAGACCCGTCTGCCCTGCCGGCGTCGCTGGGCGGCAGCGCCAGCGGCGGCAGCAGCGATAGCGGGGATGAGGAGCGCCAGCAGGTCAAGCAGGCCCTTCTGTTCCAGCAGCTGCTGCGCAGCCAGGAGGGTGTGGCGTGGAGCAACGCGCTGCGCCTGGGTTCCAAGTACCCCGACCAGGCGAGGGGGCGCCGCACCTGGGAAGCCTGCGGGGCACCTGGGCACAACGCAGCGCCCGGGCGCAGCAGGACAGGCGCAGCAGCGCACCACATTGCACCACACTTGCATCGCAAGCTCACCATCCACCTGCTGCACCCGCCCGCTTGGGGCCCCATCCTCTTGTCGTGCCGCCTGCAGGCCGTTGAGCTGCTGGAGAGGCTGCAGGCGTTTGTCGGCGAGTGGGAGCAGCGCCAGGGCAGCAGCGTCCGCTTGAACGGTGGCCTGCACCCGCCCTATGCGTCTGCCTACGCCAAGGCGCTGAAGCGAGCAGCCGCGCTTGGCTGGCTGCCAGGAAGGCAGGTGCATTCAGCGGCAGGCGGTGTGGCGGCAGCAGCGGCAGCGGCGCCAGCGGGCGGGGCAGGAACAGAGCAGGGGGCACCAGACGAGCGGCTGGGCACAAGGGATGTGGAGCAACTTGGCCGGCAGCAGCAGAAGCAAGCTAGGTGGGAGCGGCGACAGAAGGCACGGCAGCAGCAGGAGGCAGGAGCGCAGGGAATAGGCAGCAGCGACCCCCCAACCATTTATGCCAGCAGCACCACCAGCAGCAAAAACGGCAGCAGCAGCAGCAGCAGCAGCAGCAGCAGCAGCAGCAGCAGCACCAATGTCAGAAGCAGTGACAATGGCAGCTCACCCACAACAAAGACTGCCGCCGGAGCAGCAGAGGCAGTTGCAGCAGCAGCAGCTGCCGACCCGGGAAGTGCAGGGCAGGCACACAAGGCAGATGGAGACTCGCAAGCAGTGCTGGTGTCCAGATCGCAGCGGCAGAGCCCCCCACCGCAGCAGCAGGACGGTGGAAACAGCGCCAGACCCGCTCCCCAAGGCAGGCAGCTAGAGCAGCAAGTCCAGCCACCATCACAGCAGCAGCAGCGGCAGCAGCAAGAGGGCGGGCAGGTTGCAGCCGCACACCAGCAGCCCTGGCATTACGTGTTTGCATTCCTGACGGCTATGGCGGCGGCCACGGCAGGACTGGCGGCCACCCTGCAGAGGCTGGCAAGGCAGGCAGCAGCTGCTGCAGGCTGCTGGGTCGTTGCCCTGTACCGCTGCCTGCCTGTCGCCTTCCGCCGCCTCTTCTGGCGCAACAGCTGGCCACCAAAGGTGGGTCCCTGCTGGCAGACACGGCTCGAGGCATGCACGGTTGGGGGAAGTTGTTGGCTTGCCCCTGCTGTGCACGTCAAGCCCTTCCCCCTCTCTCCTGCCTCCTGCGCACCTACAGTGGAGTGAGAGCCATGTCAGCCCCACGCTGGCAGCCGTGATGGATGGAGTGGCAGATGCCGAGCAGCTGGCAGCAGCGGGCTTTGACAACCAGGGTGGGTCCGCTGCCCACCAGCTGGCCCCGGCAGCAACCGTGCTAGAGCAGCGCCCGCATGCCTCTGGCTAGCGCCCCCTCTGCCTGTCAGCAGCCCAGTTTGCAGGCTCTCGGCTCTGCCTGCATGCCAGCCTGCCCTCACCCGACTCACAGCCCTCGCCACCCACGCGTGCAGGCCGGACGTCTGCCCCGCTGGCCGACCTGCCGGCTTGGCGGGTGGAGCAGCTGACGCTGACGGGCGTGAGGGACCTGGGCCTGTACCGCGCCGCCTTCACGCACAAGTCGGCGCTGCCGCCAGAGGAGCGCACTGAGAAGGTGGGCAGGGGTGGCTGCCGCTCGGCACACTGCAGCAGGGGCGGCGGCGGCGAGGGCAGCCAGGGCGCCCCGTGGCGCGGAGACCTTGGTATGCAGAGGGAAAAGCCATAGAGCGCCGCTGCTCTTGGTCCCTGCTGCTGCCCCTGCCCTGCAGAGCTTTGAGCGGCTGGAGTTTTTGGGCGACAGCGTGCTGGGCCTGACGTGCCGCACCCTGCTCATGGAGCGCCGCCCAGGCAGCGACGAGGTGCGGCGCGGCGCGCAGCTGGGCTGGGCGGCATGCTCTGCCCCACGCCCCGCGTGCCCGCCGACAGCGTTGGGAAGCCAACTGGACTCTGCAGAGCGTCGCAGCCTGCTGCATGGCAGCCAGCCGGCTGACCGCCCGCCCCTGCCGCACGCTGTCTTCGCCCCCCCCGCTCCTGCCAGGGCGAGATGACCCGGCTGCAGGGGGCGCTGGTGAGCGGCGCGGCGGCGGCTCGCTACGCCGCGTGGCTGGGCCTGGACCGCTACCTGCTCATGGAGCTCAGGGGGCTCAGGCAAGGGGCGGCGGCGGCTGGGTGGCCGGCACGGCCTGACACCTCCCATACGACACGTGGGCAGGCGCTACGGGGGCGCCACAGTGCTGGAGGGGTCGTCGCTGCTGTGCTCACTGGTGCCTGTGGCTGGGCAGGCGGTGCTCTCGGACTGGCAAGGCCCAGCCCGGCTGCCAGCACGAGGCGGGCAGATGTCCCCGACTGCATGCCCGCCACGCCTACCGTCCTGCCCGCCTGCGCCTGCGCCTGTGTACCCTGTGCAGGGAGGCCGCGCAGCACACGCCAGCCATCCTGGGGGATGTGTTTGAGGCTCTGCTGGGAGCCATCCATCTGGACCAGGTGGGCGGGCGCCCGGGCTGCATCACAACATGGGCCAGCCCGCGCCTGCGGCTGCGCAGTGGCTCACGCAAGCATATGCGTGGGCGCGGAGCATTGCTGCTGGCACCAGCTACCCTGCCCAGGCCGCACTTAGGCAAGTGTGCAGGTGCAGGTGCTGGCACGTCGCTGTCGAGCCCAGAGGATGCCCGGCTCGCCGAGCTTAGCTCGCCTCAACGCCTCGCGCCTCGCACCCACTGCAGGGCTTTGGGGCGGCGCAGCGCTTCTGCTCCCGCGTGCTGGACACGGCGGTGGACTGGGAGCAGCTGGAGGTGGCAGAGGACTGGAAAGGGGTGCTCAGGTGGGCGTCGCCGGGCACATGGTAGCGAGGACCAGCCAAGCAGGCAGTGCGCGTTGCTGGCCTGTCGCGCGCAACTGGTACTGCCCGCTGGGCGCCCGGCCCTCACCTCTCGACCCGCTCACAACTGCCTGCTGCCTGCAGCCGCTTTGCCGCCCTCAAGGGCAGGCCGCAGCCGCGCTACTCCGTGAGGGCGATATCGCAGCGCGAGTTCAAGGAGGGCCTAGCGGTGGGTTCAACCAGTGTGGCCCCCAGCGCCATGCCGTGCCCGCACTGCTCGGGCAGCCTGATGACAGCTTTGCTGCTGCGTCCCGCGCGCTCTGGAGCGGAAGCATCTGTGAACGCCCCATGCTGGTTTGGCCTGCATGCCTGGACGGGGCAGGGAGTCGCCATGCAAGACGCATGTTTTGTGCTGCAGCCGCGCGAGGCCCCGTCACGCCCACCCCGCCCCGCCCTGCAGCTCAAGTGGTGGCAGGTGGACGTCCACTTCCAGGGCTCCGTCATGGGCACGGGGGGCAGCTTTGACAAGCGGCACGCCGAGCAGCTGGCCGCCCAGATGGCGCTGACGAAGCTGGGCGAGCTGCCCTGAGGGCCCTGCCGCTGCGACATTGTCTGCACTGTTCTTATTCTTTGGTGGCCTTAATCCTGCTGTGCATCCACCCATTCAGCAGCAGCACCCTGTGGAAGCGCTCCTCTGTCAACAGCGACGCATTTACAGGGGCGCATGGGTGGACCTGCAGGCTGGCATTGAGGCGCAGCACTTGCCACCAAGGCGTGTCACAATGTGGCACAGGAGGGCTGGCAGGCGGTGCACCCTAAAATGAGGCAGCCGGGAGAGAAAGCGGCCACTCGAGTGAGTGGGCGCAGGGGCCGCCCCGGGGGGAGCTGAAAAGAAACAGGAAGGCATTCAGGGTGTCGGGTATATAACAAGCATTTTTGGAGGCAGAAGGAAGCTGCAGCCGCACTTGAGCCTCGGGCCGTGGCGGGCGTGGCAGCAACGATGATGGGGGCGGGGTATGGATGGTCGGGCAAGCAAGCGCGCTAGGACAAAGGACGACTGCTGGCTGGCCAGGCCAGGAAGGGACGGTGATGGAACAGGGGTCGCACGATGGGCAGCCAATACAGGCGATGTTTGGCAGGCAGGCAGGCAGGCAAGCAGCAGCAGGAGAGGGCACGGCTCGGTTGCCGCCGCTCGACCTGCAGGCATGCTATGCCGCCGGTGCCATGATTGCGAAAAGCGGACGGAAAAGAGTGCCGAGCGGAAGGAAACGGCGCCGTCGCGTGCAAGTTGACGCAGCGGGCCACGTATCAAATGCATGCAGGAGAAGTGTGGATGGGGTTGGGTTGGCTCGGCTGGGTTGGGCGGCAGTTCGTTTCGCTATCTGAAGTAGGTTGGGTGCTCTCGAACTAGGTGGGCGAGCAGGCTGCGGGGCGTTCCGGGCAGCATAGCGGCGCAGCTGCGCCGCCATGATCCCACGGCAAGGCGCCCGCACAATCGCGTCACTGCTGGGCCGGCAGGCTTGTGAGGTTCTGCAGATGGACAGCAGGGGATGGGATCAGGGCGGGGCCTTCTAGTGAGGCGCTCCAGCATTTGTGCGCGCGCCACTGCTGCCCGCCATCAGCACCGACGTGCTGACAGGCTGGCTGGCCGTCCCTGCAGCAGCGCCCTGAACCAAGCAGCAGCCCTGTCCACACGGGCCCAGGGGCAGCCACGCACCTTTGGGCTGTGTGCCACCAGCAGCTCCTGCAGGTCTTCCAGCTCGTCCTCAAACAGGCCGCAGGCCAGCAGGTCGGTGGTGCTCGACTCTGCGCTCAGCGTGCCCCCCGCATTGCTGGTCACGCCCGAGGGGGTGAGCGGCGCGGTGGACGGCCCGGTGCCTGGAAGGAAGAGAGGTGGAGTGCTTCCAGATGGGCCAGCGTGTCCAGAAGGAGGAGCTGCCGATGCGGCGCTGGCGCCGTGCGGCGGCGGAGCAGGGGTGGAAGTGCTTGCAGGCCCCGGGCGGGCAGCGCACCGAAGGCGAAATAACTTATTGGCCACATGGGCGGGCGTGCAAGGGCACTGGGGCGGGAAGCGCAGAGTGCTCCCAGCACCGCGCCTGCTACCTTCCCCTTGCCCCAGGCTCACCCTCTTTCGTGATCGCAGGCGCATCCTTCTTGGGCACGCGCAGCTGCTTGAGCGCAGGGGTAGGGACGACCGGCTGGGCCATGGCGTGTGGAAGGATCCTGCTGAAGTTGTACCTGGTGAGGGCTGGTAGATGGAAGGAGGGATACTGTCTGAACGCAAACTACGGAGTTGGAGAACGTTTGCGCGCTTTTAAGGGGCGCAGCAGGCAGCGCAGCGAGGGCAAGGCCCTGCCCGACAGATGCCGCTGAGCCCGACTGGCCCAGCTTCCCCGTAATGCACGACTCTTCAGTGTGCTCGGATACGGCGATTTGTATCTATCAAAATCAAGCATACAGACTTGGGCCTGGGCAAGGGCTGCTCCGGTGCAACTCAATCTAGAAACTGGGGGTGCTCTCCTGGCGAGACCTCCCCTGGCCAATGTCTGACCAAATATAATAGACGTTGCACCAGGAAAGCAACTACATGGACTCTGCGAGGCCTGCAAGTCCGCCCCCGACCTGGCGTCGCTGCGTTGTCAGCCGTCCAAGTGACGACGGGTGCCTGAAGCTGCGGCCCCTCCCCCCATGCGCACGACAGGTGGAAGCACTGTAAGATGTTCTGTCAGGCACAATGTAGAATTCACGACGCTCAAACCATGCCACCTCCGCTACGCATCCCTATGCGCCGAGGTGACACAAATGGGGGCTGAACGCCCACCAGCACACACTGTGCTCCGTGCAGCAAATGAGTTTGCTGGATGCGCTGTATGGGGCATGTGGTCTGTGTTGGCCTCAGGCGGGCGCTGCAACACAGTCTCGACTCGCATACCCTTGGCATATGTTGAGGGTAGAGGGCATCACCGGCTGGGAATTGGGGTGTGAGGGCAGGCGTGGTGGCACATGAAACACTGCTCCAGCGCGAATGCTGTGCGTTTGCTACAGAAGATGATGACCTTCCTTGCACGGTTGCAAACTTGTCATGCACTGGGATGCAAGGCTTGACAGCATGAGAGGAAAGGGCAAGGGTTGAGCGAGGGCCGGAGGCGGGGGCCACTACCGGTCCCAACTTGCCGGGCAGTGGCCAGCCGTTATGCTTTCATTCACCATTCTTTGCCCCTTCAACGTCAACCACCCATATACTTCGGCCCAACGAGAGACAGGTTGTAGCAAGGCCGCAACTGCACTGCCGTCCGGGCCGGCCCATGCGCTGTGCTGTGGCCGCCGCCGACTGGACACCTCAAACCTGAGCGTGGAAGCGATCGCTGCGCTCCCCGGTTCTCTGTCGATATACACAAACCCTACTCTGCAACCCACACGTCTCGCCTCGCTTCCGCCGCCACTCTGAGCGTGGCTCCTGGCAACCAAACCTCTACACTCCCACCCGCTCGCAAGACCACTCAATGGAGGCCATCCTGCCGCTGAGCACGACGGGGCGTCTGCCCGTGCCGGCAGACAAGCCGTTCATTCCTTCGGTGCCTCGCAGCGACACCGCGGCCGAGGAGGAGCCCACCTCCCCCTCCCTGGCTCCCTACCAGGCCCGGCCAGTGACCGGCAGCACCATTATCTCCCACAATTACACCCCTGCCCTGCCAGTGCTGGACGCCGACAAGCTTGATCAGGAGGTGCGCGCCTGTACACCAGCCCCCCTGCCTCTGCTAGCAATGTGGGAGGCCTCGGCGACGCGTTGCTTGCAAGTCCCAATACCGCCGCTGCGGTGCCGACGTCTGTTCCGGCGCTTGCGGGTTGCGGTTCTGCCGCATTTGAAAACCGCAGCATGGAAGAGGGTTTTCATAAAGCAGGGACCACTGAGCGTCAGATGCAGGAAGAATGTATGGGTGGTATGCACACGGGGGGTAGCAGCGCTGCTCCCCCACTGGCCGCCCCGCTCGCGGTTGCAGCGGCACGGCCGCGTCACCCGTCTGCTCGCCTCCGGCCCTGCCACCTACAGGAGCTGGAGGCCCGCATCAACAAGGTGATCGAGGACTACAAGGAGAAGTTGCAGCTGCGCACCGACCACCACATGGGGTGCGTGCCTCTTGGGAGCAGCGCCCATCGCGGCTCCTCGGCGCGGCCCCCATACCTTCCCGACCCAGGCGCTGCAGTGCCAGGGGTGCTGCAGCCGCGAATTCCGGCACCGCGGAATCCAGCAGAGTCGCCTGTGGGCGCGATGGTTTTTGGAGCGCAAGTGCTGTTTGGTGCAGCACAGGAGACTGCTGGATAAATGGCAGGCCAGGCTGCCGACGCCTTAACCCGACCGCGCGCCCCAACCTTCCCGCCCTGCCCTGCCTCACCCGCGCCCCGCAGCTACCCTTACAACCTGGACTTTGACTACGGCCCGCTGGAGGGCCTGCAGAAGTACTGCATCAACAACCTGGGAGACCCCTTCATCGAGTGAGCAGGCCCGCGGCGACAGCAGCACGCACGAGAGCAGCCGCTGCAGCACCCAGCCTGCGCCAGTAGCAGGGCGCGCTGCGGCATGAGGTCTGAGGTCGGGCTCTCCCCCAGGCCCTCCCCCCGCTGTGGTGCGGGGGTGCCGCGCCATGCCCCGGTCGCCACCTGCGGGGCACCCTTACCCCCACCGACTCCTAACCGCCGGCGACCCTGGCCCGGACTGCCTCGCCTCCCCTCAGGTCCAACTACGGCGTGCACTCCCGCGAGTTTGAGATCGGCGTGCTGCAGTGGTTTGCGCGGCTCTGGGAGATTGAGCTGGACGACTTCTGGGGGTACATCACCAACTGCGGCACGGGTGCGCCGCCCGCGCCGCATTCTCACCAGTGCTTTGCCGGCGGCCGCCTGCCACCGCCAGGCCCTGGCCAGCCCGTTGCTGCGTGCAGCAGTTGCTCCTGCTTGAAAAGCATGCCGCGTTTGGACGCAGCCGCTGTTGTTCTGCGCCAGGCAGGCCCAGCAGCGCAGCTGACAACCCGCCCCACCCCACCCCACCCACCCACCTCCCCCGCTGGGCAGAGGGCAACCTGCACGGCATCCTGGTGGGGCGTGAGGTGCTGCCCGACGGCATCCTGTACGCCTCGCGCGAGACCCACTACTCTGTCTTCAAGGCCGGCCGCATGTACCGCATGGACGCCGTCAAGGTGGGGGGGACCAGCCAGCCTGGAGGTGCTGCCAGGGGGGTGGGGCGGCGCATGCGCCAGCGGGCGCGGGCACCCCCGGTGCTAGGTGCTGCGTGGCAGCCGAGGATGGGGGATGGGTCAGGGAGCGAGGGCCAGTGCGCAGCAGAGAGTTTCGAGCACGGCACGGTCTCAAGGTCACTCCAGGGGGGGG
>KQ482042.1:1049532-1061312 GCA_001430745.1 Auxenochlorella pyrenoidosa
CTCCTGCGCCCACGC
Organism: Auxenochlorella pyrenoidosa; assembly: GCA_001430745.1. Classification (NCBI taxonomy): domain Eukaryota; kingdom Viridiplantae; phylum Chlorophyta; class Trebouxiophyceae; order Chlorellales; family Chlorellaceae; genus Auxenochlorella; species Auxenochlorella pyrenoidosa. Next base: position 1,049,548 of record KQ482042.1, read on the forward strand.
CCTGCCATTTGAACCCCAGCCACCGTGCTGCCCATCTCTCCCCCCCCCCGGCCCCCAGGTGGGCACCCTGGAGAGCGGCGAGATTGACTACGACGAGCTGCGGCAGCACCTGGCGGCCAACGCGGCGCGCCCCGCCATCATCAACGTCAACATCGGCACCACCGTGAAGGGGGCGGTGGACGACCTGGACCGCGTGCTCGACATCCTCAGGGTGCGCAGCGAGGGGGGATGAGCAATGCGGCAGCGCCTGGGAGGCCCAGGCAGCAGGTTGCAAGGCCTGCTGGGCGTGGGCTGAGCAGCGCCGCGCTGCGCCTGCCGGGCATGCTTGGGCTGCCTGGCCCAGTCCCTGGACGTTGGTGATTGGCCGTGCAGCGTGTGGTCAGCCCATCCGCCGCACCATGCGCGTCTAAAACCCCGCTCTGCGTGCGCCGCGCCCGCCCCCCCCCCCCCCGCAGGACACTGGCTACACCGAGGACCGCTTCTACATCCACTGCGACGGCGCCCTCTTCGGCATGATGGTGCGCCGTGGCTGCAGCTGTTGGCGGACCGCAGCCCAGAGTTGCATCAGCGGCTGGCTGGCGGAATACGGGCTGCAGCTAGCGGGGCCCTTCTTGCCAACTGCACAGCACTTGGCTGAGTACATGCGCACGGATCCACGCTGGCAGCCCCGGCTTGGTCACCCGCGATGCCCCGGCCCCGCCGCAGATCCCCTTTGTCAAGCGCGCCCCCATGGTGACCTTCCGCAAGCCCATCGGCTCCATCTCGGTGTCGGGCCACAAGTTTGTGGGCTCCCCCGTGCCCTGCGGCGTCGTCATGACCCGCCTGCGGTGAGGCGGCGCGTGCGCTCGTGCGGGGGCGCAGCCCGGATGCCCACCTTGCGCGCCTCACCCCGCCACCCCTGCCTGCCAACGGAGCGCATGCAAGCAAGCCTGCAGCGCCCCGCCCTGCTGGGCCCAGCCTGGTGTCAACTGCAGCTGATGCCTGGCCCTGCTGCTGAGCAGGTACATCAAGGGGGTCTCCTCTGATGTCGAGTACCTGAACAGCCGCGACGCCACCATCATGGGCTCCCGCAACGGCCACGCCCCCATCTACATGTGGTGCGTGCCGGCCCTGCCGCCCGCCGCTGCCCGGCACTGAGCGCCTGCCGCTGCCTCCTGCCTGAGTCTGCAGGCTGCTGTGTGTTGCTGGCCGCTACTAGCCCTGCTCCCGCACCCGCCGCTCCTTCCACCCACGGCCCCCCCCACCCCCACCCCCACCCCCCGCAGGTACACCTTCACGCGCAAGGGGTACGAGGGCCTGCGCAAGGATGTGGAGAAGTGCCTGCGCAACGCACACCTGCTCAAGGTGGGGCCGTGGTGGTGGCAAGCTGAGCCTGCGCGTTGTGCAACGGCAGCCAGCCTCCCCTGCCTGGGGGCTCCTCCCTATGCCCTGTGTTGCCATTGTCGCCTCGCTGTGCCTCCAATGGCAACCTCTTGCTTTCCACCTGTTGCTGCCTGATCTGGGACGCCCACCCCACCCCACCCCCGCACCCGTGCTGCCCCGGCAGGCCATGCTGGAGAGCGCGGGCGTGAAGACAATGCTCAACGAGCTCTCCTCCACCGTTGTGTTTGAGCGGCCGCGCGAGGAGGCGTTTGTGCGCAAGTGGCAGCTGGCGTGCGAGGGCGACATCGCCCACGTCGTGGTCATGCCCAACATCACCATCCGCAAGCTGGAGACGTTTGTGCAGGAGCTGGTGGAGTCGCGGTGAGCCGGGGGCTGCCTTTCTGTGGTCGTGGCCGCGGCAAGAGCCGCCGAGCACGGGGCAAACAGGGGTTGGCGTTGCAACTACTGCCACCCCCGCCCTGATGGTAATTGTTTGTTTGTTGGTTCCCTGGATATGGGCACCAATTGGCGAAGCACCCCGCAGCTGCACCCGCCGGGGCCACCACCGCAGCCGCGCGCTTGGTTGAGTGCATGCGCGTGGTGCCCTCATGCCCTGCAGGGCGCGCGTGGCGGTGGCCGATGCGCTCAAGCTTGCAGAGAGCGCGCGGGCAGCCAACGCCAGCGATGACGAGTGATTGGATGCCCGTGGCATTTGTGCGGGGCCGGCCATCCTGAGAACGCCAGGCATCCGCCGCAGCCGCAGTGTCGTTGCTCTGCAGCGGCCCTGCAGCTGCGAATCCGCTGTAGCGCACACCCCACCTACCACTTTCGCGTTTGCCTGCGTGCCATCCGCAAGTCGCCCTGCAGGCCGCGCCCCGTTTTCCAGCCCCTCTCCTGTCCTGTTTTCAACGAATGCCAACCATTGCTGCCGATTTGTGCTCCTGCCGGCATTGTCCCCGCCCCTTGCTTTTCCGCAGCCCGCCTTCCCGCTGCTGCACTTCATCACTCCCTCCAACCCTCGCCCACTCATAGCTTCCAGTCCCTTCCCCAGAGCCATTTGATGAACAGCTGCTGCAGGGCAGTTCCAGCCCAGCCATCGTCACAAGCCCCGGGCCGTAAGCCCTGCCCCAGCCCCAATCTGGTATCTGATTGCTGCTGATCCCCTTTCTTGCGGAGCGCTGCTCAAGCACCCACTGTAACCAAGTGCCCTCCGGGCTGCCCGGCCTCCCCGAACCATCCCACCACGCCACTGCACATCCTTGCTGGCAAGCACCCCCAAAGCAGTCTGTGTAAGGAACTCAGGAACTCAAAACCATATTCACCTGCCGTGTGTGGCAAAGCCTTATTAAACGTTGGGCCTCCATGTGTTTTCATAGAAGCTCATGCGGGTAGGTCAGGGCGGAAACATAGGGGCGCAGGGTTGCTTGACGCGGGCTCAGGGGCATTGTACACAAAAGGCAAGTCGGAGTCAGAAAGGGGCAGAGGGGAAGGCATGCGGTGCTGCCACCTGGGCGCAGGTGGCAATGTCGTGCATCGGTCGGCATGCAGGTGATTTGGGGTGCGGAAGGGAGGGGGCAGAGAGAGCAGGGACTAGGTCTGGTCTTGTGTGATGGCACAGGAAGCAAGGTACGGGGCGCAGCTCGTGCAGGGGGGGGGCAGGCTGCGAGGCAGTGGTCTCACGTCAGCTAGTGTACCCGGATGTCAGCTGCGCTGGGGGCCCCGCCGCGGCGTGGGCCGCCGCTGGCATGCGCCCGCCTCGGGCGGGTGGGGGCCAGCCGCGGCGCGCGGCGCGCTTCCCGGGCGCCCCCAGCGCCTAGAATACAAAGAAGGAGTCGTCGTCGACGCGGTCGGGGGAGAGAGAGCGGCGCAGGGAGTCGTGGCGGCCAGCCAGCAGGCCCAGCGCTCGGGGCGACATCTCCTCATCCATGGACCGCTCGTATGACTGCAGCAGGGGCAAGGCCGGCGCGCTCGACTGTGCCTCCCGCCCTGACCCGCGCCCACAGCAAGCAGTGCACCCTGGTCCCAGTGCCTGAACACAGTGCCTGCAGCCTCCCCGCCGCCCGCCCCTCCCCGCGCACCTCTCGTATACTCAGCTGCGCCGGCGTCAGCGCAAACTGTTGGAGCTTGGGGCTGCGGCCCGAGATGAAGTGGCCAGGGGGGAGCTCCTGCCACTGCAGCAGGGCAGGGCAGAGGAGTGGCGGCGGGCGCTGTGAGGGAGCAGCAGGAGCAGGGGCTGGGCTTGCGGGCTCCCACGCAGGCTGCCCATCAAGAGCAGGTGAAGCAGCAGCCCTCTGCCAAGGGCAGAGCCGCCCAGTCTGCGCACGCCGGGCGCCTGAGCCCGCAGCCGGTGCAGCTGGCAGCGCTCGCGCGGCGGCCCGGCCTTGCCTGCACGGCGCCGTCGTCGGTGGGCACGAGGGGCGTGCTGTTGGACAGGCTGACCGCGCCGTCCTCGTCCAGGCAGTAGTGCAGCGGCTCGCCGCCCGAGGAGTCGCGCGCGGCAAACACCTGCCGCTTCTCGCCGTCAAACAGCACAAACGCAAACTGGCCCTGCAGGGGAGGGCCACGGGGGGTGCCGGGGCTGGAGGAATGAGTCCCTGCCGTCCATGGGCGTGGGTCGCGCCGTCCCGGCCGCAGCTGCGACGCCTGCTCTGCTCCGCCAGGTACACGTGCAGCACCCGGCACGCCACGGTGCCCGGCGGCCCCACCTGCAGCTCGGAGAGCAGCACCAGCAGGTCGCCGCCGCGCTCCTTGAGGTACATGTGCAGCAGGGTCTCGGCCGCCAGCTGGCGTGGGTCGGCGCGGGCCGCCAGGATGGACGACGGCGAGGTGGGACCCTCGGCAAAGGCCTCGGAGGCGTAGCGGTCGGCCAGCTCGTCCAGGTTCTGCCGGGGGGAGGGCAGTGGGTTGAGAGCAGGGGCAGCGGGGCGCGGGAGGTCGGAGCGCGGCAACCGGCGCATACAGCCGCAGGCTGGGCAGGTGAAGAGGAGAGGGTCTGTGGCTGCAGACAGGGCGAAATACCAGACAAGCATCGCGAGGCGCGCAGGGTAGCAGGCAGTGCATGTGCAGCGTGTTGGCGCGAGGCACAGCCGCACCTGCAGGTGCCCGCTGAACACACAGGCGGTGCGGGTGGAGGGCTCGTAGTGCACGTTTGGGGCCAGGTGGTGCAGGCCCAGCCCCGCCACTTCGCACAGGCCAAAGCGCACGACCAGCGCCGCGCCGCCGCCCTGCAAATTGTGCGGTCAAACGAGGTTGCAGCACGCGGGTGCACATGAAGCAGGGCGGGAAACGCGCACACCTTGCAGCCTGCGCTCGCGCCTCGAGGCTCTCACCAGCTGGTAGGTGGCGGGGCTCTCGTTTATGGCATTCGCAGCCAGGGCCGCTGGGGCGGCAAGCGCAGCCGTGGCCTTGCTCGCTTTCACGCCGTCGCCGCCAGCGGCGGCGTGGGCACTGCCGTCGCGCTGGTCGCTCGTGGACCTGGGCACAGGCATGGGGGTGCGGAGTAAGCAGCAGGCAGGACAGGGAGAGGGCAAGGGGCAGGGCAGGCGGCGCACTGCGATCAACACGGGGTGCAGCACCTGAGCAAAGCCCTGATGCGCTGCTCCGTGTCCCTCTCCTTGAATGAGCCAAACAGGGCGCTCAGTTTGGACCGGGCAGGAGAGTGCAGGTAGAAGGAGCAGGGCGCAAGACCCTGCAAGTCTGGTTCATGGCAGTCGCTCGACATGTGAGGAGGTGCTCAGAGTGGGAAGTGAGGGTAGGCACCTGGCAGCGGGGCCACAAAAAACCCTGGCCTGCTGAGGGCCCTCCCAGCACGCCTCAAAACATGCACATTCTCTCCTGGATGCAGTCTTCGATCTCGTGAGGCAGCCCAGCAACATGGCCCTGGCACAGTTTGCGAAGAAGGCTGTCGCTGGCCTGGGCCTGCGATGCGGCACCCCGCTGCTCAGCGAGGGTGGCTCGTCCCTGCGCGGCCTGCTGGGATCTCGGTTCTACTCTATTGGTAAGTCGATCGATTGCCAGCAGCGGCCCTCTCGTTTGCGATAAGGGCTGGGGGTGAGAGGATTGTCGGCTGAGGCTGCGCAGCAGCGGCTGCAGGCTGTTCCGAGTCGTTTTATATTGCAGGGAAGGCGATGGTCAGCCCGGCGCTGCCTTGCAGGCGGCCTGGCGCACTGCTGTAGGCGGCAAAGACACTCTGCCGCGCAGTCACGACGGCTCGAACAAAGCACCCAAACCAGCAATCCCAACTGCTGCTTCCACCATCAACAGTGCCCACGGACCTGAAGTACTCTGAGGACCACGAGTGGGTGCGCGTGGAGGGCGACACCGCGTATGTGGGCATCACCGACCACGCGCAGGTGCGACGAGTGGAGGCGCTGCTTCCGACCACTGGAGCAATTTCACTTTCGAGGCTCTGCCAATGCATGGGGCTTACGACCTGGGGGCAGACCCAAAAGCGCAGCATGGCATGCTGCACCCTTGCACCGGCTCCCTGCCAGCCTTGCGCAAGCTGCTTCCCCCCTGCGTCTGCCACCTGCGCAGGCGGAGCTGGGCGAGCTGGTGCACTCCGAGCTGCCCGAGGTGGGCTCCTCTGTCACCGCGGGCGAGACCTTTGGCGTGGTGGAGTCGGTCAAGGTGAGCAGGACGGGCTGGCACTGACACCGCCGTGCTGCGGCTCACAGGTTGCTCTCATCTGCCTGCTAGCATGGCGCCGCATTGGTGGGGAGGCCACCTGCGTTGCCGCTGTAATCGCACACACCAGCTGCTGCACCTTGCACCCCCTGCTCGGATGCAGGCTGCCAGCGACGTGATCTCCCCCGTGGACGGCGAGGTGCTGGAGATCAACGAGGATCTGGCCGGCGATGCGTCGCTGGTGCGCCGCTGCCTCGCCCCTGCGTTGCACGAGGGGGCGCAGCACAGCCGGCCAACTGGCAGGGCTGCTGGCCGTGCGTGCTGAACTCACAGGGCTTGTGCCAAGCAGCATGCTACCACAGCATGCTACCACCGCATGCTGTGTTACTGAGGCTGTACGCGCGTGTCCCACCCCTCCCAACCCTGCGCAGATCAACACCGAGCCCTACGGCGAGGGCTGGATGATCAAGGTGAAGCTGACCAACAAGGGCCAGGTGGACAAGCTCATGGACGCCGATGCCTACACCTCCTTCTGCGAGGGCCAGTGAGGGTCCCGCCTGCCTGCGGGCGCGCGCGCCGGACTGCAAGCGCTTTGCATAGCGCGCTTGCCGGCCTGTGGTGGGCCCATGCCAAACCCCCTTGCCGCTCGGAGCCCTGCTCCGCTGCCCATGCTGCCGCTGCTCTGCCGCTCACCTTTCCCACTCTGCTGTTCTGCTTCTTGCGCCCTGTATCTGCTCGCCCCTCCCTCCCCTGCACCACCCCAAACGAGAACATCACTGCAAACGCCCACACATCCTCCGCGCATGTGGTCCTCACTTGTATTGCGTCACTCGCGTCTCCATGTCTTGCGGGCATGGCCTGCATGTAACGCGGCAGCCTGCCTGCTTGAAAGGACCGAGGAGAAGCCCAACGTGCTTGCGGATGCCCTTTCCCCTCCCGCGCGTCATGGCCTGCGTGGCGTGTTGCAACCGGATGACAGCGCCTGCGGGCCGTCTTCCCCTTCATTGCTGGCTGCTTTCAATTGTTGGCTCCTCTCTGCCGTCCCTGTCTGACCGGCTGGACCGCGAATGGCGCAGACCAGGGTTCCGCGGGAGGCCGGAGTGCCCAACCTGCCCGGCTTCAGCGTAGCCCTGCCGGTTGCCGGTGAGGCAATAGATTGAGGGCGGTCTCTCCGAAGCAGACCCACCGTCGCAAGGAGCTGGCTAACGGCGGGCGCGCCTCAGCCCGCCTGCGCTCGAAATTTCATCGCCAATGCCCCGGTCGGACGCGCAAATTTGCTGCCGAGGGCCCGCAGCGCCGTCCTGAACGGGGCTGCCCTCCGCCAACCGCCGCCTGCGCCTCTGCACCCCATTCGCGACCCCCCCTCACCCCCTGGCTTGCATGCCATCCCCCATATGCCCACAGCGGGAGGATACAGCAAGAAGCAGACACTCCAGTTCAAGAACGGCTATGCCGTTCCGGTGCCGCTGGACCAGCCGGCCGCTCCAGCAGCGGGCGCACTGCAGGAGCAGTTTGCCGACATGTGGACCGTCCCCGCCGCGCCTGCGCCTGCGCCTGGTGCAGCAGCCACCACCTTTGCGCCCAAGTATGTGCAGTTTGATAAGAAGGTGAGGCCCTGGCACCCTGGCTTGGGCCACCATGCGGGTTGATCAAATGCACAAGTGTGTTGGGCAGCGCAGAGCCGACCAACTCTCGCTCGCTGCCGTGTCTCGGCCTCCTGCCCCACAGGTGCTGCGCTACTTTGGTTGGTTTGGCGAGCCAGTGCCCGACAGCCCATTGGAGGCGTGGCGCGCGCGCAAAGTGTGCCTGCTGGTCAGTGAGGGGCGGCGCAAGCAGGGCTGCAGGGGCACGCCACCGTCCTCGCTGTGTTGGTCAGCGCAATAGAGGCATTCAAACCCCCTGCTGCCTGCCCTTCATGGCCCCACCAACCCACATGCCGCCCCCACAGGTGTACCTTGAGGACGACACCATGCAGGTCACCGAGCCGGCGGAGCCCAACTCGGGCCTGCAGCAGGTGCGGGTGGGGCGCAGCGCATACCGCTCGCGCCGCGCCTCTCAAGGTCGGCTGGCGCCGCAGCAGAGGGCAGGGCCGCCTCCATGGAGACGCAGCTTCTTCCACTTGCTGTGCCTGAACGCGCAATACACGCATGGGCTGCCTGCAGGGCACGCTGGTGCGACGCCACAAGCTGCCCAAGGAGGGCGGCGGCGTGCTGGGCGTGGGCGACCTCGCCGTGGGCGGCAGCGTCAGGGTGTACGGGCGGTGAGGCCGGCTGGCACTGGGGCTGGGAAATTTTGGTAGACCTGAACGATTGTCAGGCGGAGGCTCAACAGCGGCTCCGTGACCATGCCTGTGCTGGAGCTGCCACTACCCTTGTGCGCCCTCATTAGGCACACATCTGTTGCCCCTGCCTGTACAGCGAGGTGCACATCGTGGATGCCGACACCTTCACGCGCGAGTTCTGTGCTGGGCAAGGCATCAACCTGGCGCCCGCGCAGGCCTACCCGGAGCAGCCCATCGCGCAGGCCATCGCCGCCAAGTCCAAGCCCTCGGGTGAGTGCTGCTGGTGTGCGCAGGGCTGGGTGACCGATGCCAGCACTTGTGACTGGCAGCTGGATGTCCAGCTGCCATCACCTTGCATGCCCTCGCTGCCACTGCCCATCAGACACCGCTGCCGTAAGATCGGCACATTCCACCCCGGCGGTGCCTGCCATGCTGCAGGGCTGAGCCGCGCCGACCCCGACTCGCCCTCCAAGTACGCCGAGGCGCTGCTGGGCCGCGAGTTTAACAGCAAGAGCCTGCAGCAGTTCCTGCAGCACGGCGGCGAGGTGCTGCGCTTCTGGATGGCCTGGGACGACCGCGCCGCGCAGTACGGCGACCGCCACCTGCTCAAGCTGCACTACTTTGTGGCCGACTCCACGGTGGGGGCCACGCGCGGGGGCTGCGCCGCCCTTGCGCGCTGCCCACCCCCTCCGACCCCCGCTGCCCGCGCACTCTTGATACTTGCCTTGGCCGCGGTATCCGCCTCCAAATGCCACAAACAGACTGCCCCCAGCCAGCCTGCCCGTCTCCCACCATGGCCCCCTCCTGATGTCAACAGGCCGAGATGATGGAGATCCAGGAGCCCAACAGCGGCCGCACCGGCTTCCCCACCTTCCTGAAAAGAGGCCCGCTGCCCAAGGCGGCGCCCGCTGCAGCCGGAGGCGCAGCGCTCCCCGGCCAGGCGCGCCTCACGCCCGAGCTGTGCTATGCGCCTGCAGACCTCAGGATTGGAGCCACCGTCACCATCCTGGGCCGCCAGTTCCTCATCTACGACTGCGACGCCGCCACGCGCCAGTGGTACACCGTGCGCAGCCCTGGGCGGGGACAGGCAGGGGTGGCTCAGTGCAAGCGTTGGGCTCGAATGGGCACCTGGGCGGGGGAGCGAGACAACCCTGAGGCGGGCAACGGCAAGGGGCAGGCGGGTCGTAGGTTGAGCGGATGCATTTGACCACCAACTTGCTAGTGCAGCCAGCTCGCCACTTGGCCCTGGCTGAAGAAAGCACTGCGCCTGCGGTTCCGCTGTTCCTTGCAGGAGCGTCTGGGCTTCTCGCCGGAGCAGCTGGCCCCCATCGACATCAGCGAGCCAGCGCCGCAGCGCCTTGCACCCGCGCTGCCGCCACACACCGGCGTCGGCTCCCCCGAGGACAGCCTGCAGAACTGCCTGAGGCTGGTGCCCAAGCCACCCAAGAAGGACCAGTTCCGCTGGCAGTCGCTGGTGGGTGCTGGCACAGGCTGAGAGGAGGGGTTGTGGGTGTGATAAGGGGGGGCGGGGGAGGGAGAAGGCTCGCGGATGAGCCAGCCACGCTGTTCTTCTTGGGAGCAGGTTGCACTTTGCCCGAGGGGAGGAGCAGCGTTTGGCGCCATTGCAGGCCCGATGTTGCTTCATTGAAGCAGCTGTGTGTGCGTGTGCCTGCTTGCGCGCAGGACAAGATTGTGCTGCGGTACGAGGCGGTGCTCGAGCCGGCGGCACAGGGCGGCTCGGCGCGCCTGATCGCCATTGATCGCGAACGCAAGTTCGTGGTCAGCTTCTTCCTGGCTGACCAGACGCTGGCGGTGTTTGAGCCTCCGCGGCCCAACAGGTGCAGAGTCGCGGGAAAGGGCCCTACACAGAGGAGGGCGGATCAGCAGACATACCGCATTGCGCAGGGTGGGTGCCGCCTGCCCTGCCGACTCCCAACCTCCTGCTTGCTCTTCTATCCTGCAGCGGCATCACTGGCGGCAAGTTCCTGGAGCGCGGCAAGGTGTACAAGCACGGGAACAAGCTGGTGAGGGCGGCGCGTGTTTGCCTTCCGACATTGCTGGGTGCGTTGGACCTGGGGTGCACTGTGCAGCCCAGAACCCTCACAAGCTCCCCCCCCGCCCCTTTCCCCCACCCTCTCCAGGCGTGGTACACCGAGGAGGACTTGCATGTGGGGGCGGTGCTCGACCTGCACGGCCGCCGCTTCCGCCTCACCATGGCCGACGCCTTCACGGAGCAGTACCACGACAGCAAGAGGGGCGCGGCGCAGTGAGGGGCCTCTAACACGCTGCGGCTGTGGATGACCGTCAGTTTACAGGTGCAGAGGCGCTAGGGTACGACATGAAAAGGAGCTTGCCGCTGAAGCTCTGATTTCGGGTGGGGGCATGTGTAGGAAGCAACATGGACGCAACCAGACACCAAAGAGAGGGGCAAAATAGATTCAAAAGGCACTTGTTGGCTGGCTGGCAAAAGATGTGGGAGAGCCTAGGAGCGAGAAGCTGGGAGAGGACAAGACACTGCACGTGCCACAAGTGGCTGTTCCAGGGCGCTCACTGTACAGGAGCATGGCGTTCAGGCAGAGGAGGTGATTGGGGGACAGATTCGGCAGGAATAGGGCAAGAAGCAGGGTTCGTGCAAGAGGAGGACAAGAAGAAAACAGGCGGTCAAAAAGACGGGCAAGGGACGGGCACGGCATTGCGGTTGCAGAGGGTCCGCGCCTGGCGGCGGCGGGCGGGGCTATGAAGTCATGCTTCTCGGCTTTGTATGGTCATTAGGGGGGCGGCATAATGCGGGGCATGTCACATGGTACAAAGGGTCTGGCGCTGGCCCCAGACTTGTTGAGGCTCCTGGTTTTGTGGTGCTACAAAGGGTGCAGCAACCAATGTTGCCGCCACATGGGAGCACTGTGTGATCGGCACCCTCACCCTTGCATGCCCGGCGGTGGCAGCCGGGGGAAGTACAGGTGGGTGGGTGCATCAGGCACTGGGGGGGCGCAAGTGCTGCGCCGCCAGCTGCTCCTCCACAGCCTGTGCAAAAGCAAGGGGACGGAGCACCAGTGAGTATAATTGCACACATCGAACATGAAGCATCAAGGCCAGGACGTGGCTGGCACAGCATGTTGCCTGCCAGTGCGCTGACCTGCCCTTCATGCAGCCTGCACTTGAGCCAACACGGACATTGACTGCTCAACACCCAAACGCGGGCTACGGCATACAGACGGGCAGGTGGCAGCGCTCCTGCAGCCCCCCACCTGCATCTGCTGGCTGTGCTGCTCCGTCTCCGTCCTGCCGCTCTCGCCCATCTCCTCATCAGAGCCCTGCCGGCTCCTCTGACCCCGCCGGTCCGCCCTCTGCTTCTCGGCCTGCAGAGGAGAAGGAAGCAGGCGCTGGCTGAGCACTGGCCGCAGAGGCTGCGTCGCAAGGACACAGCCCCACTCCAAGCTGCACGGTTGCTGCTGCCGGCTGGTCAGCCAGCCGCTGCGCGGGCCGGAAAGCGATG
>KQ482042.1:1111418-1131472 GCA_001430745.1 Auxenochlorella pyrenoidosa
CGTGAGACTGGAACAGTGTCGATCGGCAGAAACAAGCAACATATGGGCAATGCGTGCGGCTCCAACAGGAGAAGCCCCGATGCCACATCACCAGTGGCGCATGGGCGCGCATCACCGCCGCTGCAGCAGCGAAGCCGCCGACAGAGATATCAACCTCACCGTTCCAGCATAGAGTTCAATTGGATGCTAGGTCAAGGACTCAAGTATTGGAACCTCTCTGCAGCAACTCTGGCAGCACACTCGGCAGCCATGGCCCCAAGAACAAGGCGCGCTAGTGCCGCTGGCAGCACTCAAGGAGTCTTGAAAGAGGCAGCACATGACAGAGCCGAGGTTCGCTCCAAGGTGACCAGGAAGCGGCAGCAGGGTAACGCTGGCACCGGCGCCGCCGTGGCAGAGGCGACTGGATTTGAGGCGCCTCCCCGTCAGCACAAGCGTGCCAGCAGGTCACCCAAGGAAAATTCCAGCACCAAGGGGCAGCCGCTCAGCGAGGCAGCGCCAGCCAGCGGGAGCTCTGCAGAGGCTGGCACCGAGGTGCCACGCGGCGGTAAGCGGCAGCGCAAGCAGGCTGCGCTGCCGCCGCCAGCGGCGCTCTGCTTCAGCCCAACCCAGGATGCGGTGCGCATCGGCACATCCGGCTACAGGCGAGGCCCTGTGTGCATGCTGGATCCGTGGCGTCCCTCGTCCAGAGACTGACACACCTGGAGCCAGGCCCGACCCGATCCGCCACCTAATTGCCCTTCTCTCCTGCCAGCTATGCGACCTGGCACGGCGCCGGCTCCTTCTACGCCGGCGTGCCGCAGAGCCAGGAGTTTGCATACTATTCGCAGGAGTACGACATGGTGGGCTGCGCTGCTGCATGCAGGCAAGGGGCACCAAGCAGACCACCGGCGCACCACAAGCGCACTCATGCCGGAACGCTGGCGCAGGCAGGCGGCCCTGTCATGCTTGGCCTCCGGCTCCTTGGCCCCCCTCAGGTGGAGCTGAATGCCACGTTCTATGGCTGGTTCAAGGACGCAGTGTTTAATGGCTGGCGCGACAGGCACGCGGGGGCCGGGTCGGGAGAAGGGCGCAGGACGGTGCTGCTGCCCTGCGGATCCGCCCAGTGGACAGCAGCCACTTGCCACCATGGATGCACTGGGCACCCTGCAGTGCCCTCAACACTCCTTCCCCCGACAGGGCCTCTGCTGTGCGGCCCACCTTTGAGTACGTGGTCAAGGCGCAGCAGTTCTACACCCACCGCAAGCGGCTGAACACCGATGATGCCTTCGCAGAGAGCTGGGGCCGCTTCTGGGTGGGTGGGGCCAGCAAGGCAATACAGGGCTGGCTCACGCCTCTGCCTGGCCAGGCTGGAAGGCGGTCAGGCGCCAAGAGCAGGTGCGGCCTGCTTTTGGGGCAGCACCGGCGGCCGTGCAACGGGCGGCTGTGCAGGGTGACTGCGCTCTTGGCCAGCTGCACCTGCCCACAGCCCACGGACCTTCCCCCCGCAGGTGGCGTGCCAGAGGCTGTGCCCCCACCTGGGGCCCGTGCTCTTCCAGTTTCCCACCAACTTCCGCACCACAAGCGGGAGGGGGGGCAAGGCCACCAGCAACATTGAGCGCCTGCGACGCCTGGGAGAGGTGCGGACACTGCGGCTGGCAGCCAGACTGCTGTCCTGCCCCTCAACAAGCGCGCTGCAGCAGCGGCAGCAGGGTGCCTCTGCGCCACGCATGACACGGCTGATTTGCGCACTGCGTGTGCAGCACCTATTGCGGGGCCCGGTCCGGGCCTGCCGCTGTCCACGTGTACCCTGCAGGTGCTGCCCAGGGGGGAGCGGTTTGTGTTTGAGTTCAGGGACCCCTCATGGTTCTGTCAAGAGGTGCACGATGTGCTGCGGCAGCACGACTGGTGCCTGGCCATCACGCACTGCACAGGCACGGCAGGGCTGCGGAGCCCAGGGCTGCTGGCTGTCCCTGGCTTGGCTGCATGCAGTGGTGCCTGCTGTGATGCTGGCCGCATGGTTCCTGTGCCCATGTAGATCTGCCACGCCGACTTGCCACTAGGCCGCCTACCCTGCATGCCTTGCGCGCCCTGCAGATGCGCCGCATGGGCGCAAGCTGGAGGAGGGCGGCTGGATCGGCGGCCTGACGCCGGGGCCCAACCCCAGGCCCGAGGACTACCCGTTGGACTGCTGCAGCTGGGGCGCCTACGTGCGCTTCCACGGCTCGGAGGGGCAGGTGGGAGGGGAGCTGCAGCTGCTCAGGGGCTGGTTTGGAGGGTGGCAGCATGTGCATAGAGCTGGCGTGGTGCACGCACAGAGCATGCTGCCGTTATGCCCCCGTTATGGAGACAAGCCTAACCTACAGGCAAATTGGTGTGCAGATGCTGTTTCTGCTGTCGTTCACTGGCCAGGCTGTTCCCTGCTGTCGAATTCTCATGCTTTGCATGCATGCATGCATGCATGCATTCATGGCCTGCAGTGCTGAGCCCCCTGCTCCTCCCTCCCTTGATTGCCTGCAGTACCGGGGCGCCCACGGCAGGGCAGAGATGCAGCGGTGGGCCGACCGTGCCAAGCAGTGGGCCGCCGGCGGCAGGCGCGTCTACTTTGCATTCAACAATGACACAGTGCCCTCCCCCGGCCAGCTGCCCTGCGCCATCTCAGACTGCCGGGAGCTGGCGGCGGCGCTGCGCAGGAACGGCACGTGGCCCGACTGAGGGAGGCAGCCAGGAGAATGTGCGAGTTCAGGAGTGTGATGGTGTGGTGTGTCTTGCAGTGCGGCCATGCTCGTGTGCATGCTACAATTTGCATTCAAAACGCGCATTCATGCTACGCTCAGTAACAGAAGAGGGAACAATGAGGGAAGGCATGTGATCAGATAGCAGTGCTGTCAGGGAAAACTGTGGCACAGGCGCCAGGTGAGAGCCAGCACGTAGCAGGGCAGGCAGGGTACAACAGAGCTGATGCCAAAATGAAATGAGGGCATGTGGGCGGCATGTGGGCAGGTAGGCGGCAGAGGTGCATACATCAAGGTGGCAAGCGCTGCAGGGCAGGGAACAGGCTCAACCCACAGCCCAGGACTGCAGCCGCCCGTCTGCTGTGCCAGTGTACAGCCGGTGCGTGTGCTCGTCAAACAGGAGGGAGGTGACGTGCTTGAGGGCAGCAGCGGCAGTGGCCGCCAGCCGCACCTGCCTGCGGGCGGCGCCAGGCGCGCCCTGCTGCTGCTCTTGCCCTGTGCGCTGCTGCTGTATCACCGCTACCTGGCGCCCTGTCAGCAAGCTGTACACTCGGATGCACCCAAGCTGTGCACCCGGATGCACCCCGCTGTCGCTGCTCGCTTCCCCGCCCTCGAGCGCTGCTGCTGCTGCCGCTGCCGCCGCCGCTGCTGCACCCGTTGCTGATCTTTCTGCTGCAGGTGCTGCCGCAGCTGTCGCCGCCGCGTCTCCGGCGGTTGGCAGGCCGCAGCCGCTGCTGTCCCCAGGGCGGCAGTAGATGAACATGAGGTCCTGGGCCTCGCTGATGAACACGCTGTTGATGGCGGCTGCGTCCGGCAGCACGGCGTGTGCCAGGCTGGCCAGCAGGCGCCCGTCAAAGCTCCAGAGCTGCGGCACGGGGGAGTTGGCTGGGGGCGGGTGTGTGGCTCTGGGCGGGCTGGCGTCGGCGGCAGGCCGCATCCGGCACGCTGGTGCAAGCGAGAGCGCTGGGCAGCCAGCCAGCCCCCTTTGTGTTGCCCTCGACACCGCTCGCGCTTGCCTGCGCGGGCCCCGTTTCAAAGAAGGCGAGGAAGGAGTGGTTGAAGGGCAGGTGGATGAAGGCGGCGGGGGAGGAGAAGTCGGCGTGGGGCACGCGCCTGCGGGGCAGGCGGCCGCCGGGAGCCGGGCTCTCAGGTGGGTAGGTGGGGGTTGCGCCACGCAAGCAGGCAAACGCAGTGCCCGCCTGGAGGCCGCGCCAGCGGGCCGCAGGGCAGGGCATGCCGGGCGTGGCACCCCCACCTGGCTGCATCTGTGGTGATGTCCAGTATGAGCAGCGGGCCGGCGGGCTCCTTGACCAGCAGGTGCCGCCCAAACAGCTCCACCAGCTCCAGGCCGCCCAGCGGGCCGCCGCAGCAGGGGCAGGCGGCCTGCGACGCCTCGCAGGCGTGCTCCAGCGGCAGGCGCAGCTCCTGCGGGTGGGCGGGGTGGGTGGGTGGGTAGATGGGTGTGTGTGCGTGTGTGTGTGTGTTGTTGGTGTGGTGGGTGGTGGTGGGTGGATGGGGTGGGGTGGGGGGGGGCTGCGCTCACCGCGCCGCCTGGCGCAGCAGGTGCGGGTGCCCTCGGGGGGCTGCCCGCAGGGGAGCGCGGCATGCGGGCGCTCGGTGCGGGGCAATCGCCAGATGCAGGTGCGCAAGCAGTCCAGGAGAGCAGCCGGTGCAGGCAGAGGGATGGGGCCCGGCGTGCAGGGTCCAGGGGAGGAGGGCGTGCAGGGTCCGGGGGAGACGGGCACCGCGGCACCTTGAGCAGCGCCCCATCGGCCAGGTCCAGCACCCTCAGCGCCAGCTCCTCGGCCCGCGCCGGCTGCATGGCCAGCAGCAGCGCGCCGCCCGAGGTGATCTTCAGGTCGCGCACGCCGGTCGCGCGCACGTGGAAGCGCGGGTGGGCGGGCGCCCGCAGGCCAAACACCTTGAAGGTCCTGCAAGGCATATGCGCCGGGTGGGGCAGCCAGGGCAGCGGTGGCCGCGCTGGTTGGAGGGGGACGCAGCTGCATGCACGCGGCCGGCAGGCAGGAGCGCACAGTGGCGAGGCCTGCGCGGCTGCATCCACGCAGGGCTTGCCCGTGCCAGCAAGTGTCGATGCGCCACCCACAACAGGGCTGGCCCCGCCACGCCCGCCTGGCAGCCGCCCCACCTGGTCTCAGCATTCATGGTCACCGCCACGTCGTTCACATCGCAAAACTCGACAAACCCCGGCCAGCGCAGCACCTCTGCCGAGAAGAGGGGGCGCCAGGCGTGCGGCTGGCCGCTGCGCAGCGCCGCCAGCGGGGTGCTCCGCACTCGCAGCTGCTGGAAGGCGTCTGCGGCAGCGAGCCGGGGGCCGGCGGGTGCGGTGGAGGCTTGGACCAACCAGGGAGATGGCCGGGGCGCCATAGGCACTCAAGAGGCGCGCAGGCGCGTGCAGTAGGCAGCCCCTGCGCTGCCCACCCCTCTGAGCAGCCCCAGGGCAGCAGCCCAGCAGCCGCAACAACAATTGATCAGCGGCAGGCGCGGGAGGGGCAGCACCCACCTGTCGAGAAGACGCTGACGGTGACGAGCGCCTCGGTGGGCCGGCTGATGAAGAGGGAGCGCACCACCTCGTCAGCCTCCGTGTTGACAAAGCACAGAGGCTGCCCGCTCTCTGCAGGTGGCAACCGCCGCATCGATCAGTCGCACCCCAGGCTGGTGGCGCAAGGTGGAATCACACAGATGCCTGCCGCAAGCAAAGCGCAGCCCCGGCCCCGTTCTCACCTTGGTCGATGGCAGCACACACGCCAGAGTCTGCAGAAAGAAAGAGTGCTGACAAGGGATGCTTATGACATGGCGGCTCCCTGCAGGAAGTACATGTGCACTGTTTCTGGGCTGCGCCTCACCTGCCAGCGCAACGACCACGCCGCCCGCCGCAACAACCTCCCGCACTGCGCCTCGCCGCCTCAGAAAGTATGGCGGCCAGGCCGCGGCGGGAGGATCAAGGGCATACAGATCCCACTCCTGGTGCAACTCAAAGTGTGAGAAGCTGTCCGAACGCTGCTGCCGTTGGCTGGGCCGAGGGCCGTGCAGCTGGCGGTCGAGGGGAGCGGCGGCGGGTGGCGGAGGGAGCGGGCGAGGCGCCTTGACGCGCTTGCTCCCTGCATCGAGACACGAAAATGAAGACCCAAGGTAACCGTGAGCAACACGAGGAGGCAGGAAGGCGAGGTTAGACAGCCAGGGGCACTGTTGCTCACCGGTGCTCGTCCGCAACTCAACCTCGAAGTCTTCTGACATCGCAGAAAGCGTATCACAGTGAGCCGCGCCCTGCAGGACAGCCACAACCTCACCAAGCGTGATGCTGGTTTTGACAGCGGGCACGGCGCACAGGGGCCTGGTGCTGCTCCCTCGTGTGCAGGGAGGGACCCTTGGTATCCATCATCTCAACATGAACTTTATTTGAACCTCGTTGTGAGTTACAGTTGAGAATGTCGAGCTGCACGGGTAGAGTTCGGCTCCCCTGGGCGCACTCAGAAGGCAGCGCTCAGCTCTGCGACCAGCGCTTCCAGCTGCGCTGTGCTCCCGGTGAGCACCGCATCCAGCTGGGGGCTGCCATACACCCTGTGGGGATGGCGCAAGGTGAGGAGGTGTTCGGTTGTGCTTCACGCAAACACAGCGTGCCACAGAGGCACTCAGCTGGCAGGTCCTGCCTCTCCCAGCCAGCAGCATGGACAAGCATGCCCCAGAGTCACAGGTGGGAGGTTCTCGACGGTGAGAATGATCCTGCCCAGAGCTTGCCTGCGAGGGTTCCTGAAGGTGAAGGGGCCGTTATGCGGCCAGGCGGCGCGCGCCGCACCTGCCAGGTGCTGCAGCAGCGCCTGCCGGTGGCCCTGCTTCACGTACCCGCCGGTGGAGAACACCTGGGAGACAGCGAGGGAACGAAGACTCAACAAGCCGCAGGTGAGGGCATGCAGTGGAGGACGGCGTGCCGAGGGTCGCAGCAGAGGAGGGCAACTCAGGAAAGCGAGGCACTCACCGGCAGGTAGCTGCACTCCACCTCTAGCAGATTCAGGCAGCCGCGACGCTCGTTCGTGAGCTGCAGGTAGGCAGGCAGGGTGGGGCCTGAGCGCTGACAGCCAGCACGACGGGCTTGCAGGCATCCGCCCATCATGATGTACTTGTGCTTGGCAGGCCTGTGGGCTCACCCAGGTTGTGGGGTCAGCGCTGGAGCCGGCGCGGTACCAGAAGGACAGCAGCGCCCAGAGGAACTGCGGACGGTACCGCTCCCCCTCCTCGCCCTGCGCCGGCAGCGTGGGGAGCACGGGCGGGTTGCTGGCTGGGCCTATCCATGCCTCCTGTGCACACCGACCCCCTGCCTGTTGCACAGCACCGCGGCCACACGCCTGAGAGCCAGCCGTGGCAGGCCCGGGCGGCACGCCTCTCACGTTGGCCAGGGTGGGGTTGAAGGCGGCGCTGTCGGCCAGGCCTACCCAGCGCTGCACCGAGGCGTAGAGCACCAGCAGGTCATGTAGTGCGGCGTGGCCCACGCCCGCCGCGCGCAGCAGCGCGGCCATGCGCCGCAGCCCATGCCGCGCATCCGCCAGGGAGGAGGCCTCTGCAGCAGGAGGGCCAGGGTGCCCACAGAGCAAGGTCATGGCATGTAACTGGTTGTAGGCACGTGGGGGCATGGTCGAGCGGGGGGCGCCGGGGGGCGGGGGGGAACCAGGCGCGCGCTGAACGCGCTCCTGCTCAAGTCAGTCAGGCAGCAGGGACCACCGACCAGCATGCAGCAACAGGCGACAGGGCAGCTGCCGCTGCGCCCAGCGGCGGGGAGAGCAGCGCAGCAGGCACAGCAGGCGCCGCAGCACACGTGGCCGGCGGGCACATGCTCACCGATGCCGTCCACCAGGCTCTCCAGCTGCTCTGCCAGCGTCTCGGGCTCAGAGGGCTGCTCCTCGCCGTCCCCAGCGCCCTCCCTGTCGCCCTCCTCCTGCTGCTCCTCTGCTGCCTCATCTCCGCTGCTGGCTTGCGCTGCTGCCGGTGCAAGCGGCGCACCTGTGCCGTCTGGTGTGGCAGCGCCGGCTGCATGCTGCTCCTGCTGCTGCTCCTGCTGCTGCTCTGCGCTTGGAGGTCGGTCAGCTTGAAGCTGCCCTCCTGGCTCTTCCAGAGCGCCTGGTGTTGCATATGCCTGCCGCTCTTGCTGCTGCCCTCCTTGCTGTGACTGCTGCTGCTGTGGCTGCTGCTTAGCCTCCGCCAAGCCGTCCCCGCTGCTCGTAACCTCTGCCTGGCCCTGCACAGCGCCTGCGCTGGCTGCTGGCGCCTCTGCTGCTCCGCCCGTGCCGCCGCCCACCACCCCTTCTCCCTCTGGCTCTGCGGTGCACTGGCGAGTGCGCTCCACCCCGGCAGTGGACTCGCTGCGCGCCAGGTCACCCTGCAGGCTGCTGCTGCTGGGTGCTGCAGACAGCGCACCCAGCATCGCCGCCGCAGCCCGCTTGCGTGGCGGGCGGCGCGCCGACGGCTCCAGCGGATCCAAGGTCTCGGCATCCACCGCGTTGAGCAGCCAGGCCGGCTTGGCTGCGCAGGGCGGGGGCGGTGCAGAGAGCTGGTCCCAGCAGGTGTTGGCGCGTATGCGCCCCGGGCAGGGTGTCTGCATGCAGGCGCACGGCTGTGCAGGCGATGCTGCTGACTCGGCATGCCGGGTGACGTGGAGCGCTCAGCTCTGCTGGCACGCACCTGCGTTGCGCGGCTGGCGCCCCTGCACCAGGTTGGTCCCCTGCGCCTGGTCCGTGAAGGCCGCCAGGCTGGCCACCGCCCTGCAGGAGGCACAACGCAGCCCTGAGGGACTTATGGATGCGCACGAGGGCTGCCCAGGCTGGGATTTGTTTCAGCTAGAGAAGAGTGTGGAGCAAGAAGCGGGACCGGCTGTGTTCTTGAGCACAGCGTGCCTCCATCCCGCGCACCTGCGTGCCACCGAGTCCTCCCCCGTCCACAAGAACTTAAGCGCCTCTTCCTCGGACAGCAGGCGCAGCGGCGGGGAGCGCCTCTCCTCCTCGCCCTGCAGGCAGTTGAGGGGCCGGGCGCGCTTGGTATCCGGCCGCTGAACCGCTTGCCACTCTTTGGTACCACGTATCGGCTGGCTGCGTCCTACGCCCTCACTCAGTACACTCGACTCTGCGCCCGCCGCTCAGGGGGCATACCACCTGTGCAGCATACGAAGTGAGCCATTGTTTGCCCAACTGGTGGCACGGCACCCCTGTGGCCTTTCCACAGTACTGACCCCACCCTTGGCCCCGCGGGCAACGTGCACAACGGCTGATGGACGGCACCCACCTGGTGGCGCAGCACCACCTTGGCCTTGTCCAGGGCAAAGGCCAGGGCCTGCACCCGCGCCCGCCGGTGGTCTGCCACCTCAGCTGCCACCTCAGCTGCCACGTCAGCAGCACCCTCCCCCTCCCCGCCCTCCTCGCAGCCACTGCCGTCGCCGCCGTCCTCGGGGGCTGCCGGCAGAGCTGCCGCCGTGGGCCTGCGCGGCTGCCGCCGGCCGCCCTGGCACAGCAGCTGTGGCAGGTGCGTCGCCTCCTCTGCAATGTGCTCCAGCACCAGCGCCGCCCAGCGGCGCAGCCAGAGAGGGAGGGCGGTGCCGCCAGAGCCAGGCACGCCTGCATGGCGCAGTGGGGATGCAGGGTGGTCGGCGTGCCAGCTGGCACAAACACCTTCCGCTGGCTTGCCGAAAAAACAGCAGGAGCGCGGGGGGCGCGACGCTGCGCAGCTTCAGCGGGAAACGGAGCAGGCCCGGCCAGCCTGCCAGCATCGCACCGTCTGTCAGCAGCCAGTCGCCACAGCCGTGCCGCGACAGCCGCTCCGAGTCGGCCCCTGCCAGCTGGCTGTCTGCCTGGACGCGCAGCAGCAGCTGGGTGCGGTCCAGGAAGGAGTGGTGGGCCTGGGCGTACTGCGGCACGGCACATGGGGCCGGGGTGAGGCGACAGCGGCGGCACGACACAGCGCCTCCCGCTGGCTGGTCCCCTGCTGCCTTGATGCCGGCTGCTTGCGTGCTTTGCAACCCGCCGCGGTTGGGCAGACCGCACTGGACCAATCTGCAGCCTGCCCAGCTGCATGGCGCCTGCCGTGTGCATCGTCGCGCCCCAGGCTCTGTGGCCGCACCTGGTGCAGGGGTCCGCTGTCCCGGTTGACCAGGTAGAGCAGGGAGTCGCGGCAGGCAGGGGAGCCGCAAAGGCACACCGACACCTTGTGCTCCCGCTCGCTCTGTGCAGGGCGCGGCACGAAAGTGAGGCAGCCAGGAGTTTGGTGCCAGAGCAGGTGCCCCAGGCTGCAGGCAAACCTTGAATAACAACGTTTGAGCAGGAAACGCCTGCAGAGGCCTGTGCCAAACGCCCAAAAGCAGCACTCCACAGCGCAGCCATATCACAGGAAGCAGCCCAATTCACTGCATGCCGGCCCTTGCCTGTCTCGCAGGCCCAGTCCAGCGTCAACTCCTCGCCAGCCTTCACAGCCCGCGTCGTCCACACACCTTCCAAGAGGGGAAGCGAGGAGTGAAGTGAAGGGAAGAAAATGCGGGCAGGGCCGTGGCATGCAACCAGCACACGGTGTGTGATGTGCCTAAAATCCTGCAGGCAGAGGCTCCCCAGCACCAAGTGCAGCAGCAGGGGCACAGCACGCAGAGGGCAGGCGCGCACCCAGGGTGATACGGCCACCCGCCACCATGGGCACCACTCGGCAGTTGGGGCTGCAGCTGTGGGACAGCCGGCTCGTGAAGTTGCCCTTGTGCGCGGCCTGCAGGGGGCACAGGGGGATAATTGGGGGTGGGTGCAGGGTACAAGCTATACCAGGCATGCACTGGCTGCTGGGACGTGGCAAACAGATGCCGAGCACAGTGGAGGGGAGTGCGGGGAGGCACGGTCGCAAATGGCATGCCCTGGCACAGAGGGCGTGCTCACGTTCACAAAGAGCACATCATAACCGCCCGCATCACGGGCCGGCCGCTCCACCACCGCATTGTAAAACTCGGCCGATGTGCCCAGCCGCATGCCAGCGGGGCGCGGCCAAAGCCCCGGCCTGCGCAAGGGCAGAAGGCCGGGAACGCAACGGCCAGGGCAGCCACCACAGCGGCAGGGCAGGTGAGCAGGCGGGGGGAAGAGAGCGGGATAGTCAGGCAGCTGGGCAGGCCGAGATGACACGTAATACTTTTACCTGCAGGCTGGCAGCAATAAAAGGCAGAGGCAAAGGGGTTGTGCGCACCCGTGGTGGTGTTGTCCCGCTCCAGCCAGCGCCAGCCGGCGTACAGCTCCTCAAGGTACTGCCCCAGGAAGGCGCCCGCCGGCAGGCCCTCCGCACGCAGCAGCACCACGCCCTCGCCCTGCAGGGTGTGTCGCAGTGGCGATCAGAAAAGCCACAGCGGAAGACACGGCGAGCCAGCCTGGGCCGAGAGGCCGAGGGCAGAGCTGCCAGGGGTGGAGCGGGTACTTCGGGCAGTTGCTAGGTCCTGACCGCTTGCCATGGGTGCCCACAGCCTGGGAGGGACTAGGCGAACTGCGCAGGTGCTGCCCAGGCGCAGCCCGCCCACCTTGGGCCAGACGCGAAAGTATTCGCGGTCCTCCGCCTCGCGCGGCCGCCCCTTGTTGAAGTGCAACTCTGCAGGCAGGGGCCAGGGAGGCGCTGGGGGCAAGGGAGCGGCCATGTGCTGGAGGGCGCAACATACGTGTCGTTGCAAGCATACAGCAGGCCAGGAAGCGGGCCCTGTATGCAGATGAGGAGCAGCCTGGTGTAGTAATACAGCCCGGGGAGCGTGCCAAGGCGTCCCACTGCATGCAGTTTGCTCACCGATGCCCTCCACTGCCCGAACAAGCAGCGCGGCTGCAGCGCGCATGGCAGGAGCGTCCGGGCCGGAGGCGCCTGTCGCCAGCTGTTGCAGCGCCGGCAGTATGTCCCTGCGACAGAGTGGCGCAGGCAGCAGCGGCTTGATGGCCATGTGCAGCGCGATGCCTTCATCCCAGACCAGTGAGCGCAGAGGCAGCCATTGAGGGCCGCGGGCGGCAAATGCAGCATTGGCAGCATGCCCGAGCGGCATGGACGGGCCGGCACAGCCAGGTGCCATGGCACACGTGCCGCCGGCGCTGCAGGTGCGAGCAGGCATGCGCGCCGCTGGGCACGCTGCCGGGCGCACCAGCCGTCGTCGTCCCGCCTGTTGAGCGCGGGCAGCAGGTGCCGCTCGACAAAGCGGCTGCGGGCCTCGTCCAGCTGCACCGTGTTGTGCGCGCCCAGCTCGGGGCAGCGACCCAGCGCCTGCCAGATGTTCCTGCAATGCAACGGCGGGATTGGAGAAATGCCGGAACAGAACTGGGAGGCTAGCCAGAGCGGGAACTCTGGAGGCATACAACCACCTGCTGACATGGACGGGGCAATCGTCCCTTGAGGTGGAGCAGCCTGCGACTGCGCAGAGATGGCGCAGAATGCATGCCCAGCACGGTCACTGCATTATTGGCGAAAATGCAACACCAGCGGCGGCAATGCAACACCAGCACCTCCCCTCACCATCTGCATGCCATCTGCCTGTGTGTGTGCATCCGCTGCTGCCAGTGCTGCTTCCTCTGCTGCTGATGCTGAAGGTGGAGGCGGCGAGGTGCCCAGCAGGCCAAGCCCCTGGCTCATGTCGCCGGCATCCCCCTGCTGCATGCCATCCAGAGCCGATTGCAGCGCCTCCTCGGCTGCCTGGTCGGCTGCTGCCTGGATGTCTGCAGACTTTGGCGAAGCAAAGCCGCCTCCATGGTCGAGCCAGGGTGGGCTGCTGGGCGACCGTCCTGGCGGCGGGAGCGGCCATGGCAGGCCCTGCCCTGGTGTCGCTGCCTCTGTGCCGACGATACCATCGCCTCCAGACGGATCCATTGGCAACACCTGCGCACAGAACAGCAGGCAAAATGACCATCGGGGAGGGAGAAGGGTTGTGCAGAGGGCAAACAGCGTTTCCGGGGGCGGTCTCCCGCATTCTGATTCAATCTGATGCTCGAGACAATTCTAAAACTCACGCGTCTGTTGAATTGAGCGTTCAAGCGAGCTTGCGAGCCTCAAGCTCTTCCGGGCCTTCACCGCCCTGTGACGATGCATTTAGGCTCCATACGGGGAGCCGCAATCGCACCAGAAAATAGGAAGTGGTATCTTAGGCCACTTACTATGCTGCCATGCTGTGACCACCCCACCCTGAGCCCCTTGCTGGGGATGGAGCAAGTCTACAGGGCATCGCGTGCGTGATGATAGGAGATGGTGCCTAAAACTGCTTGGAGAAGTGAGGAGCAGTGCTGCAAGTTCAGAGAGAGCCGGAGATGCGTGCAGAGAGCAGGGCAAAAGCAAGCTGTGGGTGCTGGTTTGTTCAAAAGGCGCCAACTCAAAAGCCGCTGTCAAAAGGCACGAGAGGAAAGGGTGCGTGAGAGATACATACAGGAGAGTCGGGATCGGCAAGAATCAGAGCAGTCAAGGCTGCATGCCAGGACGGTTAACGGAAGAGCAGCAGACGCCAGGCCTCCTGATGGGCGCAAGGCAGCACAAGGAGAGGAGCTCAACAACCATGCAGGCGCGGGACGGGAGCACAGGACACAGCCAGCGTCAGACAGAGTTGCGCCGCGTCAGCTCCACGCCCGTCGGCCCCGCCGGCGGCGGCGGCACCACCCAGCCGTGCTGCGCCTGCGCCGCCTGCCGCTGCATCGCTGCTCGGTGGGTGGCAATGACGGTTGCCACCGCGGCGACGAGGCCGTCGGGGTCGTAGTGCACCCCCCGGCCGTCGGGGCTGGGCAGGGAGGGCACCTCGAGTATTTGCCGCACGCCCAGGCGCTCCAGGGCGGGGCGGTCCACCACCACGGGGCTGCCCGCCGGCACCAGCACGGCCGTCACGTAGACCGAGGGCGGGAAGGCGAGGCGGTGCGTGCGCTTGGAGGCGCGGCGGTTCAGTGCGTCTGCAGGGGCGGGGTTGGTCGGACGCAGCGGGCAGTCGAGGGCTTGAACCGCACAGTGCCAGCGAGGACAGCGCGGGCCAGGCTGCCAGCAAGGTCCAAGGGCAAGCGCCAGCCAGGCGAGCACAGCACACGAGGCAAGGCCTCAGCACCGCATGGAGCCCCCAAACAGCCGGCCCACCGGCCAGCATCATGCGGCCCCACCTGCTGCCGCCTGCACCATATCTGCCGCCGTCAGGGGGCCGGCGTTGCTGGAGCAGCAGGAGGTCTCCCGGTCAATCGCGCCGTTCAGGAGGAAGATCTGCAGAGGCCAGCGGCGACAGGCGGCGCAGCACACACGGAACGCAGCTCCTCAGCGCACGCAGTCGTCTCCAGCACCAGCAAGCCGCCAGCGCGTTGCCGCCAGGCGCATGCCTGCTTGCCCTCGCCCCCCCCTGCCTCGTGGCAGGCATGCATGGGAAAGACTTGGCAGCACCCACCCGGCCCCTTCCCAACCACGGCCTGCAGGGGCGCACCTTGGGCACGTTTGTGGCGGCGATGCACTCGCCCACCCCGCGCAGCACCAGGGAGGGCAGGATGGAGGTGAAGAGGGAGCCCATGCCGTAGATGACGGCGTCGGCGCGCTGCAGCTGGGTGAGCACCGCCGGGTTGGGCGCCGGCGCCACCTCGTGCTCGTGTGTGTCGCCCTCTGCAGCGGGGGGGGGGCCATGGGGGGCCGTGAGCGACGCTGGGCAGAGGCGCCGACACGACCTGTTTCACGCAGCGCGGGCGCCCTGTGGGCAGGGCGGGGTTGAGGACCGCATGCCATGGTGGTTCCTCACAGCACGGCAGGTGGAACGGGCTGCAATGCACTGCTGCGGTGCCCAAATACTGTAATACGCTGGACTCCCCGGCCTGGTTGAGCCCCCTGCACGGCCCCCCACCCGCAGACAGGTAGAAGATGCGCTGGATGGGCGCCTGCAGCGCCTCGTCGCACGACTTGTCCACGTGGCGGGGCGAGTCTGCAGGGGGGGAGCGGGGCAGTGGAACTTGTTGACTGCTGTAGGGTTTGCAGACCACCAGGGGAGCAGGCAGCTAGCTGTGCCAAGGGCCGGCCGACGCAGCAGCGTGCATGGCGCTGCGATGCGAGCGGCCACACTGCACCGTCAGGCGGCAGCCAAGAGCTGCCAGTCGAGCTGCCCATGGCTCTGCCTCATCCTCCTGCTGCACCAGCTGGCCGCAGGGCGGTGCAGCAGTGCCCACCCGTGGAGGAGGGGTGCGAAATCTGGTGCTGTCCCACGATGAGGCTGCCGTCTGCCAGCTCAGCGCCCAGCGTGATGTGCTCCTCTGCAGGGCGGGTGGGCGACACAGCGGCGGCAAACTTCAGAGGTCGGACACCCCGCCAAGGACGACCAAGGGCCATCGTCTTGCATCAGCCACGTCGACTCATGCGCTCTCGTCCCCCCCCTTCAGGGTAGTATGTTCACTGCCAGCTTGCCGTGATGCACTGAAACCACACAGCACCCGCCTCGGGCGCCCACCTGTGCAGATGGCGGGCAGCACCAGCGAGCCCTCGGGGATGCGGGCCACCCGGGAGAAGAGGAAGATGGCGGCCTCCAGGGACCTGCCGGCAGGGGGGGGGGGCGGGCCGACTGTGTCTTGACGCCGGCGCGCCGGCCAGCGGCGTCGGCTGGCAGCAGGCAGGCAGGGGTCACATGGTGGTGGAGGACAGGGAAGGGGGGGGGGGGGGGGCATGCCGGGCTGCTGCCTGGGCCTCATGGCGCATCACACCACCCAGCGCCAATACCTCAAGCCTGGATGCAACATGAATGATGGCCTGTGCACAGGCCCCGCCTGCCCGCGGCCACCTGAAGAAGATGCGGGCGCCCGCGAAGAAGAAGTTGCCCACGGAGCCGCCGCGGTAGTCGAAGCGCTTGGTGGAGTGGCGCATGATGTTGGCGTGGAAGTGGACCAGGAAGGACCGGATGATGTGCTTGTAGGCGTCGCTGATGCCCTGAGGGGGGGCGGCAGGTGGGGGCGGGGCAACACACAGCATGGAGTGCCGGGCATGCAGGCCCGGGTTGTGGGCCGGCACCGGCTGCATGGCGCTGCCCCTTGAACATACATGGCAGCCCGGGGCACCCATACTACAGCCCAGCCTCAAAGCCAGGGGGCCATGCCGCCCCTCACCTCCCACAGCGGGTCGTCCCCCTCCACAATGCCGTACCACTCCTGCTTGGCCGCCGCCGAGTCGGAGCTGCTCAGGCGGTGCGCCAGCAGGCGCCGCACCGCCCGCGCCTCCTCGTCGCTGTCGTCTGCAACGGGGCGGGGCCAGGCGGGGGTGCGCTTAGTGGGCGGGCGGTGCCTGCGAGGCGCATGCCGGCTCCTGCTGCTGCGAGCCCTGGCAGCATGGCAGGCAGGAAGCAGCATATCGCGCCCGCAGAGGGATGCGCACGTGTTGCTCAGCGGTGGCGCACCTGCCAGGCGCAGACAACGGCTGCGGATGTCGCCGACCGCCGGTCCTCCAAGCACCCGCACAATCTCGGCTGTGCTGCCGCCGTCGTCCGACACGGGCAGGACGTGCGCAATGCGGGTGGTGAGCTGCCGCATGTGCCCGGCCACCGAGTTGAAGGCGGTGCCGCCACTGAACACTACCAGCGACGGCTCGGGTGGGGCCGCATCCGCTGAGCTGGGCTGCAGCTCGCTAAGTGCCGGCAGGGGCCCACCGCCGCGTGCTGGTGACGACGATGCCTGCGCCACTGGCAGGCTGAGCATGCGCAGCAGATGGCTCTCCATTTCTGGGGGAAGGGGACGTGCAGCGGCAACGAATATTTGCTAGCACATCAGAATTACAAGCCCAGAGACAGCTTACACCTGCATGCGCGGTTACTTGGCTCACTGACAGCATTACCTGCTCCGTTGCTGCCGTTGCCGTTGCTGCTGCCGTTGAGGGAGCTGCTGCTATGGATGCCGTCTGCACCAAGGGCAGTGGCGGGAGCACTGCCGCCGGCGGCAGCGGGCTGCTGCACGTCCTGTGGGACAGTCCCGTGCTCTCCCAAGCTACTTTTTGATGTGCAGCAGTGTCTGAGCTTCAGCTGGCGCGCTGCCTGCGCCCGGTGGTGCTGCTGAGAGGGTGTTGCTGCCCAGGTTGGGGGTGCGGGCGCAAGCGCTGCAAGTGCTGTTGGCATTCTAGGATCGGCAAAAGCCAGGTAGCATTCGGGAACAGCTGTGGACGGCTGCAGGAGAGGGAAAGCTCCAAACGGGTTTGGTCTGAACGGGAGGGCGGGCTTAAGAAGCCTGTGGTACACCTAAATGCTGCCAATTATTACAAGAATGCATGTATTGAACGTCATTCGCTCATACCGGCATGTGGCATGTGCGCTGAGCTCAGCGGGGAGAAACTTGGGCATCCCACACTGCCATCTCCAACACTGATCACAACCTGCAAGCGATCGATAATTTTGCAGAGCCTGCTCAAGGCCCAGAAGCACAGCAGCGCTTCGCTGAATATCTGGCGCGCTCCTGCGAGCCTCGGGACTAGGCCGGGTTGGAGGGCAGTAGGTTCAGGTGCGTCGATCTGTACTCAGAAATCACCAACCTACTGTGGGTTGCCTCCTGCTGCCCCGACGCGCCAACCCCGCTCGCTGGGCCCGCCTGCGTGACCTGACATTACCCCATTATCCCCCTGAATGACGCAGGAGGTCATCGATGCTGCGCACCCGGCGCCAGAAAGCCCCCGAGGGGGCAGCCGACGGCGCCGGCGGCGACGCCCGCGTGGCGTCGCTGGAGCGGGAGAACCAGCGCCTCCGTGACCTGGTGGGGAGGGAGCTCTGCTCCGGCCGCCTTGCCCTCTGTGATCAGGGAGCTTTCTGGTCAGCACTTAGGAGCCGACAAAGGCCGGGTCGCATGTTATGCAGGTGCATTGTCAAGAAAAAAATCAGCTGTCTCCAATGGCACCTGTCCGGTCCTGAGACGGTGCGACCCGCCTCCCCTGGTGCCTGCCTGCCCCTGCAGCTGGCTGAGCAGGTGGGCAGCGGCGCCACCAAGTCGAGCTACCTGTGCAAGTACCGAGGGCACGCCACCGGCTCGCTGTGGGCGCCCACCTGGGAGCTGCGGTGGGTTGGCGGGCGCCTGCCTACGCCCGCTGCCTGCAAGCTGCCTGCCCGAGCAGTCCTGCCTGCCTCCCTGTGCCTACCTGCTGTGCACAAGACTGTGTTGTGAAGTGGTGACCCCTGCCTTGGCTGACTGCCCCCCCCCTGCAACACTTCCAGGAAATCATGCGCTCCTGAACCTTTGCCACCGGCCCCCCCCCCCCTCCCCGCAGCTACGTCATCCTCAAGGGCACCAGCCTGACCTACTTCCGCAGCGAGCGCGACGTGCAGTTCCCGCCGCGCGGCCGCATCCAGCTGGGGCCCGGCACCTGCGTGGAGCTGGAGGGGCTCAAGCGGCGGCGCCACTGGACCTGGCACCTGGTGGACAAGGAGGTGGGTGGGTGGGTGGGGTGGGGGGCAGGGGGGGCTGCCACTGCTGGGAGGTTGGTTGAGCGCCTGGGGCCGCGCGCGCCCTGGACCTGCTGCACCGGTGTGGCAGTCGGCATGCCCGCCCCTTCATTCGCACCTGGAGATCCAATGCCGGGCAACCGTGCAACCCCCCCCCCCAACTCACCCCACCCCACCCCTGGCACGCCGCAGGGCGTGAGCCTCATCCGCCTCAGCACCGAGGTCAGCGGGGAGTACCACTCGTGGATCGAGGCGCTGGAGCGGGCGGGGTGCGCCGTCAAGGTGCGAGGCAGCAGGCGGGCGTTGCACGGGGGCCCTTGCATCCCGGCTGGGCTCACCGAGGAGCAGGAGGGCAGTCATGCAGCTGGGATCCAGAACGAGCCTCGAAAGGACAGGCAGCCTCGCCCCCGTCGCTTGCTTTGGCCCCTGCCCACCACCCCACCCACTCAACCCCCACCCTGCCCGCAGCACCTGGACGACACCACGCTGAGCCAGGGCTCCCAGCACACATCACAGCAGCAGGGCGGCAGCCCCACCGCCAGCCAGCTGTCAGACAGCGACGCCGCAACGTACCGCCGAGCCGGCAGTGGGCCCTTTGGCACCCCCGCCGCCCAGGGCCAAGAGGTGGACAGCCGGGCGGGGGAGGAGGTGGACAGCGGCGCGGGGCCGGCGCCGCCCTCGCACCGCCCGCAGCAGCAGCACTCAGCTCAGGCGCAACAGGGTTACACGTCCGACCAGTCGGGTGAGGCGGCTGGCAGGTTGGAGGGGCTGGAGGGGTCCGGGGCAGGGGACAGGTGGGGAGGCTTGGGGTGCCGCCAGCTGAGCAGGCAGCTCATGCATGTGACGACAGGGACACAGCGCCCTGCACCGCCGCTTGTTTCGCTCATCTAGGCGGCTGCGGCCTGCTGACGCCCGCTCCCCCCCCACACACCCGCAGACATTGGGCGCGGCCAGCGGCAGCCGCTGCGGCGTCAGCGCAGCGGGGCCGTCAAGCGCCCAACCATGCCCGCCTCTGCGCCTGTGCACGCGGCGCCCCGCGCCTCGCTCCTGTCCTCTGAGCGCATCCGCCTCTCCAACCAGAGCGGTGGGTTGCCACCTGCGCCGTGGCCCGTTGGCGCTGCAGAGGGTTCTGCGCAATGGGGGCATCACCCGCACGTCTGGGCTGTGTCCCGTACTGCCCCCTTTGGCCCCGTCCCCGTCTCCATGCCGGGATGCTGCAGCTCGAAATCTCTCATGTGCCCCCTTCCACCCCCCCCTCGCGCAGGCCTGGTCACCCTGGTGTTCATTGTGCTGGCCGCCACCAACTTCCGCCTCATCCTGGAGAACATGATCAAGTACGGCCTGCGCTTCAACCCCCTCACCTTCCTGCGCACCGCGCTCACGCCCTCGGGTGCGCCGGTCTTGAGGGCCGCCCCCCGGCTTCGCAGGCCGTGTGTGGGTGGCGGGCTGGCAGTGCTGTTGACATCATGCCTTCCATACTTGAGGGCCACAACATGCCGCTTCGGGAGGATGGAGGGCACCATGTGAGCAAGAAAGAGCTTGCGACAAGCTCGAGGGCGTATCCGCCACTCGGGAGCCAAGGGGCGGCTTGCTCGCCGCCTCTTTATCGGCAAGCGTGGTCCCGACCTCCCGGCTCCTGTGGCCCTCACCCGCAGGCAACCTGCCGCTGCTGCTGTGCTGGCCGCTGCTGGCGGTGTTTGCGCTGAGCGCGCTGGTGATTGAGAAGTTTGGGGCGCGCCTGCTGACGCTGGAGCAGCGCGCGGTGGCGGCCTCGCGCAAGCGAGAGGTGGGCTACACGGAGCTCAAGCGGGCGGCAGCGCGGCGGGCCAACGCCACAGGTGAGCTGGCGGGGTGGGGGGGTGGGGTGGGTGGGCGTGTGGGCTGCTGTTTGGGAAGGGCCGTTGGGGCTGCGCTGCTCTTGGGAGGCTGTTGGGAGCCAGTGTGCTCCA
>KQ482042.1:1157704-1167845 GCA_001430745.1 Auxenochlorella pyrenoidosa
GGGNGGGGGGGGGGGGCGGGGGGCCGAGCGGGCGGGAGGCGGGGGCAGGGTCGGCCTCCGGGGCGGCTCGCAGAGCAGGGCGAGGAAGGCTGTGTCAACCCCGCCCTCAGTCAGCAGGCAGGCACAGAGCTGTGTCTCTCTTATTGGAGCGCTGCCAGAGCTCCCGAATTGGTGGGACCAGCGCCGCCTGCCCACCTGCGTGCGTGGCTCCAGCGAGGCATCATCGCAGAACTTGAGGGAGCGCAGCATCTTGAGGAGGGCGGGCATGTGGCGCACCACCTCGGAGGGCGTGGTGGGATTGTCTGGCGGCACCACCAGCACCTCCAGCGCAAACTGCAGAAAGAGCAGGGGGGCAAAACGGCGCTTGAACAGCGTGTCCAGTAGGGCAAGGCCGTCCTCGTTGGAATAATGAAAAGCCCACTGCAGCTGTCGCAGCTAAACCCCCTGTTGCGCTGGTTCCCAGCTGCCTTGCGCGCCTGCAGCATGCCGGCAAAGGGCGTGAAGGGCGTGCCGCCCGGGCCGTACACCTCCTCGCGCTCCTCCGGGTCCGCCTGGGCAAACTCCTGCAGCGCCTGCAGCGCCAAGGGCCAGGCATGCAAGCAGAGCGGGTCGCTGGAAGCAAATGGCGGGGCAGATGGCCCGAAAGCCGAAGGCTTGCAGGCAGCGGCGAGCTACATGGGACTGTGGTGCTGCATGCAGTTCGCGATGTGCTTCGAGGCGCCTCCTGCGCTCCTGCTGCGGGCTGGCTGCCGCGCCCGCCCCTGCCCCTGCCCCAAGCCCCCACCTCCTCGGTGGGGTAGTCTGGGTGGTGTGCCAGCAGGAAGATGAGGAAGGGCAGCAGGAACTCAGGCATGTCGCCCAGCAGGCTGCCGCCACCGCCGCCAGCAGCAGCCTGCGCCTGCGACAAGCGCGCCACTGCGGCCCTGCATACGCACAAAGAAAACCGCGCTGGCTATAAGCACGAGCACTGAACTCAGTCAGGCTCAGCACCTTTCTTGCAGCCTCCAGCAGCGGCCGCCATGGCTGGGCCCGGATGGTGCGCCCACCACCAGTGCTGCAGGGCCCCTGCCCCTGCGCCGGAAGCTTGCCTGCGGGTGATGACGTAGTCTCGCAGCGCACGCAGCGCGGCCGCTCTGTTGCGGTCCTCCGGATCAATCGCCATGAGCGCCAGCACCGCCGCATACTTGGCGGCGCGCTGGGCAGACTGCGGGCAGGGGGCGGCGGTCAAAGGGCTGACTGGACAGCGGTGCATGGCAGGCTGCGAAAACAGCCTCTGGCAGACACGTGCTCACAGAGCATGTCTAGCCGACTGAGCACCTGCTAGGCCCGTTAGGAAGCCGATGGCAGATCTGTGCACGTCCCAACCTCTCGCCCCTGCTGGTCACCTGGCCCTTGTTGGTCAGCCAGCCCACGGCGCGCGCCAGCTTGGCAGTCATGGCCCGCCGAGTCTCCACCAGCGGCTCCTGCAGGGCAGGCAGGCAGAAGGTCGCAGGCATGCAGACCTGGGGTGCAGGATGCACAGCCGGGAGCCAGCGCAGGGTTGTGCAGCCCGAGGGCCCGGTGCCACGGGCATGCATCAGCTGCATTCTGGATTCAAAGATGCAGCTCTTTGGAGAGAGAGCCCCCTCGTCACCAAAGCACATGGAGCGCACCTGGAAGGTGAGCGCCAGGTTGGCATACAGGCTGGCCGGCATGGCCGAGTCGTAGGCGCGCGCCAGGCGCAGCAGGCCAGACACGGCAGAGAAACGCACCCAGGCTGCATCTGCAGAGCTCCAAGAGGACGGCACGGGTGGCACGCATGCGGGTGGGCTGCTGGAGGCATGCTGCCGGCACTCTCTGTCTGCAGTTCGAACCCTGTGCCCGCCCACCCAACGCTCCCCTTCTCCCCTCCCACCTGTGCACTCTAGCTCCTCTTCCGCCCCTGCCTCCTCGTCGCTGCCGCTGCCGCCGCCCTCCACGCGCCGCCTCTTGGACCCACGCTGCGGCTCGGCGTCGCTCGAGCGAGGGAAGCTGCAGAGTGAGGCAGGGGCGCGAGCCAGGCTAAACAACGGGCTCCACGTGTCCACAGCAGCACTCGATCTGGCTGAGAGGTGGTGTTGCAGAACAGCCTGGCTGGCGTGCTGGACAGCCCGCGCAGCGACAACCATCCAACTGCGCTCACACAAAGGCAAAAGGCTGGAACTGCTCCGCCTCCGCGTCTGTATCCAGCAGCTGCTCCAGCAGCTCCCACACAATCTGGGCACGCTCAATCATGGCCTGCACGGAAAGGGTGCAAGGGACACAGGGGGCACGCTTGCGTGATGCAGAACGGTTCTTTGCTGGCGTGACGGTGCAAGCCTATCGCCACATCAAGGCCCGGTTGTGGCGCTGCGACAGCCCTCACCCGCGTGGGCTGCGCCCTGCTGCTGTCAGGGACCAGCGCCTGGCACAGCGTGCGCAGCGCAGCGCTCTTGAGCGCCGTGGTGGGCGAGGGGTGCCGCCACTTGCGCCCGGTCTTGGCTGCATCTACCGGCAGCAGCGGCTTGCCCCTGCAGGGGAAGCCGGCAGGCGGACCACGCCGTCAGCACGGTGTTGACACTGCCCCGCCACTCTGCCCATGCATGCGCCTCTGATGCACCAGGCTGGTGCCCAGCGCCCGCAACCATCTTGCTTGGGCCGCAGCTGCACGCGCCACGCCCCAGCGCCGCCACTATCTTGCACGCGGCCGTGGCCCCCGGCCCCCACCCCCACCGCGACACGTCAGCCTCCAGCAGGTCTGCCACCACAAAGTCCAGAACCTCGTCCGCCACGCGCTCAAAGGCGGCGGGCAGCAGGCGGCCCAGCATGGACAGCCCCTTGAGGGCCGCCAGCAGGCGCGCGTGCGAGCGCAGCGTGGCGGGGGCCTGCAACATGGGGTGTGGCAGGGAGAGGCAGGCCATGAGGCAGCGGTCTGGTGCGGGCAGCCGGCAGGCTGGCATGCGTCTGGCATTCAGTAGAATTCCACCCAAGCTTACATTGCTGGGCTAAGTCCTGCGGCATGCCCCACCTTCAGCTGCGCCACCAGCTTGTCTGCGAGCTCAGCGGCCACGGGGGCTGCGCGCTCCGCGCCCAGCACCGCCACCAGCGCCTTGACAGCCGCCTTGACGCCCGCGGGGCTCCCCTCTGTGCACATGCCCGTCAGCTTGCCAGGCAGCTGAGCGTGGGGAGGAGCCACAGGGGCGGGTGGACAACGGGCACGTCAGTGAGAGAGCAAATGGACAGGGGATGTTGGGTGGAAGATGCTTCTGCAAACCAGGCAGCTGCACGCTCCCGTGATGCCCCGGTGCGCCCTGCCCCGCGCCTCACCGACTTGGGCACGGGCTGCTTGGCGGCGGCGCAGTGCGCCAGCATGGGCCGCGCCGCGCGCGCCAGCACCTTGGCCGCGCACTCGGCCAGCAGGGGGTCGTCGGCATCAAACATCGCCACCAGAGGGGCCATGCTCTGCCAGGGGAGAAGGTGTACAGGCGGGCAGGGCTCACAATGCGGTGGCCTCATGCAGTACAAGGCAAGCATAGTCACCAGGAGGTAAATGTAGGTGCAGAGGCAGCAGGTGGGCGGCTGGCAGCACAGCAGCGCGAGGGGCATGCCCTGCGGCGTTGCAGCTCATGCGGCCCACCTGCGCCAGCAGCTGCGGCGACGCCCCCGCAACGTCCACCAGGAAGTGCTGGACTGCAGGCAGCAGGGCAGGGGCCAGTGGGTGGACACACAAGAGCAACCAGGCGGGCCCATGAGTATCAAAGCGGCTGCCCCTTATGACGATGCCCTCGCATCCTGATCGGGCCCAGCTAGCTTCCAAAGCGCCCGACAGCAGCAGCAGGCTGCGCACCTTCCTCGCTCTGCGCAGCTGCATCCATGGCGGCTTGCAGCACCTCTGGCGAGAGCAGGTTGGGGGTGAGGCGCGCCACCAGGGCGCGCGACAGGTCGGCGGCAGGCCCCTTGGAGCCCACGCGCTGCATCACGTCCTTGCCGGCTGTAAGCCAGGAGGGCAGGCAGGGAGGCCAAGTGCATGGCAAGGGTCAGAGAGCCGGGCACTGGGGGCCGATGAAGCAGGCGTGGCAGCAGCCCCCTTGCAGCAGCGACCTGCAAGCCTAGACACGAGAGGACACCAAACCTGTCTGGCCACAACACTGTTCCCACCTGCGAGCGCGTCCTTGAAGGGGCAGCCAAACATGGCCATGGTGGACAGGCCCTTGAAGATGTGGTTGTCCTTCTGCTCCAGCAGCTTCTGCAGGCCTGCAAGGGGGCAAGGTGGGCAGCACGCAGGCAGGGGTGGTGGGCAGGCTGGCTCTGCCAGCAGGCATGCATAGCAGCCGGCCAGTGGCAACGACCTCCGGGACGCAGCAGCTGTTATGCGAGGAGCACAGCGCCCGTTCCCTGGGCGTGCCTATCCCAGGCACTGCCATGACCTCTCACCGTCCTCAGGCCGGCTGACGTCCTTGAGCACAGTCGCCAGCTCGTGCACCAGCGACTGCAGCCGCGCCTCTGGGTCCGCCACCTGTGCTGCGCCACCGCCGCCGCCGGCTGTCAGCAGCGAGCCCGAGGGCGCTGGGCCGCCCGCAGGGCCCGCCCCCATGGAGCTGCCCGCCCCCGCCAGGCTGGAGGCGCGCTTGTCCTTGGCTGCGCCGCGCAGCGCCACCAGCAGTTGCACCTGGCGCTGCATGGCGGCCTTGCCCTGCAGGATGCGCACCAGCATGGGGCGGTGCTCCTCGCCTGCGGGGTGAAAGCGGGGCAACACGGGCAGGCGGGAAGCAAGGCGTGGTGGGTTCGAGGTGGGAGCTGAGGACAGCGTCGCAGGGCACGCAGTTCATGCCAGTGTACATGACCGGCAGCCGAGCAGGCTCAGGACCTGATCCACGACAGATCCCTTGGGACCTCTTGCCAGGCAGCCCGTCCAGCCCGCCCCTCGCTCACCGGCCTGGCGCCACATGGCCGCCCACCAGCGCGCCGCCCCCGCCGGCGGCAGCTTAGGCGGGAAGACGCCCGACCGGAAGACGGTGTCGAAGATGTGCGCCCCCAGCTCGGTGTCGCGCACCGCAATGTTGCACAGCACCAGGGGTATCGACAGGATGGCGCCGCGCGGCGGCGCGTGCGCGGGGCTCTCCCCCGCCAACAGCACCCAGCAGCGCAGCAGGCTGCCCAGCTGCGTCGCCGCCTCGCGCCGTACCCCCATCTTCTTGTCACGCAGCCGCGCCACCAGGCATCCCAGCACCTGGCCGCGCCCCTCGGTGTGCTGGCTGGAGGCCAGGCCCGGGCGGCGCTGCAGCAGCGCGCCCACCGCGCCCACCGCCGCCCTCCTCACGCCGTCGTCAACATCGTAGAGCCGCCCCACGGCGGCGCGCACCACGGCTGCCTGCCGCGCCTCGCTGCCCTCGCAGGCGTCCACCAGCGGCCCGGCATACTCCAACACCCTGCGCCGCACCTCGGCCTGCAGGGCGCGGGCGAGGCAGGGACGCCAGCTGGAGCGGTGCCGCTGCCGGCGGCAGCTCTCCCCCCTGCCTGCCCTTGCTGCCCGGGCCGCCCAGGCATGGCCACCCTCCCCCCAGCCCGCCCACTCGGGCTCGCCTCCTTGTCGCAGGCGCGGCCCAGCAGGCCCTCCAGCAGTGCGGGGTACTCTGCGATGATGGCGGCCCCACTGCGGTGCTGCGTGAACAGGCGGGCCACCAGGTCCACGGTGGGGCCCCGCTTGGCGCCCTCCCCATCCGCCTCCAGCTCGTCCCGCAGCAGCGGCAGCAGCGGCAGCAGCGCCTGCGGCACCGTCTCGTGGATCTGGCGGGGAGCAAGGGGGAGGGGTGAGCAGGGCGGCGGGGCTTGAACTGCAGCACGCTCGCCTGCAGGGCTTAAAGGGGACAGGATGCAGCGGCACGGCGGCGCCCACCGCTGCTGTGCCCCTCCTGCACAGCAGCGCCCCATGGTGCAGCCTCCGGCCCCCAGCCAGCACCCACCGCGTAGAAGAGCGAGTGGTAGTCGCCCTTGAGCTCGCTGTCGGTGCGGGCGCCCGTCAGCAGGGCAGTCAGGAACTTTTGCAGGTAGGGCTGGACCTGCAGGTCAGTGCACAGGGGGGCAGAGCCGGGGAGGGGGGAGCAGCGCACTGAGGCAGATGCCTTGACCCTTGGGTGCCGTGCACTACCTAGAACGGCTTGCGCAACTCACAGCTGGGCCCTTAAAACCAGCTTCTGTGTGCACTCACCGTCGTCTCCGTTCGCTGCAGCAGCGCGGCTGCCAAGGCGTGGCCTGCCAGCGACTCGGCGCGGTGGCCTGGCAGCAGGCGAGTCAGCAGCACATCCAGCTGAGCCTGCAGGCGGGCAGTTGGGGGCGGGCGGAGGGCCTCTGCACGCGACACAGCTGCACATGGCGGGCGCACCCAGCCAGTCAGAGGAGCAGACAAAGGACCAAGTCAAGAGCCCACTCGGGCGCGCCGGTCGTA
Organism: Auxenochlorella pyrenoidosa; assembly: GCA_001430745.1. Classification (NCBI taxonomy): domain Eukaryota; kingdom Viridiplantae; phylum Chlorophyta; class Trebouxiophyceae; order Chlorellales; family Chlorellaceae; genus Auxenochlorella; species Auxenochlorella pyrenoidosa. The sequence continues at coordinate 1,164,147 of KQ482042.1, forward strand.
GCTGCGTGCGCCGGCTTGCCTGCGGCAGGTCATCCGCTTCCTCCACCATGCTGCGCAGCAGCTCCAGCACCGTGCTGTGCAGCATCTCGGCATTCTCCCCGCTGCAGGGCGACCAGGCGGTCAGGGGCACGGATGGAAGGCAGGGCAGGGCAGCACCCAGCAATACAGCCCCTGCAAGCAGGCAGCAGCGGCACCCTGCCAATGCCCGCCGCCTGCGCTCACTTGACCACGTCCAGGAGGGTGCTGAACAGGCTGACCGTCAGCTCCTCCCAGCTGGGCAGGTCCAGAATGAGCAGCGAGCACTTGACCTGCCGTGGGGGAGCGCAGCAGAGGCGCACCGGGATGGCACGTCTGCTTAGCAATTGGCACATCAGACCCTCAGAACAGTGCAGGATAGCGCTTTGCACGTGAGCAGCAGTGCCTGGGCCCACTCTGCGCCTGCTGCCTCCAAGCGTTGCGCCTGCTCAGGGGGGCACCCACCTGGCTGACGGTCTCCAGGGTGGAGAGGCAGAGCTGGAAGTGAGGCGAGGCCGGGTCGTCCAGCTCGCTGTACACGCTATTGAAGAGCACGAAAATGCTCTGCAGCGCGGCCGGTTGAGACAGGAGCGGTGGTTGCAATCGCTGCGGATGCCGCTGGCACTCTGGTTCTGCAAAGTGCACCCACAACACAACCGACATGCACGCACTCATTTGAGCGACAGGCCGCTGCGCACCAGTCAGGGCAGTGCCACTAAGCTGCAAACGGCACGCCAGCTGCAACCTCTGGCATCTACACCGCGGGTTTCCCGCCGTTGCAAATCGCAACAAGGCCCACCTGAAGCTGCTCATCCGAGTATGGCGTATCAGGTGCATTCAGCCGCAGGATATGGCACAGGCACAGGGCCGCATACAGCCGCACCTCCTGCAGCAGGAGCAAAGGAAAGGGCTCGAGAGAAGCCTGAGGAACCAAGTGCAGCTGCAGTGCACCCCTCGCCGCCACTCGCCCGCCGTACCCACCGCGCCGCCCACTCACCTTGTCCTTGTGGTGCAACAGCTGCGGCGAGCCCAGCGCCTTGGCCAGGTCGCGAGAGGCGAGCTTGGCACCCTCGGAGCTTTGAGCTGCCTCGGCCAGGTGCTCGCCGGCGCTCTGCAGTGGTGGGGGCGCGACGACAGGCTGCGATCACTTTCTGTAGCTTTCGAACCACTGATCGGCACCCACAGCTGCCCCAAGCTCACTCTGAGGGTCCTCAGCAGCTGGTCCTTGCCCAGTTTGGCGCCCAGCAGCGCCTTGCCGGCGCGCTGCAAAGCCTCGTGGCCATCCTCATCGTCCTGGAACTCGTAGGAGGAGCGTCGCGGCGCCATAGCGTTCCCAGCGGCCCCCGCTTTCAAGAGCGCCAGACGCGAACAGCCGAGGTGCGATCGCGCATAGCCGGCCTGTCACAAAGGTGTGGCACAGCGGAATCTGAGCGCTGCACGCTGCAGGGGACAGCAAGAAGTCACTTTTCTTTTGCTGCTGTGTCGTGCTGGGCTGCACTGCCAGTGGGCTCTGTGCTGAATTCTACCTTTCCAGCATATTTGCAAGCTCTTCTCCAGACAGCGCTGGCCGAGGCAGCCATGGCGCGAGACGAGGACAGCGACTTTGGGGAGGAAGAGGAGGAGTATGCGGACTCCGAGGTGCGCAATCGCCTTTGGTAGCTTTCAAGTTTTACAAGTACGGCCGGCCAGCCGGGCTGAAGACCTTGCGTGCTGGCGGGCGATCCTGCCGACGGTCCTGGTTGCTGCTGAGCCATGGGCGCCGCCTGGTTGCCACGAGATTGTAGCAATCGAGTCAGGAGCACATCGCAGGCACGTGGGCGCGCCAGGCAAAACCCCTGCCTGCTGACGGCGGCAGCAGCAGGAGGCACCGTCAACGTTTTGCTGTCTGCAACTCTCCCTGTGGCTGCAGGAGGTCAGCGACGAGGAAGAGGAGGACGTTGGACGGCACCGTAAGAAGGACAAGGACACAAAGGTCAAGGAGAAGGCCAAGGACAAGGGCAAGAAGAAGAAGCGGGCGGGCGGGTTCATCGATGATGCAGCCGAGGAGGTGCGCTGCAGGCCCGCCGCTCCCAGCAGGGCTGCTACAGCTTGCTGCCCAGCATCGATGCCTCCCGCATGGTGCATTGTGTGCGAGTGAGAGTGGCGTGGCATGTGCAATGCTGGCCCGCCTGCCCGTCAGCTGAGCTGCTGTGCTGGCCCTGCAGGACGACGAGGTGGAGCGCGGCGGGCGCAAGCGCTTCAAGGCCTCTGCCTTCATCGATGATATTGCCGGTGGGTGGGAGCGGCAGCGGAGCAGCAACACTCGGTGGGCTCAGCAGCGCTGCAGCAGTGGTTGCCGAGGTGCCGCGTTTAAATGCGTGCAGTGTCTGTGGCAGTGTGCGAGCGACCTGCTGTTGCTCTGCTCTACGCTTTCTGCAGAGGTGGACGACGATGAGGACGAGGATGACTATGAGGTGAGGAGCTGCTTGCAGCGCCTCCCCTGCTGGTGCATGTTCCCCGCGCCTGCCAGCTGTGCCCACCCACCTGCCTGCCCGCTGGCTGCATGCATCCGCCCCGCCCTGCTGCATGTCCAATCTGGCTGTGCCTGGTGCACCGACCTGTCTGGTTCCCTGCCCATAATCTCGTCTTCCCAACCCACTGGCACCGGCAGGAGGAGGGCATGGAGGACTTGATCGACGACGCGGGCGAGGACGTGCCCAGCGCCGCCGAGATGATCAAGATGCGGCGCGAGATCCGGGAGGTGCGGGCGGGGGGCGGCAGCAGTGCTCGCAGGCCGGGATGAAGCCCTTACAGCTTGAGCCTTGCAGCCAGGGCTTCATGTCCTCGGGTGCCGCTTGGCTGCCTGCACGGAGCGCCAAGGTGGCGTTGACGCAGAGCAGCAGGGGTGGCGAGCCGCAGCGATCGAGCGTGACGGACCACGCCACCTGCGCCCTGGCCTGCAGGCCGAGCTGGCTGCCGCCCGGGACTCGGAGCCCAACCCCGAGGAGCTGGAGAAATACATCAAGGAGCGGTTCGGGGGTCGCAGGGTGGGGGGGGAGTGGGGGGTGCGGGGGGTGCAGGAGCTGCAGGGTGGGGCTACGGTAGAAGGGGAGCTCATCGGCTGCAGCAGGGGGCCTGGCCGCGCTGGCATGCAGTCGAGGGCGGCTGCATCGCGGCTTCTGGGCCGGCCCTCCGTCCCCATGCCTCCTGGCCCTGCCTGCCCGCCCCCCGGCGCCGCAGCTACGCGCAGCACTACGGCACCGCCGACGACGACGTGGAGAACACGGCGGTGGGGCAGCAGGCGCTGATGCCCACCGCCACCGACCCCAAGCTCTGGGTGGTGCAGTGCGGGGAGGGGCAGGAGCGCGAGGCGGTGGTGTGCCTGCTGCAGAAGTGCTACGACTACGCCAAGAGGGGCGCGCCGCTGCTCATCAAGGCAGTCTTCTGCCAGGACCACCTCAAGGTGGGGGCAGCGGGGGATGCTGTGTGGGTGCATGCAGCAGCGACGGCAGTGGAGGCGGCACGCAGCAGCAGAGGCAGCCGCCAGGGGCGTCGCGCGTGGGCTCACAGGGCTGGGGCTGGGCACGCATGCATGCTAAAGGGAAGCCAAAGAGGATGTGCTAGGGCCGCTGGGGCCCATGCTGCCACGCTGCTCCCAGCACATGGCCGCCCCCCCCCCACCCCACCCACCCAACCACCACCACC
>KQ482042.1:1182337-1194717 GCA_001430745.1 Auxenochlorella pyrenoidosa
GGCGGCCCGGGGCGGGGGGGGGGGGGGGGCGAGGTGGATGGACCGCCCGAAATTGCAAGCCGCGTGTGCAGTTGCTGCCTGGGCCGGCAAGCTTGTGTCGGTGCTGCGGGCTGCCTGTTGGTGCATGAAGTGACATCCCTGGCCCGCTGGCCTGTCATCCCTGCAGGCGGGCATGGCCTGGGCCGCTAAGATTGTTTCCCTGGGCGCCGTGCTGGGTGGGTTCCCGCGCCGCATGGCGCCGGCCCTCCAGACCCGGGGCATGTGGCTGTTGGCGTCGGGCCTCTTGAGCACACTCGCGCCCTGCTGTGCCTGGCCCCTCTGGTGACTGCACGACTGCGCCACAACTGGCACCAGCCCTGGCGCCCAACCGCCCCGCTGCAGGCATCGTCACCAGCACCATGACCGGCCTGCTGGGCCAGTCGCGCCTGCTGGTGGTGCTGGGGCGGGAGCGGCTGCTGCCGCCCGCGCTGGCAGAGGTCAGCGAGCGCACCGGCACGCCGGTGCGGGCCACCCTCGTGACCGGCGCGGCGGCAGCGGCCCTGGCCTTCATCCTGGACATTGGCATCCTGGCAGAGCTCGTGTCCATTGGTGGGGGCGGCGCGGGGGCTGGGGCCTGCTGGCTTTGGGGGGTTGGTCAGGCGTTGCCATGCAAAACCTGGGTGTAAGCTTGTGGGCGTGTGCTGAACAGGGCCGACGAAACGCTCGGCAGGTGGCGCTGACGAGCCGGCGAATCTGCCCACTGGGCGCCCCACAACTGAAATGTTCATCCCCAGAAATAAAGTGCGGTTGCTCCAAGTGTGCAGGCACGCTCTACGTCTTCCTCATGGTGTGCGCGGGCGTGCTGTACATGCGGTACCACCAGCCCGGCAGCGGCTCCTCCGCCCTGCCCATACTGGCGGCCCTGGGCGGCCTGGTGCTGACGGCCATCGGTGAGCCCGGCGACCAGGCCGTGTCACCTGCTTGCGTTGACACATCGTTGGCATGTGGCCGGGCTTGCCCCTGTGTGCGTGCGCATGCCCATCCCGACACCCTACTCCTGCTCCTTGCCTCTGGCGTGCTCGCTGTGCAGGCTTCAGCGTGGCGTTCACCTTTGCTGCAAGATGGAGCATCGTGCTCCTCTTCATCCTGCTGTTTGCTGCAACCACGGCCGCCCTGCTGGCGCTGCCCATTCGGCACACCCCGGAGCGCTTCCAGGTGTGCTGGGTGCAGGCTTTGGTTTGCATGTGGATTCCCGTGCTTTTCTGAGCTTTCAAGTTGCTTGGCGCTGCGGATCACTGCCTGGCAGGTGGGCGCCGACTGCCATGGCGAGCGACAAATCGGAGCTGCCTGCCTCCTGCTCCACAGGTCCCCTTCTTTCCGCTCACGCCAGCATGCGGCATCGGATTCACCATCCTGCTGGCAGCGTCCCTGGTGAGCACCGGCGCAGCCAGCGGCACGGGCGCAGGACCTTGTCGGGCGCTCGCGCAGGTCCCTAAGGAATGCATCACATGTTGGCGCGTGTGTTTGCAACCGCTGCGCTCCCGCTGCCGCCACCCCGCAGGGCTGGCCCGCCTACGTGCGCTTTGGCGCCTGGGTGCTGGCGGGGCTGGGCGTGTACGCGCTGTACGGGGTGCACGGCTCGGAGCAGCGGGAGCTGGAGCACCTGCGGGAGCGGTCAGCAGGGGGGGCTGCTGCCTGCCGGGCTGCAGGCCCTGCATGAAGCAGGGCTGTGCTGGGCTGCGCACCCAGGGTGTGCAGGCGCCAGGGCGCCCCGGCCTCAGCTCCTGCAACGTACGTTGTGGTGGTTTTGAGCTGGGCTGATTGGCGACCCACTAGTTCTGCTGGCCACACTCTGCTCTTGCGCAGGGAGCTTGCGGCGCGGCAGGCAGCCCAGGCCGGCGGCATCTCGCGGCGGCTCACGTCCCTCGACAGAGAGGGCTACGCGGGGCCCATGGGGGTGCTGGAGCTGGGTCAGGCTGGCAGCAGCGGCAGCGCGAGCAGAGGCAACTTGGCGCAGCAGCAGCGCGATTTCATGCGCGCGACGGATAGAGCGCGGCTGATGGCGGGGATGCGCAACAGCTCGGCATACGATGCAGAGGAGGACTGATGAGCCTGCAGCGCTTCGCCTGCCCTCCGTCTCCACGTCTGTAATGGTATTGGCCAAACGCCTGATCGTATGCACCTCGCACTGGCTTCTCTGCTCCACGGCACTTGACAACTGTTCACAACTGCAACGCAAAGGCACACGGTAGCTGTGGTTCATGAAGCAGGGCAGGCTGACCAGGCACGTCAGTGCGCATGCATCATGGCCCCTTGTTGTGCAGGTTCTCGTACAGCACATCTGTGCTGCTGCCCTCTGTGCCAGCCTCGTCAGCGGTGCTGCCGCCGGCGCCAGCGCCGCGCAGCTCCCGTCTGCAGGCAGGCCGCCTCAGGAGGGCTTGTGCAGCTCACGCCTGCAGAGGCACGCGGCGCAGGCAGGGCGCAGCAGGCAAGTTGCCACATTTCGCAGCTTGGGCCCAGCTGCCTCAACACAGGCACTCCAGCCACCAGCGGCAGGGCAACGCGGCACCAGCTCCCAGCCCAGCTTATGCTGAGAGGGCTGCTCCCACCCACCTGATGCGCTCATTCTCTGCACGCTGCTGGTCAGGCTTGTTGGACTGCTCGCTGGCTGCCACGCCCATCTCGGGGTACTGCAGACGGCAGGCAGGCGAGTTGCCATGCAGCAGCAGGGTAGGAAACGACATCCCAAGACATCCCATGACAGTGCAGCCCAGCTTGGGCCGCGCATGTCCGCATGTGCACCGGCTAGCGTGATCCAGCTCCTCATGCCTCACAGGCAGCTTGGCACACAGATTCGCTGTTCCAAAGATTTTGGATCAGAAGCCCCACTGGCAGCCTGGAGAGTGTCCTGCGGCTGCCGTACCAGCTCCTCGCCCCCTGGCCCGCCCACCATCTCTTGCACTGAGCGCTCCCCGGCGGGGAAGTGCTGCTTCTCGAAGTCGGCGATCTCGCTGTACTTGGCCTCTGCATTCTTCCGGCTGCCAGCTGGGCCCCTGCAGGAGGGCCGTGCATTCAAGTGCCATAAGCTAGGGAGGCGGGGTTCTGGGATGCTCCCTGGTAACCAGGTTCTCAGCTTGTGCACCCAGCATTGCTGGTCCCAAGCATGCCATCCGGCAGGCAGGCACCAGGGGGGGGGGTATGTAAAGGGCATGGCTGCCATCCTGCTCCAACCGTCCAGGGCATACAAAGGCCCCCACAACATGGACACGCCCCCGCCTCGCTGTCCAGTGCGCACCCGCTCTTCACGCCAGGCGGCGCGTGTTCCATCTTGCCCGCAGCGCCCATCGTGCCGGCGCTCATCTCGGGCCGGTCTGCCTCCATGCCCAGCACGCGCTGGGCGCCAGCCACTGCGTCCTTGGCCTTGCTGAACAGCACGCCCGCCGCCTGCTCCGCCGACTCGGCCAGGCCTTTGCCGGCCTGCAGGGTCGGGCCAGGGTGGTGTGGAGAGGTGAACTCGACTCCACCTGGCATGAACATGGCACTGCCCGCACAACTGCAGCGAAGGCATGTGTGCTCAAAGGACGCCAGCGCCACGTCAGTCGCACAGGCTCATTTCTGCACTCCTCCAACGCGCCAGGCACAACCGCATGCTCATCAACACCAGCCCAGGATTCAAGCTCCCTGCCCCTGCCTCTCAGCCAGCCTAGCACCCAGCACCCAGCACAGCGAGCAGCCGCGCGGCTCACAAACTTGAGCTCCTCCTTGGCCTGCCCCGCTGAAGCCGGGATGTTCTGGCCCCACTTGACCTCCCGCTCTGTGCCCAGCTCCTCCTCCGAGGGGATGCCCCGCGAGGAGGGCGCCGAGTCCTTGTCGCGGTCTGCGCCGTGCGAATAGGCGTCCCAGGTTTTGGAGGGGTCTTGTGCATCGCGCATGCCCTTGTCCGCCTGCAAGGGGAGCACCGCGGCACGCATTGTAGCGGCATTGCAAAATCCCTGCTGTGTTCTGCATGGCAGTGCACACGGCGCCATGCTGACGGTAACAGGGAAGTGTCCTGCACTGAAGGCGGCAGGGAAGGCGAGCAGGCACCAGCCCGGCATCTGCCTGGTGCAACCTCGTCGCAGTGGCACCGGGTGTGCCCTCAGCCGCCTGGCGCAACCTTGGCGGTGATTCTTTCACCAAACCCTGTCCTCAAGTGCTACCCCAAGTCCCTCTGTCATCCCGTCCAAGGCACGCTGCAGGTGCTGCGCTCACCAGCTGTGCTGCAGGGCTGCCAGACAGCCGCCGCGCCGCCGCCAGCAGCGGCGGATAGTGCCGCCCGCCCAGGCCTCGCGTCAACATGACTGTTGCGCTCATTTGAAGTATGAAAGCAGGCCAAAAAGCGTCAAGAGCGGAGGGAGTGCCCCATGCAGCTGCGGTGACAGAGGGCCAGCAGGCGCCAAGTCCTTACCTGCTTTGCTCGCATTCCTTCTTCACTTCTCGCTCGCTGCACCACATCTGAACACCATGCAGCGCTCTACCAAGGCACAGGCACAGGCGCAGGCCCAGCGGCAGGAGGCCATCCAGCCCGCCCAGTCCATCGCTCTCTGCCAGGCCCTGCTGCGCGTGTCCATCTACCATGTGCGGCCTGGAGCGCTGCAGGGGTGGCAGATCGAGCAGAGGCGCAGGCAGGGTGCAGCTGCCGCCGTCTGGCTCGCCGCCGTAGTTTGACTTTGCGTGCTGCCGGCCCCTGCCTCCTGCAGGTCACCTACCTCCGCGGCATCTTCCCTGACAAGCACTACAAGCCAGTGGACATGCGCAACCTAGACAGTGAGCGGGGGCGACGAGCTGGTAGCTTTGTGGGTGCTGGCGGGCGCTAAACTTGCTGCTGCTGCGTCAGGCAACGTTGCTGACGAGCGCATCTTGCAGGCAGCTGAGGTGCAGCATCTCTATCGGTTGCCATCCTTGCAGACATGGAAGTTCACATGCTGCTGCCCAAAGACCCCGAGAGCGAGCGGCTGGTGCAGTGGGTGGAGGGAGGTAAGCGCAGCAGGCAGCAGCTCCTGCGTGCACCTGCCTCACACGCTGCCGGCCTGGACCCTCCCAGCCCTGCAGGCTGTCCAGACACAGGCACGGCTGGATGTGGAGCTGCGATGGATGCGGCACAATTTCTGCCAGCACCCATCTGCCCAAAGCCTGCTGCTGACCTTGCTCTGCAGCCCACTCTTGGCCCACCCTCGACTGCCCACCACCTCTGCTCTGCCCCACGTCGCCCACGCACCTCATGCCCGCCCCCTTGCCTTTCCCTGGCCTGGCCCTGTCAGGCGTGGCGCACGCCCTGGAGCGCCGCTACCTGCGCAAGGTGTTCTTTGGCTTCTCGCGCGATGCGGCTGGCAAGGACCTGCTGGAGGAGGTGGGTGCTGTGCGCTCTGCTGGGTGCTGGCAGGGTTGTGGGCTGCTGCATGCGTACGGGTGCTGGCAGGCAGTGCGTAAGCAGGCTAGCAAACCTGTACATCATTGCTGATAGCAGTCCGCAGCTGGACATACAAGCACCAGCACCCAGCTGCATGCCCTGCCGTTGGTGCTGCGTCTTGCTGACCTTCGACCCTTCTGCCCCTTCTGTCTCGCCGCTCTCCCCTGCAGTACGTGTTCAGCTTCAGCTACGACCAGGACGGTGGCGTGCACATGGCGGCGGGCGGCTCCTCCCGCGCCGGCAAGGAGTTCAGCACCAAGGACGCCCCCCCTGGCAGCAAGGCAAGCGGGTGCACTGACCAGATGCTCGCAGAGCTAGGCTGACAATGTCCCTTGATGTTTTTTTACGGCGCCTCCCTACCTTTCCACCTGTCCTTCAGGGGCCCACCCTGAACGCAGTCAAGTACCAGGTGTGCCGTCTCATGCGCATGCTGGTGGAGCTGACCAACACGCTCGAGCAGGTGGGGCGCAGGGCATGTGCTGTTGGCTCAGCATGCAGTTGGTGGGACTAGCGGTTGGGGCAGGCTGGGGCTTGCAGGCGCAGCAGCCACTGCAGGCTCGGCCACATCCCCTGCCTAGCCTGTGCTCCCCCATGTCCAACCTGGTCAGGTCCCAGAGGAGCGCTTCCTGTTCATGAAGCTGACGTACACCGACGACACCCCAGAGGCGGGTTCTGCATCTGTTGGCGGGGCTTGCAGGCATTGTGTGGCGACGGCTGTGCCCGAGAATCAGCGCAGTGTGTCTGAGCTTGCTTCACTGTCCCCTACCTGCAGGACTATGAGCCACCCATGTTTGCGCCTGCAGCTGATGGCGGAGTGGGCTGCTTTTCCCGCATGCCCTTTGTCATGTGAGGGTCAAGATATGTGCTGAAGGTGGACGTGCCGGAAGGATTGCCGACAATCTGCCCTGCCTGCCTGGTGCTGCTTGGCGCTGAGAGCTGCCCTTTGCCTCCCCCGCCCCTCCCTGCACCTGCAGGGAGGTCGGCCGCGTCGACACACGGCATATCAAGGTAACAAGGGGTTGGCCTGCAAATGCCAGGTGGCACGGCGCATGTGGTCGTGTGCGCCCGCAAACGCTGTCTGCGCATGGTCAATACCCTAGCCTTTCCTGCCTTCCCCTGCAGGTGGGCCTGGCCGTCAAGACCGTGCTGGACAACATGGAGGACGGCACCGGGTGGGGCGCGCAGGGCGCAGCAGTGGAGGACAACTCGGAGCTCTTCACCGAGGACCCCGTGACCAAGGCCGGCGCCACCTCTGCTGCCGCTTCCCGCCGGGACACCGCGGAGGTGAGAGTGCTGGCAGGGGTGTGGAGGGAGGCTGAGGGTTTTGAGAGAGCGGGAAAGCTGGCTGAATGCTCAGCGGACCAGCAACAAGTCCCTTCCTCTCTTGCTGCCTGCAGGGCGCGAGCATGGGTGGAGGCTTCAGCTGTGTGCCGCGGGCAGCTGCCAAGGACGCTGTTGACGAGGTGCAGCAGGTGAGGAGAGGTTTGGGCTGAGGGTGAGTACAAGTAAGGGGTCCGGAGCACAGGCGGCCTCTCAAAATGGCCGCTTGCTCTTCCCTGGCGTGTAGGCCCCCGTCTCCTCACCCTCGCTAGCGGCAGTGGAAAATGCCGAGGCTGCCCTGCGTGCCCTGCGCGTCGCCCCGCTGGACTCTGAGGCAGGAGGGATTTATGATGCGCCGGGCAGCCAGCGGACTGTGTCCGTGACGCTGACCGGCCGCAAGCGCCAGGCCGCACCGCTGGGCAGCAAGGACGAGCCAGAGGCGATGCTGTTCCCGGAAACCCAGCCTTCTGCCGTTGCTGGCAGCCGGCAGCGCCAGGAGGCTCACAAGGCCAGCTTTGTTGAGAGGCCCATTCACCAGGACACCAAGCGGCAGCGCAAGGCGGCGGCGCAGCCCAAGGGAGCAGAGCAGGTGGTAGCAGCGGCTGGTGTGCGGCGCAGTCTGCGCCGGCGATGAGGGCGGGATGGTGGGAATTCTGGGGAGATTTCAATAATGTCATTCTAATTTAAATGTAAAGATCTCATGACACTTGGATGGTCAAAGGAGGGGCCCGCGGTTGGTGGGACGAAGACTGGTAGACTACACAAGGACCCACTTGCTCTCAACTCAAGTTGCATAAAATGAAGCACAGTCATCACTGAACAGGCAAGGCGTGATGAAACAGCCTCAGGACGCAACACTGCCAGCGCCTGCTGCTGCCAGCAGCGCAACCACTGCCTCGCGCCTGTTCACCGTCGCGATATCTGCCGCTGTCCTGCCTTGCGCGTTCTTGGCCGCGGCGTCTGCCCCTCGTTCCAGCAGCAGCCGCACGCAGTCAGCGCTGCCCCTCCGCACAGCCAGCATGAGTGGCGTCCAGCCATTCTCCCCCGGCCGGTTGACAGCTGCCGACAGCCCCTGAGCCGGCCAGGCGCTCAGCAGCGCGCGCAGGATGCCCGGCCAGCCGGCGGCAGCAGCAGCGTGCAGCGGGGTGTCGTCGCCCATGTCGTTGTTGCTGAGGGTGGCGTTGGCCCCGGCCTGCAGCAGCAGCGCCACAGCGCGCTCGTCCTGCGGGGGCGGGTGGGTGGCTGGCAAGGGAGCGCTGAGGAGGCTCGCTCAATTAAAGGAGGCTAGCAATCCAGCCAACCCCACACGATTGGGCGGACACAGTGCAGGTGCCTGCTGAGCCCGGCTGCCTGTGCTGCCGCCTCTGCCCAAACCCACCTGGGCCTCCAGGGCCAGGTGCAGGGGGGTGCTGCCGGAGGAGTCGCGCAGGTCCAGCAGCGCCCCCGCCCCCACCAGCAGCTGCAGCATGCCCAGGTCCCCGGCCTCGGCGGCGATGTGCCTGCAAGGGTCAGCATCACCGGCGCAGCGCAGATGTTCATAAACTATCAAGTGCCGCAGCGCTTTGCCAGATGTGAGCTCTGATGCACAATGCAGAGCGCAATCTCAAGGTGTACATCATGCTGAAGCAAGCACAGCCCGCTGCCCCTCACAGCGGGGCCTGGTGCAGCGAGGGCACAGGGATGGCAAACTCCAGCTTGCGCGTCTTCACGCTCCAGTTGCCGGCTGCATACTTGCTGGGGTCCCTGCAGCAGCCCAGAGCACAGGATGCTGGGGCAGGATGCACGGCTATGGAAGGCAATAGTGAGCAAGCGCACTGAGCAGCCACCTGCAGCGCCAAACGTCGGCAGGCCCCCGCCCCGCCCACCTGTTTTGCATGTCCAGGCTGGCCCCCGCCTGGACCAGCAGGCGCGCCGCCTCCAGCTGCGACCCCTCTGCTGCCAAGTGCAGCGGCGTGTTGCCGTTGTGATCGGGCAAGTTGAGTGGATTGGGCCGGGGCGCGGGTCGGCCCGCCTGCGCGCCCTCCAACTCCTGCGCATCCAATTGCTGCCGCCCACCCTGCGCCTGGCCCTCCTGCTCCGTCGCACCCTGCTGCTGCTGCCCGCCCGCTGCGGCATCGGCGTCTCCAGCCACAGCGGCGGCAACAGCAGGCAGGAGCATGCGTAGCAGGCCATCGCTGCCCGCCGCTGCAAGGTCGTGCCACAGGCTGCGCCCCTCCATGTCGCGAGCAATGGCCAGCGCGGGCTCATCCCTCAGCAGCGCCAGCAGCCGCTGCCCGGCCGCCCCTGCGTCGCTGTCGTCGCCGGCCAGCAGGCGCCGCGCGCGGCTCAGCAGCGCCAGCCCCTGCAGCTGGCCGCAGTAGGCGCGGTCGAGCGCAGCGGCGGCGCCGACCAGGGCGTGCACAGCGGCGGCGTTGTCCCTGCCCAGCACCTCCCACATCTCCTCTTGGCTGTCAAAGTCCTCCACAGCCTCCAGCAGGAACTGGTCGGTGAAGCTGTAGGACGAGGGGTCGGGGTCGTCAGAGGATGGGCTGCAAGCAGGGCGTGCAGAGCAGGCGCCAGCAAGTCAGGGTCGCGACGTGTGGCCGGAGGGGCCTGGGCCAGTAGAGAGAGCGTGGCCACAGACTGAGCAGGGAGGGCCCGTGCTGGGATCCCAAAGGCATGCATGCAGGCAGGGGCATGGGCTCTTAGGAAAGGGACTGCCTTCCACCACCCAGAGCCATGCCACAGGGGAGAGGGCAAAGGCCGGGCAAGGCATCCAAGCAGCAGGGCCAGGGGTGCAGCAGCATGGCAAAATTATGCAGGCGGCGCAAGGCTGGGCACCCGGCTGGCGCACGCGCAGGGGCGTGCATGAATGCACATTACTGAGCGCTGTGCTCACTGTCGCTTGACATAGGCGGTGAGCAGGGCGTCCCGCAGCTCGGGCCGGCCATTGATGGCAGCCTCCAGGTAATGAAAGAGGGCCTGTGGGAGTGGGAAAAGGCGGCGAGAGCCAACAAGCGATGCAGTGTACAGCATGCGACAGAGAACGCGCTGGGTTTGCTGGACCAATGCCGGCAGCAGCACAGCGAGCAGGCTGCATACGGCTGCACGCGGCGCTGCTGCTGGAGCAGGTTCAGGCCCCAGGTTGCATTCCTGCTTCTGGCGCTGCGCGAGGCCACCTTTTCAAACAGGGCAATGGTGCAGGGCTCGTCCAGCGCCTGGACCCAGCCGGGGATCTCGCGCAGCAGCTCTGGCTCGGGCGGCGCCCAGCCGCCGTCGCCGTCCAGGCGCCGCCGCTTGGCGACTGCAGAGTAATGCGGAGGGGTGCGGGAAGGTGGAAGACCCTGCAGCCTAGCACTGATCTGATGTATATGGGGGTTTTCTAATGCACTTTTCTAATGCATGCATGCTGCTTCAAGCACGGCAGCAAAGGCAAGCCCTGATATCCATGCGAAAAGCAGCGGGGCAGCTTTCGGTAGGTGCACAGCAGCCTGGTTTGGCAGCCCGCCACAAGCATCGGTGCACCCGGGAGCACCTGCAGCATCGCCTGGCCGGCTGGAACCCCTAGCTTACGCATCGGATGCAGCGCATCTCAGCGCACAGCGCAGCGCAGCGCTGCAAGACCCACCTGGCGGCAGCGCCTTTGCGAGGTCTGTATCCTGCAGCTTGCGCCACTCCGGCCAGCCCTCGCGCCACACCATCGCGTCCTCCGCCAGCACACCCTGCAGGCAGGGGGACCAAAATGCAAGCGTGGCGCGGCAGCAACCAGCTTGGACAGCGCTGAAGAAAACTGGTGGTGCTGCATAGCAGCAACACATCACATGCCAGAGCGGTAGGGGGTGCAGCCCTGAGAACCAGCAGATGTGCCATTGCGCAGCCCTGTCCAGACGCTGGCGCGCCTGCTGTTGCTCATGCCCAGGCACAGCCGCACCTGCATCACCAGCTCAAGCAATCCGGAGGAGCCCACCGGCCCCTGGGGCTGGCCATCGTGCACAAAGTACCACCCCCCTTCCATGCCTCTAAGTCAATGGAGGTGGTGTGGGCTGCAGCATAAATGCAAGGGAAAGCACGCAGGCGTTCAGAGCACGTGGGGCGCACACCGAAGCAGCCAGGGTTCCGCCGGCCGTCACCGTCACTCCCGGCGGTGCGGCTGCCAGCACTGCTGGCCCTCTGCACGTCTTGATGAGTTATGGAGAGATGGTACGGCATATCTCAAGGCGCAAAGCCCCTACAAAGCGCTTGCGCTCACCGTCTACAAGGCAAGTATCGCCAAAAGACACCAAACGGTCAATCCGCTGCTTGCATCGCACAGATCGTAGAATGCACGGCATTCAGATCGCAAGCATTCGCCCCCAAACGGCTCAGCTCCTTGCTGCGCTGCTGGCACCAGCTCATTCGCAGCAGGGGGGCAAGCGGGACGCCTTGGCCGGGTGTGGAAGATGTCGAGAGTCTGCCACAGCCATCAACGAACTTCCCGTTTCGTCTCGTGCCATTCCATCACCTGTCCTTTCGTTTGGGTGTAGACGCGCACAGAGGGCCCCAAGGGGCCCTTGGAGGAGGAGGAGATGACGGGACAGGAGGCTCCCATCACGCAGTGGGAGCATAGAAGCGTGCGGGTGCACCGCCGCAAGGTGAGAGCCGCTTGCCGCCTCCGCTGCCTGCTGCCGCTGTTCGCTGCCTGCTTTGCCCGCATGCCTGCGCTCTGCTGTCTTGAGCAAAATATTCCGGCTGTGTTGCCTTTCCTGCAGGTGTTTACACTGGGCTGGAATAGCGAGGGCAAGCGGCTGGCGAGCGGGTCTGTAGATCAGACGGTTCGCATCACGCGCGTGGATGCCTACTGTGCGGTGCGTGCCCTGGCTGCAGCACTGCAAGACCCCGTACCTGCCGCTGGAGGCTCCTCTCCCAAATGGAACCCTGCCTCAGCATGCCACTGAGCTGCCCGGGTTTGTGGTGTTCATTCAGAAGACTGTTCATGGTGCCTGCAGCTGCCTGGATGTTCCTTGCTTGTCCGCCAGTCGAAGCTCTGCTGTTTTCGGCTGTGTATGCTCGCTGCCTGCCCCACGGCCTGGCCTCCCCTGCCCCCATGGCCTCGCCCCGCCTGCAGCACAAGAGCGAGGCGGAGCTGCGGGGCCACAGCGAGGGGGTGACCAACCTCGCCTGGCACCCCACCCACCCCGACAAGCTGGCATCCATCGCGGGGCCGGAGAAGAGCGTGCGGTGAGGGGGAGCAAGCTGCACATGCGGCCAGGCCCACGCTGCGCAGGTCGAGGCGCTGTGTGGGGAGCGTGCGACTCGCAGTGGCGCTGCAGGGCGGCAGGGGTGCTGCAGATGATGGCAACGCGGCGTTGTTTGGCAGCCTTGCTGGCGAGCCGACCTGACGCGCCCCGTACGCTGCGCTGCGCTGCGCCGCCACCCGGCAGGTTTTGGGACACTCGGGCCTCCAAGAACACCGCCACCGTGTCCACCCCCGGCCCCAACCTCTACCTGGCCTGGTCCCCCGACGCCCACTTCCTGGCTGTGGCCAACAAGGAGGACGTGGTGTCGCTGGTGGACACGCGGTGAGGGGCCCGGGGTGGGGTGGGGTGGTGGTGGTGGTGGTGGTGGTGTGTGTGTGTGTGTGTGTGTGTGTGTGTGTGTGTGGTGGGTGGGTGGG
>KQ482042.1:1196274-1216907 GCA_001430745.1 Auxenochlorella pyrenoidosa
AGCGCGCCTACATCGGCATGGACCACCCCATCCGCTCCCTCTCCTTCTCCCACGACTCCCGCAACCTGGCCATCGCGGGGGAGCAGCAGGTGCTGGACGTGGAGAACGTGGAGAGCGGGCAGAGCCTGGGGCGGCTCACGCTCAACGCCACGTGAGCCGGGGGCCAGGGGGCCGCGCCTGCGCAAAGAGCGGGCTTGCCGAGCCTAGGGTGCCCTGGCAGGGGCACGCCCAGGTGGACACTGCGACGGTAGAGCTCGCTGGCAGGCCAGCGTTCTGCCTGGATTCATGTCCATGGCCTGCTGTGTGCTGGGCCATGCTCGGCCTCCCCACCGTCGCCGTGCCTCCCTGCCTGCAGGCCAGAGGATGCGGCCTGGAACCCGCGGCACCACATGATTGCGTTTGCAGGAGGGTACGGCACGGATGAGCGCGGCGCGACTTTTGGGGATGTCGAGTTCCGCTGGCGGCGGGGATAGCGCGCGAGGCAGGGCGGCAGGCGGCGCTAGCTGCTGCTTGCCTGCTGGGATGCCGCAGTAAAGCGCATCAGCTTCTCCCATCATTGTCCGCCATGCCATGTGCTGTGAGACGTGACAGTGCCTCACGCACCGTCTTCAGCAACCCGGGATGGGAGAGATCCAGCGAGGCTGTGCTGGGGACCGGTACTGCTGGGCGTGACAGATGCAAGCAGATTGCCATTCAAGTTTTGATTTCGGGAAGCGAAAATTCAGTGCAGGACCATGCTTTGCTATGCTCCAATAATCGATCGGGCTTCTACAAGCCTACACAGTGGCTGCATGGCCGCCGCACAGAGCACCTCGCATGGCGCTTTGCCGGTGCAGCACAGCGGGGGGGCGTTTGCAGCGCTAAAGCACATCCCGGGAGATCGGACATTTCGCTTCGTCGGCCTGGGGCTGCTGCTATCGACCATCTTGCTCGCTGGACTTTACGCCAGCTCCCTGCCTCCAGGCTTCCCACTAACACATCTATCGTTGATTTCACGGCGATCGGTAGATGCCAGCAGCAGCGAGCCGCTTCACACCGGCAATGGCGGCAGCGGTGGCAGCGGCAGCGGTGCTGCTGGCAGCAACCCCTCTGCTGCCACCACTGCCCAGGTGGAGCAGCAGCAGCAGGGCGAGCAGCAGGTGGAATCAAAGGTAAAATTGAATTGCAAGCAGCCACAAGTGCCTCAGGAGCGACCGCAGCAGCAGCAGCAGAAGCAGCAGCAGCGGCAGAAGCACGGCCAGCAGCAAGGCAAAGCGCAGGGAGACGGAGTTGAGTTGTCGCCGGCTGCCTTCTGGAAGGAGGGCACCGCCTACACCACGCCTGAGTCGCGCTGCACCGTCCATCCAGATGGTGAGCTGTCGGGCCGTGGCTCTGAGGCGGTGCGTGCGCACCCAGCGTAGCACATCAGCTGCCCTCCTGCCGCACTGCCGAAGTGGAGCATCTGCTGCTGCACAACCCCAGCTTCTCCCGACATCGCACCAGCCTACTGTCTGTCACTCTCGGGCAGCACTACTGGCTTTCATCCCCTTGCCTGCAGGCTCAGTCACGCACGAGGCCCCCCCAGCCGCCAGCACCCGCATGCCCTTCCTCTTTGACCTGGCCCAGTTTGCCACAAAAGAGTACCGGGAGCGCATGTGCGGGCGAGGCATCGACAACAGCTGGAAGGGCCGCTGGCACTGCTTCGGGCGAGTGGGCTGGGCGTTCAACCAAGTCAGCACACCTGGGTGCAGGCTTTCGGGCATTGCTGCATGCTCCTCGGGCCGCTTGCCGGCCTGCCCGCCTGCCTAGCGCTACCTTGGCACACATTGGCACACACGCCTCGGCCCTGCACATTCGCCCATGCTCCCCTGCGCACTGCTCTCCGCCGAGCGCAGGCCCTGCATTTTCGAGATGCGGCTGTGCGCCCAGCAGTACCCGGGCGAGGGCAGGGCAGAGGCGATGGTGGAGCGTTACCAGGCGGCGGGCTGGCGCTTTGGCGACCTCTCGCCCTGCGAGCTCTTCCAGCGCATCAGAGGGTGAGCGCGCAACGCAGCCGCCCGCTGCCGCCCTGCTTTCCATGCTGAGCTGGCGGGAGCATGAGCACAGCTGGCTGGCCGGCTGGCTGCCTGGGGGTGCCACGCGCCGCGCCCACACCCACAACCCGCAGGCGCACACTCTGGTGGATGGGGGACTCGCAGACTTGCCACTTTTACTACTCGGCCGAGTGCTTCCTGCGGGAGTTTGCCCTGCGCATGAACCGGACGTGAGTTCGGCGGGCGCTAGCGGGTGCTGCAAGCACTCGGGGCAGGGCACCCAGGCTGCAGCAGCGCCACCGTGCATGCTACTTCTCAGCACTCCTGCCATGGGCTGCCCCCTGCAGCGCACCTTTTCCAGAGCGCATCAACGCCCAGTTCAACACGCACGACCCCCCCATCTACCCAAAGTGCTTTGACCTGGCCCACAACACGCGCGTCTGCCAGGTGTGCGCACCGCCCACAGCGCTCGGGTTGGTTGGTCCCTGCAAGCCGGCGCCCACGTGCAGCTGGCAAACCATCTGCGCTGAGGCCACCGGCCCAGCCCCACGCTGGCACCGATGCCGCTTGCAAGTGTGCATGCATGGGCTCTGAGTGGCAACCTCCCACCCGCTCTCTTGGTCGCTCTTGGTGCCTCCCAGCTGCGCGTGGACTTGGGGCGGGACATGATCGCGCGCGTCATGCCCCTCATGCTCAAGCACAACCCCTCCTTTGCCAACGACATTGTGCTCTTCAACTTCGGGTGGGGGCGCCAGCTGGCGCCGGGCCCAGCATGCAGCTGGGAATGCAAGACCGCACCTGGTGTCGCGGCTGCATGGGCGGCGTCCGCCGGTCATGCCTCGGCATGCAGCCAAAGCACGGCCAGGATGCCTCACACCCTCTTTGAAGGCCTGGGCCTGCACCCTGCTTGCCGCCCCTCCCCATGCAGGCTGCACTATGGCTCCCTGGGTGATGAGGGCTTCCTCCAGGACATTGCCCAGGTGATCAGGTGGCGCACCAGGCAGCAGAGGACAGCGGGTGGCCCGCAGCTCGTCTGGATGGATGTGCCGCTGCAGGTGGGCGGGGATGCGTTGAGGGGACGGGTGTGGGGTGTTCCATGTTGGACATGGGCAGCGCTGCACAATGCTGGCCTCGTTTGTATGGCGGGTTGCTGGTGTGCTTACCTGCAGTGCTGCCATTGTGAGTGTTCACCACTCCTGAACGTGTGCCAGCGTGCATCCTCGCCTTACCCCCGCAGCATTTTGGCACACCTGATGGCCGATACAACAAGAAAGTGCTCAAAGGCTCCAAGAAGGTGGGGGGCAGCCTGCGCTGCTGATGCTGCCGCGCACGCTGCTGCTCTGTCAGCACCGTGTGCAGGCTGCCGTGGCGGCACTTTGTCGCTTGCAGGTCAGGACACACGGCTGAAATCTTCCACACAGCGAGCCAGCTTCATGTGCGGCCTGCTCGCTGCCTGCTCTGCGACTGACATCCCACCACTTCCCGGCCTTGATCTCCCCTATCCTGGCGTCCCCGCAGAACACGGAGTGCCGCAACCTGACCGCGTGGTATGAGGGCGTCCCTGGCATTGTGCAGGGCGGCCTGAGGAACATCCAGGCCCGCCCGCACGTGCACAGGATGGCCGACGGGCACCTGCGCACCTGGAACGCGTCGGCGCCCCTCTGGGACGTCCACATGCCAGGTGGGCGCGGGACGGTTGGCATGCAGCACCGTACAGCTGCACTTGGGCAGCCTCTGCAATCGAGGCCTGAGGAACCCCGCTGCCCTGACTGCTGCCCTGCTTGAGTGCTGAGCTGGGGCGGCTTTCAGCTCACGCAACGGACCCCGCCCCCCCACCCCACCCCGTCTTCTCCCAGGGGAGTGCACGCACTACTGCTCGCCCACCGCATACCATATATGGCTTTTTCTTCTCAACAAGGAGCTGGGGGCCAGCAGCGTGGGCCAGCGGGTGCGGGTGCGCAGCGTCAAGGCGGCAGCGGCGTCAAAAGGCAGTGCTGCAGCGGCGGCGGCAGGACAAGCAGCTCTGAAGGAAGGCAAGGCAACCCATCGGCGTGACTCTGCCAGCGGTGGCGCTGCGAAAGCGTGGGGAGCATAGCGCGTGTGTTGGTTCATCTCCGTGCATCTGCATTTTCCCATCCTTATTTCATTCAGGTACATTCACCTGCTTTGATTCTGCACTGTGCATGCTCTAAGAGCTGACGAACAACAGCGCAGGCGGCGCAGGTAGCGGAGAGCGCTAGGCTGAGCTGTCGCTGACGCTCATGCATGCGGCTTTGCCGGTCTTTATACCGTCTACTGCGGCTGTCAGAACCTACTGTGCAGCCTCCGGAGCACAAGCCTTATCTCCTCCTTCTCTTCTCCTTGCTGCTGCCGAGGATGGCTTCGCAGTCAGACTTCCAGGCCGCTTGCGACCGGCTGGCAGATCACCTGGGGGGCGATGATCCCAAAGCGCAAGCGGCTGCTGCCGTGACGGTGGTAATAATGTTGCAAAGTGAAGCGAGCGCCCCTTATGCGCCGTCTGCACACTTTGGCAAGCTGGTAAAAGCATTCTGCGAGCTGATGGAGAGCGGTGAAGCCGCCATTCAGGCAAGCCTGATGTCAGAAACCCGCTGCCAGCTCACTCCCAGTGCCATCGGCCTGCGCCTCTCTCTTGCCATTGGTCGTCCTGTTCATCATTGCTGTCCAGCACATCTCCCCGAGTAAGGCCATGGACCTGAGTGGTTCACATTGAGCCAAGGGACTGTGCCACCTCCTTCTGTTGTGCAGCGGAATGCGGCGGCGGCGCTGTCTGCCTGCCTAGAGTGCAACGATTCTGCGGTGCAGGCGGCCATTGAGAATCGAGCGGTGAGGCCAGCTTGCATGGCCATCAGCAGGGCAGTGGCAGGCCCTGGCCAGCACGGCGCCGCCTTCCAGCCGGCACTCAAAGCAGACATGCTGTCTGTGAGCGCTGCCTGCAGCCTCTTACCCCGTTTCGCCTGCACTGCGCGTCACCGCAGGCGGAGCGTGCCGTCGCGGTGCTCGAGGCGTTGGCGGCGCGGCCCCCCAACGAGCGCGACGCAGGGCTACAGCTGAACCTGCTGGTCCTGCTGGGCACGCTGGGCGAGGCGGCCGAGACCACAGCACAGCTGGTGCTTGATGCCGGCGGCCTGCAGCAACTGCTGGAGGCAGCCGACCCTGCAGTCAACCAGCAGCTGCAGGAGGCAGCGACAGATGGCCTCTGCAAGCTTATCTCCAGCAGTGCGGTGGCCAAGGACGCGGCAGCCGCGGCGGGGGTCATCCCGCGCATGGCGGCCCTGCTCACAGGTGCCAGCAGCGGCGGCAGCAGCCAGGCCAGCAGCAGCAGCGACGTCACCGTGCGCGCGCTGCTCTGCCTGGGCATGCTGGTCGGTTCTAGCCCGGAGCGGCAGTTGGAGCTGGCAAACGCCCCTGGGGCTGTGCCTGCGCTGCTGCGCCTCGTGCGGCAGCAGGACGATGCCGACTGCCAGCAAGTCGCTGCCGGGCTGTTCAAGGAGCTGGCCAGCAATGCGGGGGCCAAGGAGGCGCTGACTGCGGCGCTCAAGGCGCAGCAGGAGGCCGATGCAGCGGCGCAGTTTGTGGGCTGAGGGAGCAAGGGCAGCAGCCGCTGCCCCGCGTGGCATGGCATGTGGCTTTCCCAGGCTGCTTTCCAGCCCAACCATGGTGGCTTTGATGCCTGCTCGTGTGCTGTTCAGCCCCATGGATTGAGAGGTTCTGCACGTGACAGCACATCAATCTAAAGGACCATGTGTAAGTCCAGCGCTGTTCAACACACTCAGAGCAACATGGATGGTCAGCGTGGCGGCCACAGCGCTGCGTCCTCTGCCGCCGAAAGCCCCACCTCCTGGTTGGACAGCTGCCACAGCTGCGCCGCCAGCCGCGCATCGCTTGCTGCGGGCGCCGCCTGGCAGGGCCGCTGCGCATGCAGGTACAGTTCGCTCCGCCCCGCCAGCTGCGGCGACAGCGCCGCGTGCAGCACCGTGCGCGCGCCCTGCGCCGGCGTCTGGAATGCAAGGGCCGCCAGCCAGCGCAGCGGCGCCTGCAGCGCGCCGGGCACGTTGCCAAAGATGTTGGTGGCCACCCTGCCGGGGCTCACGCTGTAGGCGGTCACGCCGCTGCCGCGCCGCTCGAGCTGCCGCGCCAGCTCAGCCGTCATCAGCACGTTGGCAAGCTTGCTCCTGGCATACGCAGCATACCAGTACGCTGGCGGCGGTCCGTCCAACTGCAGTCCTCCGGGCGAGCTGCTGGCTGCGCTGCTGCCGCTGCCGCTGCCCCTGCCGCCGCTGCCTGCAGCGCTGCCGATGCGCAGCGAGCCGCGCCGGTGCGCTTCGCTGGCCACTGTCACCACCCGGCCGTCGGCCGCCATCAGGGGCAGAAGCAGGCGGGTGAGCAGGTAGGGGCCCAGGTGGTTGGGTGCAAAGTGGCCGCAAGTGCCGTCAGCATTTGGCGGCACCCCCATCACGCCGGCATTGTTCACCAGGGCGGCAAGCGGCTGCTGGGCCGGGGCGGACTCTGCTGCGCCGCCTTGACCGCCTGGCTTCCGATGCCGTGTCCGCCTGCCTCCTGCCCCACCCCCTTCGTGCTGCAGCCCGGCTGCAAAGGCGCGAATGGAGGCATAGTCCGACAGATCCAGGTGGCGGCACTCGCACGAGCCAGGTAGCTCACGGGCATCCAGCTCCGCTGCGGCTGCAGTGCACTTGGCCTGGTTGCGGCAGGCCAAAATGACATGGTGCCCCGCGGAGCGCAACCCTGCTGCCACTTCGAGGCCTGCACGAAGCGGGATACAGAAGGGTTTGAAAGGGGAGTAGAGCAGTGTCTCACTCACTGTCTTTCAATGAGGGACCCAAAGAGGGCAGCGGCAGAGCGGCGGCGTCGGCGGCGAGTCACTAGCTGGTTGTGGTGCGGTGCGAAATGCAAAATTCCCCGCTGCTGCACTCACCTATGCCCCCTGGAGAGACCCCTGTGACGACAGACAGCGGAGCCATGTGAGGAATGGGTTTAACTCTAGGCGCGTGGCTGCGCCAGGCCGCGCACGATTTCGCCTCCAATCACAGGGTCGCAATTGATGGCTGGGCTGCCAAACCAGCCTGCATTCATGCCCCAGCAGGCACTGCAGGCTGGCCGCGGCACAATCAAACCTGCAGCTCAAACATGCTCTGCCATCTCTTCAGCGGCGATCCTGCAGCCCTCTCAGGGTGTCAGCAGTGTTTCAGGGTTCCCTGGGCGGGGACAGACAGCGTAGGTTGTAAGCAGGAGCAGAGGAATGGCTGAGAACGTGGGCTTCGCCTTTCCGCGACCTGCCAGCCCCACCAAGCTGCTGGAGGCGCAGGACTCCAATGCCGACAGCCCTCAGGAATGGACGCTGAAGGCACACAGCGGGAGCAAAATTCCTCGGCCTTCCTCCGCTGCGAGTACGCCTGTGGGCCAGAGGATAGTGGCCAAGGTGCGAGCGGGCGGAATGGGGGCTCAGTGCTGCACCTGTCGCCAGCAGCTGTCACTGTCTGCCGTCGACGCCGCTGCGGCGCATCACACCGCCACCTGTCCGCCCTTCCCGCACCATTGCTGTCCGCAGACCGGGTCCAGCACTCCGCTGCCCACCCCCAACCTGGCGGGTCTGGGGCCTGGCAGCCGTGAGGATGCCTTGAAGCAGATTGAGGCCGACCTGGAGGCGCGCCTGGCTCGCGAGCAGGCGGCGCTGGCTTCAGGTGCGATGCTGCACTTGCCCAGAGGGGCCCTGAAGCTCTTGCCGGTGGCCAAGTCATGCAAATCTAGGTGCGCATTGCCTCACGTTGCCGTGCATGCCGTCCGTTCATGTGCATGCTTTCACCCGCTGTGCCGTGCACCCACTTTGTGTCGATGCAGCGCTCGATGGCGCTGCGGCCCAGAAGCACGAGGTGATGGGAGGAGCTTTCAGAGCTGTTCTCAGCAAAGGCCAGCTGACCTTCAGGGTCCACTCTCTGCTTCTGTTTCCCCGCCGCCTGTCTCTTCATTGAGCTCTCACCTTGCACTCACCCCTGTTCCCCCGATTCTCACCCCTGCGCAGGCCCGCATCCAGGAGCTGAACAACAAGCTGGAGCGCACGCGCGACACCTACGCCAAGCTGGTGGCTGCCAACGAGGCGTACGCCAAGTCGGCCCGCAAGGTGGCATCCGCCGAGCGCCGCCTGCAGGACCAGGAGGCGACGGCACGCAAGGCAAGTGGCCTGGGCACAACTGCGGCCGTCGCCATGCGATCTCAGGCAGGCTGCAGCCCGGTCAGCGGGGGTGCATAACTTGGAGGGCACCCATGGCTACCCGTCCCCCAAGCTGAGCAGCCCTGCACCGCTGTGCCTGCAGGCCGCCGGCAAGGTGTCCAGCAAGGAGCAGATTGCCTCGGTGAAGGACGAGCTGCGGGTCGCAACGCAGCTCATGGCTGCTGCCAGCACCCGCGTGGAGCAGGTGGGTGGAGCAGGAACAGGCAGCGTGCTCCGCATCTCAGCCGGGGCGCCTGCGCAGGGCCGCCATTCCAACGCGGCTCTTAGGCTTTGCTGGACAATTGGGGTGATCCGCGATGCCCCGCTTCTGCGCTGCACTGCAGATGGAGGCCATTTGTGATCTGCTCATCACGCGCGTGGCAGAGCTGGAGAAGGAGGAGGATGCGCTCAAGTGAGGGCTGGTGGTCTGGCTTTTCGCTGCTGGCAGCACGCGCTGCACGGCGTACACCTTTAGGTTGCCAGCCATGTCCCCCCCACCCCTACCCCCCACCCTCGCCCACCCCCACCCCCCCGGCAGGTCCAAGTGCGATGCTCTGACGCTCAACCTGGCAGAGCAGCGTGCCCTGCTGGACGACGCGCTGGAACGTGCGGCGCAGGTGGGGAAGGGGCCAGGGAGGGCGCCGGCGGCGGGGTCAGGCAGCACCGCATACCTTGCACCCAGCGCATGCATGTCCAGCCCGGAGCTCTGCGCGGGCCGACGTGCTGGCCTCGCGGCTGTCCACTATCCCGGTGCAGGGCACCCCCAACGGCAACACCGCCAAGCAGCGCCTTTCCGAGGTGGAGGACTCCCTCAGGTAGGTTCTCAAGGGTGCCACTGGAGGGGCAGCATGGCGGGCAGGGCCACAGGCATCACAACATGCTTGCCTGCTCTGCTGGCAGTCCCACTGAGGCGGTCCTGCTGCCCTTCAGGTCGACTGAGCTGGCGCTGGCTGCCGAGCGCGAGGCTGTGAGCCGCCTGAGGCAGGACAAGGATGCGCTGGAGCAGCGCATGCAGCAGCAGGTGGGGCCTAAGAAATGCATGGCGTAGGCGCCTTGCCAGCACCCCAGCAGGGAGAGACAACTGTTCGTGCTTGTCAGTGGCGTGCCAGCAACTCACAGCACGTCCTTGTGCTTCCCCACCCTCAACCTATCTGCCTTGGCAGTATGCGGAGCTGGTGTCAGAGAAGAACGCCAGCCTGGAGTCGCTTGTGCGTGCCACTGCGGCTGCTGCCACCGAGGCCGGCAAGCTGGTGAGGAGTGGAAGTGGAGGGTTCTGAGAACTGTCAAATGGCCTGCACCGCTTAGAGGTGCTTGCGCAGTGAGCAACGCGAAGGGGGTTTCAGCAGGCGGGCCATGCTGCGCATGCCAAGCCTCAACCTTGGATGCATCTGCGCGGCACCTGCTGCTGTGTGTGCCTCTGCACATGGTCCTGGTCCGCATTTCTGACTCTGTCTGGCTTGAGGGGCCCTCTGTTGCTGCGCAGAACCAGCAGCATGAGGCGACCAAGGCGCAGCTCGCCGAGGCGCAGGTGGCAGCCTCTCGCCTGGAGGGCGAGCTGGCTGGCCTCCAGGCAGAGTACCAGGCCGCCTGCAGCGCCAAGGCGGAGCTGGTTAAGGAGCGCACCCAGCTGGAGAAGCGGGTGAGACGGTCGAACAGGGCAGGGGTGAGCAGGCGAGGGCGATGTTGTCAGGATGCCTCGGCTTCTGTAGATGCCTGGCCCTCTGGCAGATCACACAGCGTTTATCTGACCCTGACCATCCTCTCCTGGCTTCCCCCGTCTGCGTTTCCTCCAGCTTGAGATTGAGGCCAAGATTCGCTCTCAGCTAAAGGAGGAGGTGCAGGCCAAGGAGGCAGTGGAGCAGGGTTTGCAGGCACAGGTGGGTGCTGCAGGTCTTCAGGCGTATTAAGGGGGTGGACAGCAATTTCCCCTTCTGTCTTGCAGCTGCTCAGCATCACTCTGTTTACGGTGTGTTAAGTGACAGATTCTTCAGCGCTGCTGTTCTTTTGCATGCAGCTTACAGCCCTGAAGGCGGTTTATGAGGGGGCTGCCGGCGACCTGGCTGCCGCACGTGCTGATGCTGCTGCTGCAGCTCAGCGCTGCACCGAGTTGCAAGCTGAGCAGGCCGCCTTCGCTGCCGCCAAGGCTGCTCTTGTGGAGCAGCTGGCAGCACGCGAAGTGGCAGCAGAGGAGATGAGCGCCACTGTGGCCGCCCTCAAGGAGGACTGTGCGCGCCTGGATGCTCTCAACAGCGAGCTGCGCGAGGCAATGGGCAAGAAGGTGGGCGGGACAAGAGGCAGGGGCAGCAGGGCTGGTAGCGCAGAGACGGCTGCACCCGCCCAGGCGCTGTGCAGTGCTGCGTACACACGTAATGCAGACATGCCACTTGGATGCCGGCCTGTGTGCCTGCTGCATCTGCAGGTGGCTGAGCTGGAGCGCGAGGTGGCATCCTTGTCGGACGAGCGCGCCCAGCTGGAGCGCGAGGCCGACCAGATGCAGCGAGACATGCAGGAGATGGCGCGCCAGCTGGAGGTGCAGGCAAGGAGGAGGGGGCTGGAGGGCTAGCTGGTAATGAGGTCTGGGCATGACCGTGCTCATGCCCATTGAGGGACGCATGCTGTGTCTTTCTTTGATACATTGGTTCTCATCCAATCCTTCACAAGCCTCATTTACTGAAATGCAGGAAGAGGATCTGCGCCGACAGATCAGCGCTGGGACCCCTCGCGGCGAGGGTGAGATCCTGCTGGAGCGGTTTGGTGCTGTGGCTGTAGTGCCTCTGCAATGTGAGATCTGCGTACGGGCAACTTGACCCGCAAATTAAGGCCGTCACCTGCCGTTTCCTCTTCTTCTGCAGGTGCCAAGATCGTCGCCAAGCTGGCCTTCAACAAGATCCGCAGCCTGCAGGCCGCAGTGGCGGAGCAGAGGAGGGCGGCGGAAGCCAAGGCTGCCGAGCTGGCGCGCCTGCAGGCCACGATCGAGGGCCTGGAGGCGGCTGCAGTCCAGCGCGACCAGGCAGTGTCGGCGGCAGAGAGCAAGCTGGCCCAGGTGGGGGTTGAGGTGCGAGGTAGTGTTGGCTGCAGAAGCTGGCATGGAGAGGAATGAGAGCAATGCAGGGTGTGTTCAGCTTCCCCGCTCTGTTTCTTCCTGTGCAGAGATCACATCATCTCTGCCCCATTCTCTGCAGGCCGAGGCTGAGGCTGCCCAGACGAAGTCGGAGCTGCAGGCCGCCCTGGCAGACGCCCAGGCCCGCTGCGCCACCATGGAGTCTGACAGCGCCACGCTGTCCGACCGCCTGGCCCGCCTGGAGGGCGAGCTGAGCGCTGTCGCCACCGAGCGGAGCGCTCTGCAGGAGCGCTTGACAGCGCGGGCGGCAGAGGCGGCCCAGCTGTCCGGCGCTTTGGCGGCCAAGGCGGCTGAGCTGGAGGCGGTGCAGGCCGAGGTGGCGGCCAAGCGCACCGAATCTGAGGTCAAGGTGACGTTGCGGGGGCTTTCAGAGCTGTGCCTCATAAAGCTGTGGCAAGGCAGGCAAACGAAGCCTGCAGCACCCTGGTGCCCCAGCTTGCCAGCAGGAAGCACGGTATGCTGCTATGGTAAGCGACAGCGGTAACCCTGATGCTGCAGCACTGATTTTTGATGCTGCTGGCCCTACTGTCACTGTGCGCTCCCATGCAGGCCACGGAGGCCGAAGCTGCGCTGCAGCGGCTGGCAGAGGAGCGGGATGCCCTCATGACCGCCAAGGATTCGGCTGTGCAGCAGACGGTGGAGCTGCAGAGCACCATCGAGGCGCTCAAGGAGGAAGTGCGCGAGGCGCGCAACGCGGGGACGCCGCACGGTGGGTCCCTGGAGGCAGGCAGTTGTCGGGGTGGCCAGGCAGTGCAGTCGGCAATGCCCCGCCTGCCCTACAGTGGGACTGCTTGTGCGTCCTTTAAGAGTGGGCCGGTTCCCAACATGCACTCCCCACCCACCCTTTTTCTCCCGCTGCCAACAATGTCGTGCAGGCGAGGCCGCCAAGAAGGTGTCCCGCCTGGCTCTAGAGAAGATCCGCAAGATGCAGCTGGATGAGGAGGAGCGCACTAAGGAGTTGAACGAGCGCATCACGGCCGCGGAGCGCGAGCAGTCGGAGGCGCAGGTGGGGGAGGAATGGAAGGGGAGGACTGGAAAGTTGGGCAAGGGTGACGCTGAGGCAGTGGGTGCTGGCGTGACATGGCATCTCACCGCGGCGGTGGTGCCAACGTAGTGGGTATGCCCCATGCCCATGCCCTGTCTTCCAACTCGCCCTTGTGTCTCCTTGCGCCGCCCCTCCTGCAGGCCACCGTGGCCCAGCTGCAGCAGTGCCTGGTAGCCAAGGCTGCTGAGCTGGCAGCGGCGCAGAGCCAGCTGGAGGAGGCGGCTGCCCAGGCGGGAAGCGCGCAGCAGGCGCTGCAGGCCAAGGTATGGGCATGTGGTGGAGGAAGAGGTGCCGCTGCATTTTCGTATCCCGTGAGAAATTGGCGCCGCTTCACTGCTGTTGTGAACATCCTGTCTTCAACATCGTGAGCTCTCGCCCGCCCAACTCTGCCTTCACCCAACAAGCAGGTGGCTGAGCTGGAGGAGGGCCTGGCGGGTGCCGTGGCTGCCAAGGACAAGGCGGCAGAGCTGACCACCCAGCTGGAGGCGCGCCTGCAGCAGCTGACTGAGGCCTCGTCTGCGCGTGAGGGAGAGATGTCGGGCCAGCTGGCAGCCGCATCGGCTCAGGTGGAAACCGCCACTGCGGCGGCCGAGGCCAGTAAGCGTGAGCTTGCCAGCATTAACATGCGGCTGGAGATCGCTACCCAGGAGGCGGCTGCCAAGGTGGGACTGGGTTCAGGAAGGTAATGCATATGTCTACAGCTGCCTGTCAGCCTGCCGGTGTACCTGTCTGCCCCCCCAGCTGCATGCCTGCCTGCCCAACTGCCTGCAATCTGACTGCCTGTGCATCCTCTCCGGTCGAGATGCGCAGCCCAACAGCCCCGTGCTTCCTCCCTCAATCCCTGCGCAGATTGAGAGCCTGCAAGCGCAGGTGGAGTCGCTTACCGCCGACTGCGCCGCCCAGCGCGATGCACGCGTGCAGGCAGAGCAGCGCCTGGCGGCGCTCGAGGCAGAGCTGGCTGGCGCCTGCTCCGCCCTCGAGGAGGCCAAGCACACTGGCACGCCCAAGGGTAAGCACCTGAGAGGAGGTCTGGGGGGGCAAGGGTGTTGCAATGCGTGCATGTTCATCAGACGCTCGCCCGCTCCTGCCTGCGCACTCCCTGCCAGCTGCCGACACGCACCCACCACATGGTCTGCCTCCCCACGCCCTGCAGGCGAGGCCGCCAAGCAGGTCTCCAAGCTGGCCCTGCAGCGCGTGCGCGAGCTGCAGTCCAAGGTGGAGGACGCGCGGCTGGAGGCCAGCGCGCATGCGGCGCGCATCGAGGCGCTCGAGGCGGCGCTGGAGGAGGAGAAGCAGGCTGCCGCGGCTGCTGCCGAGCTGGAGGCGGCCAGCCGCGAGCTGGCGGCGCGCTGCGACAAGCTGCAGCACGCGGTGGACCAGTACCGTGACTCGGATGCGCAGCTGCAGGACGAGATTGCCAGCCTGAACAACCAGAAGCAGAGCCTGAACTCGCGTGCTGTGGAGCTGTCGGGCGAGGTGCGTCTCGTGCGTCTCGCTGCCGAGCCATGAGTGGTGCCTAGGGAAGGCTGCATGCGCGAAAACAACACCCGTCATGCTTCAGCCCTGCCTTTGCTTGCCTGAATGCACACTAGCACATTCTGACCTGTTGCCCTGCTGCCCTGGATCTGCAGGTAGAGAGCCTGCAGGAGCTGCTGGGCATCGCGCGCACCGAGTGCAACCATGCCAACAAGGCGCTGGAGCAGGCCAAGGCAGAGGGGTCGGCCATGCGCGAGGCGAGCGTTTTGGGGCAGCTGCCTGCGCTTGCAGGCGGCAGGCCAGTGAGCGATCCATTGTGTACCAGTTGCATGGTGTCCTTCTCCTCGCATCTATCCTGCTGGCTTGCCGCGCCTGGATGAGACTGTACTTGGCTGACCTCTGATCAATCCCTGCTGCAGGCACTGGCGGGCCTGAAGGCGCAGCGCTCTGAGCTGGGCGCTGCTGCCGAGGAGCTGCGTGCGCGTCTGGAGGCCGCGTCCTCAGAGGCAAGTGCGAGTTGGACAGGCTGGGCTGATATCAACAAGAAGGTTGAAGAATTAAGACTTCACAGGGCTCCAGCCCGCAGTTTTCTTTTTCGCGCTTTGCGTCTGTACAGCTGGCATCGTGGTGTATGCTGGATCTGAGGGGAGAATCTATTCCTGTCTCCTCTCTTGGGTGCAGCTGGATGCCGTCAAGGCCGAGTTCACCTCCTTCCGCGCCGCCTCTGAGGCTGAGACTGGCGAGCTGCGCAAGATGCTCGAGGTCGCCGAGGCTGAGGCAAGCACAAACCCTTCTCTGCTTGGAGGGTCAGCTTGTGGAGAGCACTGCCCACATCCTGGCTCCAAAGGATTCTCATTTGCACTGCTTTGAGGAGCAATCATTCCGTCCTCTCCCTGTGCAGGCGGGCGAGCTGCGCAACAAGCTGGAGACTGCCGAGTCACAGTGCGCAGCGCTGGCAGAGGCTCAGGCGGTCGCGGTCGCCGAGGTCGAGCAGCTGCAGACCGCACGCAAGGAGGTGGGTCGGCATGGCAGATTGGCCAGCCAGGGCTCCAGCCAGCCTGCACTCGCCACTGCTGTTCATGAGCAGCTGCCAGGCTGCATGCGTGCATGCTGCTCGCTGTGCTCACCACGCACACATGCGCTGCTTGTGCCATTCGGCTGCCCTCGCCCTCCACAGGCCGAGGCAGCCAAGACGACTGTGCGCCTGGCCCTGGAGAAGGTGAAGACGCTGCAGGATGACCTGAGCGCCAAGGCTCAGGTGGGAGGCAGCAGATGAGGGTGCTTGGGCGGGAGCGAGCAGATGGGGAGATGCGTAAGGTTTTAGGAAACTTTGTGCTTGGCAGGGTGTCTGACTGCTCTGATGAGCACAGCGGCCCCTGTACATGGCGCCCTTGCTGCAGGAGGTCAAGTCCTTGGAGGCACAGCTTGAGGCGCAGCAGGACATTGCCGCCCAGCTTTCGGCAGAGCTGGAGGCCAAGGTCGCTGCGCTGGGCAAGGTGAGGAAGAGAGCAGGAGATGCAGTGTGAGCAGCCCGCCTTTGCTGCGCAGCCAAGGCAGGCACAGTTTTCGGTGCTGTAAGGTACCCATGCACTATTGCCAGCCCACGGACAGTTTTGCCTGCAAGCTCTCCTGCCTGCTGACAATCTGCCACCCTTGCTTCATGCTCTCACCAGCAGGCCACTGAGGAGGCCGCCAAGTCTGGCGCTGCCCACAAGGCCGCTTCTGATGAGCTGGCAGCTGTGCAGAGCCAGCTGGCACAGCAGGCCGAGCTGGTGCGCCAGCTGCGGGCGGATCAGGCTGACGTGGAGGCAGCGCTCTCCCAAGCCAAGGTGGCAGGCGAGAGCAGCGCAGCGCAGGCGGTAGCGGCGCAGGCCGAGCTGGAGGGCCGCCTGGCAGCAGCAATGCAGGACGCGAAGCAGAGCCAGGAGCGGGCGGCTCAGCTGCAGCATGAGCTGCAGGCGGCCAAGGCTGTGCTGGACAAGCGCGCACAGGTGGGAAGGGGGGGAGCTGTGCAGCATTCATAAGGGGGGCTGGGTGATGCAGTGAAGCCAGGATACTGGCATGCTTGAAGCAGGAGTGGCTCTATGCCCTGGTGCCCACGCGCCTCCTTTTGGTGCACACTGGGGACACTCATTGCTGCTTTCTCCCTGCAGGCCGTCAACTGGGAGGCTGATAAGCTTGTTTTGGAGAATGCTGTGGCCGAGCTCAAGGCGGCGGCAGAGGAACAGGCCATGGCGCGCAAGCAACTGGTGGCTGACAAGAAGACAGCGCAGGTGGGCAGGCAGGCATGAATGCTGTGCCCTGGTACCTGTATGCGACTTGGGGGCAGCTGCCGTTTGATATTGGAGGTGCACAATTTGTTGAGCTGCTGGAGCACCGATTCTTCATGGCTCCACCCCACTGCATACTCACCGTGCCTTTCCCGGCCTGAAGGAGGAGGTGGAGCGCCTGTCGGCCAAGCTGACCGAGGCAGACGCAGAGGTGGAGAGCCTGCGCGACACCGTGGCTCACCTTGGCGAGAGCCTGGCCAACGCTCTGGCAGAGGGTGCAGTCGATGGCAAGGCTCTGCCAAATGAGTCGGGTGAGCAGGCTGGGTGTTGAGTTGGGGCTGCGGGAGGGAGTCTTCCTGTCGCTCACGGCAATGTCCACAGGCAAAGCGCATAACCCTCTGTGTGTACCGGCATGAGCATGACTCATTAAGGATCCAACTCCGCAGCCATCAATCCCGTGTCCTTCTCGTCCCCCTCCTTCTCAGAGTGGCTGGGCATGCTGGCAGAGGCGCAGGAGGAGCGCAACGCAGCAGAGCAGGCCAAGGCGGCCGCAGAGCAGCGTGCCGCCGAGATGGCCGCCAAAATGGCTGCCGCGATGGCAGACCTCAGCTCGGCCAAGGTGCGGCAGGGCAGACGGGGGGGGGTGGGTGAGGGGGGGCGCTGGCCTCCGTGTCTCAGCCAATGCACGAGGGCGCCTGGATTACAGTTGGCCCGGTTTTGCTGAACCCATATCAGAAGAGTTCTCCATTTGCGTCGCCATTCCGTGTCCCCTTGCGAGCTGCAGGCCCAGGGAACGCCTGGCGGTGCCGCCGCCAAGGAGGTCGCCCGCCTCAGCCTGCACCGCGTGCGCGACCTGCAGCTGCAGCTGTCGGAGGCCGAGGAGCGCGCAGCAGCGGCCAACAAGAGCAGCGCGCAGCTGACCGAGCGCCTGGCAGATGCAGAGGCCAAGCTGGCGGCTGCACACAAGGAGGCGGCGGCGCAGGCTGAGCAGGCAGCGGAGCTCAGCGCGGCGCTGGCTGCGCTGGAGGAGCGGGCAGCTGCTGAGGAGCAGGGCCGCCAGGCGGCCTCTACCCAAGTCACGGTGAGCCCACTGCAGTGGGTTGGCCGTCAACCGGCTGCTCAGCTGCCAAATCAATATTTGCTGCTTGCACCATATGTATGCTGTGATTCCTTCAACAGCTTCCACTTCTCATTGTGCCCACCCTTCGCTGCTGAAGGTGCTTGAGGGGGAGCTGGCCAAGGCGCGTGCCCAGGCGGCTGAGCTGGCGGCGCTGCGGGAGGATGCCGCTGCAATGGTGGAGCGCGAGGCGGCTGCCAAGCTGGCCCCCTTGCAGGCGGGTGGCGGGCTGGCGGTGGCTGTGGTGCTTCCCTTCCTGCAGGCTGCTTACTTTGGGATTAGGCTCCTCCTCTGGCTTCTCAAGGGGATGGAGAGGCTTGGCTTCTGCTGACAGGCAGAGGCATCAAGCTCCGGCCAGTCTTGATTAGCACAGTGGAAGCCTTAAGAGACAAAGGCAGAAGCGCCGGATGCCACATAGTCTTGTTCATAATATTTTAAAGGTAGCGAGTTTTCTGTCTGTGTGCGCCACATTGGCGCTGTGTCCTAGGAGCGTCCAGAGTAGCGTGTTAGCGTAAACGCCCTTTCACCTCTACTCATATCGTTCCCTTTTACAAAGGAGCGCAACATCTGCCACTTTGTAACGCCCACACCTCGCCCAGGCGTGCCAGAAAGGGCACAAAGAGGGGGACGCGGGTTCCTGCTCATCTGTTCGCACTTGTGCACTTACGCTCCCCGCCCTGCTGCCGTGCAGGAGGAGGTTGCCCAGCTGCATGCCGCGCTGGTGTCTGCCACTGCTGAGCGGGAGGAGATGGAGCGCCGGGCGGCTGAGGCGGCCTCTGCGCTCGGCGCCGTGCAGCACCTGTATGCCGCGCAGGAGCAGCTGGCGCAGCGTGAGGCTGAGCTGGCGGCGATGCACCAGGAGCGCGCACAGCTGAGGCAGCAGGTGGGCAGGTTTGACACAGTTCTGCATTGTCGCGCGAGGTCTCGGCTCATCTGCGGTTGCATGGGATGTGTGCCCGCCTGATACCGCCTCCTCCCGGCTGCAGGTTGCTGAGGTGGCCCAGGAGCTGACCAGCAGGAATGTGCAGCTGCAGGAGTCCGGCCAGCTCCTGAAGCAGGTGGGGCTGTGGCGTACCCTCGTGCGCGTGACCAGGCGAGGCTGCAGCGTGGGCAGCAGGCTCTAGCAAACGCACCCACTCGCCTTCCAACCCTCCTGCGCTGGCCTTCCGTCCCTGGGCGCCGCTGCCCCGCAGGTGGCCGAGGCGCGCGAGCTGCAGAAGGAGAAGGCCAGCACGTTCCAGCAGCTGGCTGCGGAGCGCGAGAGGGAGCTGGCCCAGCAGCTGGAGCAGGTGCGCTGTGGCACCTGGCACCCCGCCCGCTGGCAGGTGTCAAGATCATCGACACCGTCGGCGCACCATTTTCCTAGCGTCACCTCGGCACCCATTGCGCAAAC
Source organism: Auxenochlorella pyrenoidosa (assembly GCA_001430745.1). Classification (NCBI taxonomy): domain Eukaryota; kingdom Viridiplantae; phylum Chlorophyta; class Trebouxiophyceae; order Chlorellales; family Chlorellaceae; genus Auxenochlorella; species Auxenochlorella pyrenoidosa. The sequence goes on from KQ482042.1 coordinate 1,214,956, forward strand.
AAGCAAACCATGTGGGCCCTGAACCTTGCAGGCCAAGAAGCGTGCTGCAGAGGCAGAGGAAGCTGCTGATGCCCTGCGGCACGGCGTGGCGGCCCGCACCCTCGAGCTGGAGCGCGACCGGGCTGACCTGGCGCGCCAGCTGGCGGCGCAGCGGGACGAGGCGCGCAAGGAGGCGGAGGCACGCGAGGCAGCAGAGGCGGCTGCACGCGCAGCAGAAGAGCGTGCAGCGCAGGTGAGGCGCGCGGCGCGTGGCCCTGTGGGTGCACTGTGCCGACCATAGCTCCATGCTCTGCATGCTGGGGGACAGCTGCACCTTACTTGCACGCAGCAGAGCTCCAAGGCTCCGCTTCTGAGGCTTTGGGCTTTCTTGTCCTCCCTGCCCAACACAGCGCGAGGCCGAGCTGCGCGGCAACCTGCGCCAGGTCAGCAAGGAGCTGAAGCAGCTGCGCGCGCAGGGCAAGGCCGCGGCTGAGGCCCTGGCCACAAAGGAGCGCGAGCTGGCAGCCGCCATCAAGGTGCGGCGCACGCGTGCAGGGCGCTTGACGTGTACGCAAGGGATGCTCCCACTACTGCGGCGGCAAGACAGCCGCCTCGAGGAACGCAACATCCTGTGATCTTAGTTCCCCTTCTCATCCTGGGTTGTACTGGCCCCTTCATACTGCAGGCGGTCGCTGCCGCCAAGAAGGCTGGTGCTGCCCAGGCGCCGCGTGACAAGCATGGCGTGGAGGTGGCTGCTGTGGTCGCGCTGTCAGTGCTGGTGCTTGCTGGCGGCGTGGCCACCGCGGTGTGCCGTGCCAACTAGCTCTGGAGCGGCCAACCTCCTCGCAACTGGGTGTCTGCTGGCAAGATTTTCCTGGCGCTGGCATGGCGCAACCCAGTGAAGCGGCTTCAGAAGCTGTCGATGGATTTTTGAAGAGCAGGTGCCACTGTGTTCTCTATTCCTTGCGTGTTTGAGTGTATGTTTTCATGGCAGCAGGTGTAATGTCTGGGCGACCAAATGCACGGTGTGCAGCACCAGAGAGAGGGAATACAGGGCATGCTGGTCATTGGCATGGTTGTTCAACGACCCAGCCGCAGACGATACTATATCAAGCTTGCAACGTGCACAATACGTGCAAATTAGTGCAGAAAAGCCTCAGACACAAGTATGCGGAGCTGGAAGGATAGAGCCTGTCAACGAACGCATAGAAATGATTTTAAAGGGAGGATTCTGTAGGGCGGTCCTCTTCTCAACACATCCTGGCTCACAGCGCGGTGCGCCTGCAACCGACCCGCCGCTCAGGCCGTGGCGGCAGCTGCCGCCCGCTGCTCCTTGAGCTGCTCCTTGTGCTTCTTTTTGATGCGCTGCGCGGCCAGCAGCAGCTTCTCCCGCAAGCCCCGTGGCAGCATGTCTGCGCACAGGAGGAGGGCAGCACCGGTTGAGCAGCATGCCCATTTAAGGCAGGGCGGGCAAAGCGTGACAGAGAGGGGCTGCAAGCCATGGGAATCTGCAGCGTAGTGCTGTCGAAGCGGTGCAGGAAAACCACAGAATTTGGGTCCAGGCGAGACCTCCCCATGTGGCGCTCCGTGCCATGGTGGGTGCACCAGCACCCCTTCCCACCCTCCCCGAATCCATGCTCCGATGGAGTTTTTGTCCACTAAACTGCGGAGGCCACTCACGGTGCTTGAAGTCAGAGCCCATCTGCAAGCAGGGAGAGGGTGAACGCCGGTCGCTGCCTTGCAACCGAGGGCGCCACTCCCGCACTGCACCACCCTGCGCCAAGCATGCGCACCCCCCTGCCATCCGCTGACAGCAATGTCGTCCATGAACCCAGCATTCTAATACAAAGCCCCACAACGCCGCTGCTTTGCCAGGGCGCCGCATGACTACACCGACCAACCTGCACAGCCAGGCTGTAGGTCGGCAGCGTGCGCAGCGAGGCGTCCAGGTAAACCACGCCGGCAAAGAGCAG
>KQ482042.1:1230508-1242500 GCA_001430745.1 Auxenochlorella pyrenoidosa
GGTGGTCCAGCAGGATGCGCTGGACGCAGCGCGGGACCGCGGAGATGCAGCTGAGCTGGCGCGCCTCCTACAGCGCCAGCCTGGCGACCCACAGGACCTGTTTGAAAGGGCTATACACCTGGCCCGCAGCCAGGGCTGCAGCGCAGATGTGGCCAGCGGCACAGGTCTGGCTAATGGCGGCAGCTGCACAAACACTAGCAGCACAGGCATGGGGAACGGAGCACCGGCAGTGATGCCTGCAGCGCGCGCGGCAGCATGCTCCGACGGTTTGCAGCCAGCTGCGCCGGCATCAGACACAGGTCCGGCGGTGCAGCAGCAGCAGGAGCACGCCACTGCCCCTGGCAGTGCGCCCCTGGTAGCAGCTGGCCGCGGCACGGGCAGCGAAGCTGCCGGATGGCAGTGGTATGTGTATTCCTACTTGTGTGCCTGGCTAGCACGGAGGGCCGACTTTCTGGCGAGCTGCGCAGAGGCAGAACTACCCGCAGGCAGCACAGGCGATGGACCGGGTGGCTACTGGGAGCAGGCTGTTGCCACCTACAGAGAGGCGCTGGAGGTGGCGGGCAGGGGCGGCGCTGTGCTACGCAAGTACCGCTTCTCGCCAGCCACAGGTGAGGGTCGCCGTCAGCGTGGCACTTGTTGTTGAAGCTGGGCTCCTGCAGCATGCATGCACGCCCGCTCTTTTGTGGAACCCCAGCGCTGCCGGTTCGCCGCCGTAGCCAGGGCTGCTCACAGCTGCCCATGCCTGGCTCGCCCTGGCTGCATGCGCAGCTCCTCACCCTGTTGCACCCCGCCCTCATATCCCCTGCCCCACCCCTGCCCATCACAAATCCGGTGCCCACCTGCCCGCTGCAGACGACCAGCTGCACAAGGATGTGGAGGGGGTGCTGGGGGAGGTGGTGCGCGATGGCCTGGCAGCCCTGGCCAAGCAGTCCCCGGGCGGCGTGCTGGACGACCCTGCGCTCCTGGCACCGCTGCTGCTGCTCTGGGACGGCGTGTGCTGGCTGTTCAGCGGCAAGGCCAAGCCCTCGGGCTGGGTGGCGCTGCTGATGAAGGTCAGGGCATGGGGCAGGGGCAGGTGGAGAGGGGCGCTCTGACCGCCCTGGCACCAGGTCTTGCTCCCTGCTAGCCTGGCAGCTGGCCAGCCTGTCTCCACCTCATAGGCAGGATGTTTCTCTTGCTCAGAGCACCGCACCGATCATGCTTTCCCGTCACTATGCCCTCCCACGCGTGCAGGTGGCCCGGTTGTTCACTCCCGACGCACGGGAAGCGGCAGCCGCTGCGGTAGAGTGCAGCGTGAGCAGCGGCCCCATGCTGGCAGCCCGCTCCTTGTGGCGCGACCTCAAGCCTGTCCCGCTCAAGCCGCTCTTTGAGTCCGCCGATGTGGCTGGCGGTGCAGGCGGTAGCAGCAATGGGAGCGGCGGTGATGGCAGCGAGCGTGCCAAGCGGGCACGACGGTGACTGCTCATGAAGCGCTTTTGCCGCCCGTGCACGTCACTTGATTCCTTATGGTGCTTCCAGATGTTGATAAGACACTGGAGGCTCTGCTGGTGTGGGTCAGCGTAGAGAACGAAGGCAGTACACTAGCTGCTCAGCGCTGGCACAGCATGTGGCGCGTTCATGGCATGTGCCGGCTCCCCCCGCCTTCCCGCCATTGACATCACGTATTTCCTAGTTCTAAATGATCAGCGCCAAGCTGCCAAGTCCGGGGCGGAGGGTGCCAGGCAAGAAGAACAGCCTGTATCCTGCTCCCTCGTTGAAAATTTGCATTCAGTCCTGTCAGCGCTACATCAGTGGTGTTATCTGTCATGAGAACCGTGTTCGCCCTTGGAACGTGCAGGTTGGGGGGTCGGTCATGCCGCTACTTTTCTCCTCCTGCTGCTTGCGGCTGAAACCCGTGCACAGATGCCCAACATGCCCTGCTCGTGGACCGGTGAGCCGTGAAAAGGCCGGCACCGCCAGCCCGGCAGTCACTGGCAGTCAGCAGCAGGCGGCCAGCAGGCGGCACCAGTCAAGCAGTCTGCGGTGCATCCCTCTCTGCATGCTGGATTCCCTCCGTTCCCCCCTGTGGTGTGCTAATTTGTCGCCACATGAAACCGCAATAATGCAGATCGCACTTACGACTGTGGTCGCACCCTGGCCGCCAAAACTGCTAATCAGTCACCCCCTTCATCGCAGGCACCAGCAGCGGCCAGCAAGCCGTCTGCACTGGCACACTCGAAGCCTACCACCTGGAGTCACTTCTTGACGACATGCTGTACAATGCTGGCGGCTTTGGCAGCGTGGCGGTCACGCTGCGCGGTGAGCAGCCCTGTTCAAACACCCCGCCTCTGTGCCCTGCATGCCACATGCGGCAGCGTGATTGATGGCAGCAGTGCTGCCCGCCTCACCGTGGCCATCTTGCACTGTACCAGCCGCAAAAGCATTGCTGATACCTGCCCATACTCAGTCCGGCAGAGGCCCTTGTGATTATGCTTAGTCCGGCAAGCGAGCACCGTCACCTGCGGTGCAGGTGTCAACATGACAGGCCTGCAGCTGGCCTTCCTGCGAGCCGCGTCCTTTCCCACCTATGCCGGGGCAATCAGCGATCGCACTTTCCAGATCAGCATCGAAGACTCGGTGATTGCTAAGAACCAGGTGAGGGTGGGCACGCGCGGCGGTGCCATGTGCATGCAGGCCGGGATGCTGCCTGCATGGGGGGACAGCAAAGCAGAGCCAACTGCTTCTTGCCATGTCCAGCTGGCGGCATCTGCTCCCGGGCTATAACAATCTTTATTTGATGTCCGACCACATGTCACGTAGTTTGTTATCTTTGGGGCGCTGGCCGCTCAAGCAGGCCTGTCAATCGGCCTGCAAATCAGCAAGTGAGAGGGGCAACTTTCCAGCAGCTTGCAACCCCAACAACTGTCTGTGGCCTCTCAGGGCATGGCCATGGCAGGCTACACTGTCAGCTTCCAATTGCGGGAGCAGAACTCTGAGCGGCGTCTGACGCCCACCTGCGACCCCTGGCCCTGCCTCTCTCTGTGCAGCTCCAAGGTGATTGACAATCAGCTGACCGCCGCTGCGGGCATCGTGTCCGGAGCAGCAGGCTCGGCCAGCCTGAACACCGTCAACTCTGAGGTCCGCGGCAACATGGTGAGGCATGTCCCTCTTACCCGAGCCCTGCCTGCTGCAGAGAATCCTCTGCCTGCCTGGCACCCGCTCCCTGCCAAGCATCCAGTGGAAAATCTGCCTCTCCAGAGCGCCAATTGCTGCACGGCCACCCTTCTCCGCCGCGTGCAGGTTGCCAGCGCGGGTGGCCTGGCCCTCAGTGCCACCGCCGACGCCTCTGCCGCTGGCTCGGGAGGCGCTGTGGCCGGCAACGCAGTGGCAGCTGCAGGCCTCATCGCCACCGGTGGCTTGGCCAGCGCACGTGCGAGCCTGGACACCGTCGGCGCGGATGGCAACGGCCTGCTGGGGGTGGGCCTGCCCTTCACGGAGGAGCCCCTCGTCTCCTCCATCATCTCCACAGTGAGCATGCCGGTGCAGAGGGTGAAGGGGGAAGATGCCGACCTGCGGGACCAGTCGTGCACACCAACACCGGTGCGAAAGAGCGCTGGGCCAACCATGCATGCGACAGCCGCCGCCCCCTCTCCCCACAAGCAGGTCATGAACGCCGTTTTTGTCGACTCCTCCTCCCTGAGCACGGGCCTGGCCAATACCCAGGCCCAGCTGTGCGCCTCCCTGTCTGCCGGCGGAAGCCTAGATTCCTTTGCGTACGAGGTTGGGCTCTCGGCTGTGCGGTCGGTGGCATGGGAGCTGCTGTGCGACCCAGGCTCTGCCTCCCACGTCCAGCTGTCCGACATCCCAGGCATGCTCGACGGGTCGGCGGGGGCTGGGCCGCTAGGCACACTACAATCGCTGCGCCTGCTGGCAACGGTGAGGCAGGGTGGCTGGCTCTGCGCTGCTGCGCTGATCAATGCACGGGGCTTTTGCAGCCTGCAGGCGGACAGGCTTGTGCCGAGTTTGCCATCTAGGTACTGTGCTCCCGTGACTTTGAGCTGAATGTGTGCTGTGCGCGCTGGTGCAGGGCAGGGGCAGGGTGCGCGTCAAGTCCCTGGGCTCTGCGCTGGCGTTTGCCGCCAACCACCCGCGAGCTCTGGGCGACCTGCTGCACGCGCTGTCAGTGGAGGAGCCCTGAGACAAGCGCGGCAGCCACCAGCGTCAAGTTCAGGCATGCTCACGACTCAACTCTGGGGAAAGGTCGAGCAGGCTGTGGCTCCACTCGCATGGCAGAGGCAGAGCAGCCGCCACCTGCCTCCACCGCTTGACCCACCCGATGGATGCGACAAAGGATCAGCTGGTAGCAATGCAGCAGCAGCTGGTTGGACTTGAGGAGGAGGCAGTGCGGGTGGCTAGCTGGGTGGGCTGCCACTACTCCCAGCGCACTGCCGAATTCGGCTGCTCCCACCTGGCCATGTGCAACAACTGTGGGTGGCGCTGCGTTGGCACTTTGCCCAGTCTGCAGCCAGCACTGAACACGTTGCTGAAGGTGCACGCCCCTGAGGATGGCCATTGCTATTTTCAGAGCTCTACTGTCTGCCTTTGAATGCTCATGTGATGCATCCCCGGTACTGCCTGGACTGCCTGTGAGGGCATCACCTCTGTGTGAGGCATTGCGCAACAATTTTGATTGGCGTCTCTGCTACGTTGTCCAAAACTCCCACTTCTGACTGACCCAACCCGTTGGGTCCAATATCAGAGGCTCCCGCTCCACGGCCCCTCAGCGTGTCGACATCGTGCGCGCCTGGCGGCCGCGGTACCCTCACATACACCACATTCATAGCCGATCAGCGGGCTGCACCTTCACCCTTGCATCTGACACGTGCATTCGAACGGGCGAGAAGCCCGGCTCTGCCGCGACATGGCGAGCTTGCAAGGTGCTTTGCTCCTTGCACCGTCGGCGAGCGCTATGGCGCACTCATCGACCATGCACCAATGCAGACAGCAGCCCGCCGTCCCGACAAGGGTGCGGGCAGGCCCGCTCCGGCCTGTCGACAGTGGCAGCAGGGCCAGGCGGCCACTGGCGCCTGCCCGGGCCACCCCAGGCAGTGGAGGCACAGTGTACGAACCAAAAGACGCGGCGCTGATCAGCGAGGCCGAGAAGTTTGTGCTGGAGATGTCGGCAGAAGAGGCGGCGGCAGAGCCGGCGCAGGCCTTCGACTCTTCCGAGCTGCAGGCGCAGCTGCAGCAGCTCAAGGACCAGGTGGGCGGCGAGACGGGAGGTTGCAAGCACTGCTGTCATGGATGTGCTGCAAAAGCTGAGGAGCAGGGGGGGCAAACGAGCCGCGGTCGTGGCGTCACCCCCACCCGCCCGCCAAGCTGTCCCCACCACTGCCTGCAGGCAGCGGGGCTGGGCAGCAAGATCGACGCTCTGTACAGCTCCGTCTTCGTTGGTGTGGAGCTGCCCCAGTTGGAAGTGCCGACAGGGGGGGCTGATGACAGGGCATCGAGCGAGGCGGAGGCCGCGGCGGCGCTGCAGGCGCAGCTCGCACAGGTGCTGCCCGACCCCTCTCAGCTCACCGAGGCGGGCTTTGGCGAGCTGGGCCGCACCGCCCCCAAGGTGCGCAGCAGATGGTGCTCCCGGATCGGCTGTTTGCGGAGCAACATCTGCTGACCACGATGCACGCTCCGCCATGCCCCTGCCGTGCACCGCAGCATGCCCCTGCTGGCTGCCGCTGGGTTGACTGCTCGCATTTGCCGCCAGCAGCAGGGGGCAATGCACGGCTATGTGATGTCCCTCACACATGCCTGGGCTCCCTGCTGCTCCTCGCCTGCCTCCCCTGCTGCAGCTGCTGGCCGCGCTGATCAAGGCCAAGGAGCAGGCCAACCCCGCGGGCTGGCTGGCCTTCCAGACAGAGGTGTCGGCGCTCAAGCTGCAGGCGAGCGGGCCGCACAGCCGGGCGCGCCTGCAGCCTGCTGCGCCCGCCGGCCCGCCTGCTGGGGCCTGCTGGGGGCCTGCTGGGGGCCTGCGGGGGGCCCTCAAGCATACCCCAGCTCACGCATTTTGTTGGCTGCTGTGCAGCGTTCGCGGCTGGAGCGGGAGGCCGTGGACGTGGCGGCGGTGCTGGAGGAGGCGGAGCGGCGGCAGCGGCTGGCGGCAGAGTATGACGAGTACGAGGAGGCCGGCAGGGCTTGGGACGCCTCCCAGGCAGCCAGGTGAGGAGCCGGGAGGCTGGGCGCAGGGTTCGGCTGGCAGCAGCACACAACGGTTGCGAAGGGAATGGTCACATGGCACCTGGCTGCGACGCTGTGAGATTGAAGTTGCAGAGGGCAGCCGGGAACAAAGTCTGTTGCATCCACCATTTGACAAACAGGGGGAGTGCTAGGCAGCAGCGGGAGGCCCGCTGCACTCACCACACATGCTGCGACTTGCCTGCGACTCCCCCCCTGCCTGCCCCGCAGCGGCGCGCCCGGCCAGGCCCGCCAGGCGGTCAAGGTGGTGCTCATCACCGGGTTTGAGAGCTTCAACGTGGAGCTGTACAAGAAGGCGGCGGTGGCGCTGGCGCGCGCCTGCCCCGGCTTCTCGCTGCGCGTGTTCAGCGACCGCGACCTGGGTGCGATGGGGGGGGAGGGGGTGGGGCACGTGTGCTTTGCTGCTGCTGACACCGCTGCTGCTGCTGCTGCCCTGATGCTGGTGACCTCCTTGCTCTACGGCACATTTTTGCCCCGTGCTGGACAGCGTCAGACCCGCCGCCCCAGCCGCGCGCAGGCCCGCGCCGCGCTGAGGTGGAGGCGGCGCTTGCGGGCGCCGACGTCTTCTTCGCCAGCCTGCTGTTTGACTTTGACCAGGCGAGCTGGGCGGCGCTGACCCGGCGCAGGGGGTGGTTGTTCTCAACCAGCTGCAACCATGCGACCCAAACCGGGCACCCTCGTCCTTGTGTTGGGCTGGTTATAAGTGCACCGGCCGGGGCGCTGTGCTGCTGAGACCTCTACCTGTGTCTGCCCTGGACCTGCCCTGCAGGTGGAGTGGCTGCGCACCCACGTGGAGCGCATCCCCGTGCGCCTGATCTTTGAGTCCTCCCTCGAGCTCATGGAATGCACCCAGGTGAGTGAAGGATCTTGATGAGCACAGGGATGGACGCGGCTGCCAGACATGCGCGCGCGTAGCTGGCATGCCTGCAGTGGTGTCTCCCCCCGCTGCTGATGGCTGCTGCGCTCGGCCTGGGAGTCGCGCAGGTCGGCGGCTTCAAGATGGCGCCCGGCGGCAAGTCCAAGGGGCCCCCGCCGGCTGTGAAGAAGGTGCGCAGCTGGGGGGGTGCGGATCGCAGATGCGTGGCGGGTGTAGCGGGGAGCGATGAGGGTTTGCGGCGGGCTGCTGCCCGCGGCCCGAGATGCTGGCAGCGCCACCCTTTGCTCTCTGCCCCTGCCCGCAGGTGCTGAGCCTGTTTGGCAGCGGGCGCGAGGAGGACAAGATGGTGGGCTACCTTTCCTTCCTCAAGATCGGCCCCAAGCTGCTCAAGTTCCTGCCAGGCAAGGACACAGGGGGTTGGAGGGGGGGGGGGGCCGCCCTGCTGGGCCACGAGCACCTCGAGGCGTGAGTGCAGGATGCCTGGCCAGCTCATGGCTCTAGGTCTGCCATCCGAGCCGAGCTGCTGCTGTGCAGTCAGAAGCGCCAGCGCCGCGCCTGGGCACTCCCATTTGCGGCATCGCAGCACGTCTGCACCTGGGCTGACCACCGGTCGCTCAATCATTCACCCTCTAGCTGGCCGGCTGATTGGCTGACACGTTCCTTCACCCTGGGGCCCAATTCCCTTCTACTACTGCAGGGCAGAAGGTGCGGGACTTGCGCACTTGGCTGACCAGCTACGCGTACTGGAACCAGGGCGGCCTGGACAATGTGGTGTCCATGTTCCTCTACCTGGCCAGGGAGTGCTTTGGCCTGGAGGCAACGGACGCGCAGGTGGGGTGTGTGGGTGGGTGGATGGGTTTGAAAGGGGGGGCGTGCGTCGAGGCCCGGGGATGGCCTGGCAAGGGCAATGCAGCGCGCAGAGCGTGGATGCCGTGCCAGGGACCGTGGGGTGCGGTGCTGCGGCGTGGGCATGTAGGCAGAGGCTGTGCTGCAGCGGCGCAGGCTGGCGGGCCACCGCGCCGCCCCACGTATCGCCGCCCACGCGGCCCACCCACCTCTCCTGCACCGGCCGCAGCCTGGCGAGGTGATCGAGACGCCTGCCACCGGCTGCCTGCACCCCGCGCACCCGGGCTACTTTGCTGGGCCGGCCGAGTACATGCGGTGGTATGAGCAAGAGGGCCCTGTGCGGGACCCCGCCGCCCCCACAGGTGCGCCGGGTGGCGCGTGCACGGGTCGTGAGGGGCATGCTGCAGTGCAGGCACCGCTTCTGGGTTTGCCTTCCCACTGGTGGACCAGCCTTGCTGTAATGCTGTGCAGCTTGGCCATGCCCGGCACCGCACCAGGCCCTGCAGCGCGCACCAGCGGCCTGCTCCTGCCCCGGCCGTACTGCAGTGGGCATCCTGCTGTACCGCAAGCACGTCATCACGGAGCAGCCGTACATCGCACAGCTGATCGAGTGCATGGAGGCCAACGGCCTGCGCCCGCTGCCCATCTTCATCAACGGCGTGGAGGCGCACACAGTGGTGGGGGCGGGGCGGCCAGCCCGCGGCGTTCTGGGGGCAGCGCTTCATGCCAGCCGCAGCACGGCCACTGCCAAGCCCTAGGAATGAGCACTTGGAATGATCATGTATTCACTGGCTGGGATCTCCCAGGGCAGGGCGCATCCAGCGCGGCCCAAGCAATGCGGCATGCCCAGTGCCGCCCCCGCAGGTGCGCGACCAGCTGACCACCACGCACGAGCAGGCGCTGCTGCGGGCGGGCGGGCAGACCAGCCCCACGCTGTCCCGCAGCGCGGTGCTGGTGGATGCCATCGTCAACACAGGTGGGGGCGGGGGTACGCACGTGCTGCGCTGCCACGTCAGCAGCGACTGACATTTCCCGCAGCATGCCACCGTTCAAGGCGCCTGCACTTGTTTAACGTCGCTGTGCCCCCGCATCCCGCCCCGCCCCGCCCCGCCACCCGCCGGGGGCTCCGCAGTCGGCTTCCCGCTGGTGGGCGGCCCCGCCGGCACGATGGAGGGCGGGCGGCAGAGCGAGATTGCCAAGGCCATCCTGGGCGCCAAGAACGTGCCCTACGTGGTGGCCGCCCCGCTGCTCATCCAGGTGAGGGCTGGGGGGCTGTGGGGCTGTGGTGGGGGGCGGGGACGGTAGAGTGTGTGTGTGTGTGCGTGCGTGTGTGTGTGTGGTTGGGGGGTTCGGGGGTGTGGGGGTGGAGGCAGGCAGCAGCGCAGAGCGTCCAGCAGTGCTCATGCTGGCGCTGTGCGGGGGTTCTTGAGCTGGCATGCTTGGGCGTCTGTGCCGCCCGTGCCATGCCCACCAGCAGCAACCCCTCCCCCCTGGCTGCCTCCCTGCCTCCAGGACATGGCCAGCTGGGTGCGGGACGGCATCGGCGGCCTGCAGTCGGTGGTGCTCTACTCCCTGCCCGAGCTGGACGGGGCGATCGACACGGGTGAGGACCGCCTGCCTGCTTGTGTGGGCTTGAGGTTTGTCCAACCGCAACGGAACTTGCGACACGGGCTCCTGCGCACGCGGCCACGCGCCGCACCAGCCATGCTCCCTCGGCGCGCAATGTGCAGTGCCGCACGTCAATTTGGCGCCCTGCCTGGCGGCATGCCGCCACACCCTGCCTGCACCCACCCTGCCCGACCTCCCTGCAGTGCCCCTGGGCGGCCTGGTGGGCGACAACATTTACCTGGTGCCCGAGCGCGTGACGCGCCTGGCCAACCGCCTGCAGAAGTGGGTGGCGCTGCGCCGCACGCCAGCGCAGGTGCGCGGGGAGGGGTGCAGCTCGCTGCACGCGCTGGGCCAGCCTGGCACGGCGGGCCCCGCTGTCAGCTCTGCTCCGTTGGCAGCACCCGTGACATGTGCACTGGGGATGTGTGTGCAGGAGCGCAAGCTGGCAATCCTGGTGTATGGCTTCCCGCCTGGCGTGGGTGCTACTGGCACCGCGGCCCTGCTCAACGTGCCCAAGAGCCTGGAGCGGCTGCTAGAGACGCTGAGGGCGGTGAGGACCAGCGGGCCCGGCCCCGCCGTGTAGATGCGCGTGGCTGCTATCTTGACGCCTCAATGGCACCCTGCCCCACACACAACGCATGCAGCATGCCAGCAAGGGAGCGTCGTGGCCCTCCAAACACCCTGCAGCAGCGCCCACCGCGCCCCTCTACTATAGCCCCTCCCTGCCTCCCTTGCCTGCAGGAGGGGTACGACCTGGGGGACCTGTCGCACAACCTGGAGGGCGCCGGCGAGGCCATCATCACAGCCTTGAAGATGCAGGAGGACCAGCGGGCCATTGCAGGCAGGCCGCGCAGGCCCGGGCTGGGCAGGGCGGGGCTACCTGCCTGCTCTTGGCGATCGATGGGCGCATGCGCGCAAGCAAGGAGGGATGAGTGTCAGCCCGCGCAGCACGTCCCAGCAGGGCCCCGCAGCCAAGAGCCACCTGTCCGTCGCTCTGTGCCGCGTGAACTGCAGAGGGGGCTGCGGGCATCTTGAAGCGCGGCGCCGGGCCTGCCGAGGAGTATGGCGCCCGAGCGGCGGCGGCTGACATCGACCCCAAGCACCTCAAGGCGATGCTCACGTACCCGGAGGAGTGGGGGCCCAGCGAGTGGGGTGAGTGCACCTTTGCAGGCCCAAGAGTTGTGCGCGCTCGAAGCGCAGGGAGCAGCCAAAAGGCCGGCATGCGAGGCAGGGATCATGGTGAGCGATGGCCGGCCTGGTGCTCAGCCACTTGCTCAAGCGCACACTGTTCGCTGTCGTGCAGGCCCCATCCCCTTCCTGCCTGAAAACGACATCCTGGTCCGCCGCCTGGAGAAGCAGTGGGGGGAGCTGGGCAGTTACCAGGGGATCAGGTGCGCCTTGGGAGGGGAGCTGCTCGCATGCTGTGCCTGGTGCAGTGGCGTGGGTGCAGACGTGGCGCGCGACATAGCCGACGAGGGGACCAGCATTTGAATGGCGCAGCTGCGGCACAGCAGGCGGTCGTTGTGATGCACGCGACCGCTGGGTGGAGCCGAGGGAGGCCGAGCCTGGGCCTGCTGGCTGACGCGCCCCTGCCCCGTCCCTGCCCCCCTCGCCTTACCTGCAGCACCAGCGCACGCGGCAGCAGCGTGGTGAGCGGCATCCAGCTGGGCAACGTGTGGATTGGGGTGCAGGTAGGACGGGCACAGGGGGGTTGCTGCGGGGGAGCTGTGCTTGTGGGGGAGGCCCTAGAGGAGTTGGGGCTTGACAAGGCCCTGTTGGGAGCGCATCGTGGCAGTCGTGCACAGCAGCAGCTGCACCCACGCCCCAGCATCCTGCCTGCGACCGAAACATGCGCCGGGTTCTGCTTGGCCTGTCGCTCGACACCACCACACCACACACACACACACAAACACGCACACACACACACACACCACCCCGTTTGTACCCCACCCCGCAGCCGCTGCTGGGGGTGGAGGGCGACCCAATGCGGCTGCTGTTTGAGCGGGACCTCACGCCGCACCCCCAGTACGCCGCCTTCTACAAGTGGCTGCAGCACGACTTTGCCGCCTCGGCGGTGCTGCACCTTGGCATGCACGGCACGGGTGGGTGGGCGCGGCCCTGCCTGCCCGGGCGCTTGGCTCCAGCTCGACCTTGGGGAGGCATCGCAGAGCATGCCGCGAGGCGATGCATGCATGCTGGCCTGACGTACAGCGAAAGGGTCAGCTCTGCCCCACTGACAGTGCTGCCTGGCCGTGGCCCTAACCCCGCGCTGCCTCTCCTGCAGTCGAGTGGCTGCCGGGCGTGCAGCTGGGCAACACCGGCTTCTCTTGGTCTGACGTGCTGCTGGGTGGGTGACACGAGCTGTGCCGCTCCTGGGCAGCATGCCGAGCAATCGCATCGCCTTCTCCCACCCTCCACCTCGCGCCCAAC
>KQ482042.1:1247655-1268134 GCA_001430745.1 Auxenochlorella pyrenoidosa
GCGCATGACCGCCATGGTGGGCTGGGGTGCAACGACCGACTTCCGCGAGGACTGGACCTGGGACCAGGCGGCGGAGACGTACGCGCTGGACCCCGACATGGCCGCCAGGCTGCGGTGAGGGCACGCGCCGCCGGCAGGGCTTGGAGGGTGGAACACAGCACGCCTGGCGTGTAGGCGTGCCCCCCAGGGGAAGCCCGCTTGGGGCAGGGCTGCGAGTGCAGTGCATCCGGCTGCAGCTGCAGCAAGGCAGGGCCTCGGCGTGTGGGGGGAAAGGTCAGATGCGGCTGCATGCAGGCGGGGTGCTGCCACCCGCATGGATGGCCTCCCCCCTCCCACCCCTGCTGCCCTGGCTGCCTCCCCGCTGCAGCAAGGCCAACCCCCAGGCCTTTGGCAACGTGCTGCGGCGCATGCTGGAGGCGGCGGGGCGCGGCATGTGGAACGCCGACCCTTCCACCCTGGAGAAGCTGCAGCAGATGTATGCCGAGATGGACGACGAGCTGGAGGGCATCCAGCGCTGAAATTCGCACTCCGTCACCCCCCTCCCCCGCTAGCATGTTTCCATTAATTCCTATTGACACCTGTACATTTGATTTCATGTCCCCCTGTGTTACCAGCCAGTGAGTGGTGCGGGTTGAGATGGCCTCACAAGCCCGGGTTGGCCACAATGTTGCCACTTTTTTGAGGATGAATGCAGAGTGCAAGCTTGGGGGCTGACCTTAAGGGAGGAGCCAAACTGTAGCGCAAGGGCGACAGTTATGTACGAGAGCCCAAGACGGAGCCAAAGGTGCGGAGAGAATCCCGGTCAGGGTAAGATGAAAGGGATTTGTACCGTCTGCTGTCAGGGGAAGAGGCAGGTGAGGACATCCAAAGCAAGTTGCGCAAGCACTGAGCCCAACTGGCTGCTGCAACCGGTCGATACGCAGATCCAGGTGCGCATGCAGTTGCAGGAAGTTGGCGCCAGGGGCGGCATCCGGCAAGTGGTCGGGTCCACCGTCAGGAGACCCGGCCGACACGCGGCGGGGGGGCCGGCAGGGCGAGATCAGGCGCTCAGGCGCAGAGCGTGTCGAGGCCGCTCCGCACGGTCCTGCCGCTGCAGCAGGCGGTGCCCAGGCCGCAGGCGTCGTTCCGCGGGTCCCCGCACTTGGCGCCGCTGGGCAGGCAGCTGCAGAACCTGCACAAGGTGCCGGCACCGGGCAGCATTGGGGGCAGAGAGGAGGAGCGGGGCCGAGGCGGCACATGCATGCAGTCGGCCCAGCGGGGCTGTGGAGGGCGCCCTTGCCGCCCACGGGAAGTGCACAACGCCAGCCGGTGCAGTCGTGGCAGGCATGGGATCCGTCAATGGCCTGCATGCCACGCAGCCCTGGCGCCGGCTGGCTCACCACGTGTTAGTGTTTTTGTCCTGCAGCGGCGCCACCCCGCCAAACTGGTCCACGCAGCAGGTGAAGAACCCGCAGGGGTTGGAGGCACCGGTGCCGCAGGGCACGCCAGCTGGCAGGCAGGAGCAGAAGCGGCGCGTGCCGCCAAACTCCTGCGGGAAGGCGCTCTTGCTGCAGCAGGCCAGTTCTGGGAAGCTCAGGGTCTGGCACTTGGACAGGCTGCCGGCGGCGTCGCACACCTGCCCGTTAGCCTTGCACCTGCGCGCGGCAGGGTGGCACATGGAGGGCAGTCGGCAGCGGGGCTGGGTGCCGCATACTGAGACGGTGGCAGCTGCAGAGGTTCTCTGCACATGCGATCGCGGCGGGCCCGCTGCCTCCAAGCTCACCCTCTGCCAACATGCCGTCCCGCCCACCAAAACCAGCCACCGCGCATGCGGGCTCGCACTCACGGGCAGGTGCCATCCACGGAAAAGTCAAAGCCAGCGCCGTTGTTGTTGTTGGTCAGCTCTGCACTCGTGCCGGCGGCGTTGCTGATGCTGGCCTTGATGGCAAAGGTTTTGCAGTTGCAGAAGGCGCTGCCGATGTCTCCATCGTTGTCACCGCCAAAGAGGAGGGGCTGGAGACAGGGCATGAACAGCGAGAAGGAGCGCATGGGCTGGGCTGCTGCAAGGAGGGCGGGACCAGTTGACAGCCGCAGAGTGGCAACCTACACATCGAGCGCGGCGGGCGGAGCGGAGCAGCCAGGCACCCAGGCACACTCACCAGGCTGCCAGACTTGCTGTAGCGGAAAAGTGTCCCCGAAATCGAGCACTCGACGGTGACGTTGTATGTAAGGGCTGCAGGCGGGCGGACAGGCAGGCAGGCAGGGGGCCAAGCGAGAAGATGCAAGCTCAGCCTTCCAAGAAGCTCTTCCCGGACCGCATGTGCTGGGCTTGCGACGTGGCAGCTAGCTCTGACTGAGTGCAGATGCCAACGCCACAATGCCCCTCGTGCGGCAGCCGACGCGCACGCCTACCTATGCTTGCAGTGGTGCCTGTGTCTGGGGTCTGGATTTCGAAAATTCTCTCCTGGGGGAGCGTGCCAATAAAGGTGGCCGCCCTGCGAATCACGGTGGGCGTGGCTGCAGGCAGGGAGGGGCCAGGGAGGGGTGGGCGGCGGGGGAGGCCGCAGGGTCCTGCAGGCCTGACACCAAGTCTGTCCCAGGGGCCACGCATGGCGGCCACACTTGGCCACCGTCCGCTTCCTCACAAGGCACACAGGCAATTGGCGATGCAGCGGCGGCAGCAGGCAGCGGCGCTGGCTAGCGTGCACCACGTGCAGCCCACCTGGCTTGGTGGCGCAGACCGACACGCCTGCAGCCAGCGTCTCGATGCAGGACAGCCCGACCCCGGAGCAGCATGAGCCCTGGGTGCCAGAAGCCCCTGTGCACACATCGTTCTTGTTTCCACACCTGCACAGGGTGGGTGGGTGGGTGGGTGGGGCTGTCGGTGGGCTGCTCCGGAGGATGGATCCATGCCACCAGGGATGCAGTAGAGCATCGCTGGTGGCACATGGAGCCTTCAAGTAGGCGGGGAACTCTCGGTTGGTGCTCAGCAAACAACTAAAACATGACTCATTCAGAATTATAATAATCCCCTAATTAGGGATTTGCCAGAGGACTCACGGAGGGGGTGGCGGAGGTGGTGAGGGCCTGGGAGGCGGCGGCGAAGGGCTAGGGGGTGGGGGAGAGGGGCTTGGAGGTGGAGGAGAAGGGCTGGGAGGTGGAGGAGAAGGCGAGGGCGGTGGCGGGGAAGGGCTGGGCGGTGGCGGGGAAGGGCTTGGTGGCGGCGGTGATGGCCTTGGCGGCGGGGGCGGCGACGGGCGGGGCGGGGAAGGCGGCGACGGCCTTGGTGGCCGGGGCGGCGACGGGCGTGGCGGGGGAGGGCGCCTGCATGCACAGAAGGGACAGCAGTTTGTTGAGGACCCAGCCGGTCTCACAGTAGGCGGTGCATGCGCGCGCCACGTGAGACATGGTCTGGCCCTCCTGCCGCATCACCTGGGAGGCGGGGGCCGAGGGGAGGGCGGCGCCAGCAGCACAGGTTCGGGCAATCGCTCCAAAGCCCAGGCTGTGAGGTAGCCCTGCTGGTTTGGGTAGCTTGCTGGGGCTGGGTTGGGGCAGGAGACAGCGGCGCCACCGCTGCGCGTGACGTTCAGGGCGCCCAGGAAGCGGTCCGGGCAGTTGGCGCGCGAGCGGACCTGCCAGGGACAGGGCGCCGAACTCAGGCAGGCGGCTAAGAAACATGGCGAAAAAAAGCGGGTAGACATGCTGGCCAGCTCGCCCAGGTCACTGTCATGGCTTTCCCGCCACTGCCAACCATGCCCGCACGCCTGATGTGATGCGGGGGCGGGCGCATTTAGGCGCCACGCAGTTCCGGCTCACGATGGATCTGAAGCGGAACAGGGTGCCCGATGGGTTGGCAGGCTGCAGAACCCAAGTGTCCTTGGCGGCCCTCAGAGCCAGGCTGTCATCCGAACAGGCCCCGGCGGCCGACAGGAAGTTGTTGCACCGCCCCTCACGCGCCACCAGCTGCAGGGTTGGGTTGGGTGGGGAGGTCGGCAGCGGTGTGGAGGGTCAGGCTCACACGCGTGCAGGGAGATGCCGTGCGGTCGCCCCCGTTTCTTCCCTTCTTCCTGCAAGCGCGCATGGCAAGCACAACCGCTGGTTAGGGTGCACACTCGCGCCGGATGTGGACAATCGCAGGAGGGTCTGCGCAGCGACACTCACAGAGAGGGTGACCTGCTGGTTGACCAGGTTCAGGTTTGGGCCGGCAGGGAGGGCGGGCGCGATGCGCCAGATGTTGGGACCGCTGAGCGCAGGCTGCAGGTCGAGCTTGGCGGTGCTGCATCAAGGTCAGCTTTGAAAGGAGGCTCAGAGTATGCAGGCAATATATCTGTGCGCAGCCAGCCAGCAGCCTGACGGCGTGCAAGCTGCCGATGCACGCCAGCAGCATGCACGCGCAGGCGTTGAGCTGGGCCGCCTGTGAGGGTGGAACGCACTGAGGGGTGACAGGCAGCCCAGCAGGGCGGGCAGGTGTGCAGGCTGGCCTCACCCGCACAGCGGTCCTCGCAGGTACCCTGCGCAGCAAGGAAGCACTCGCAGGCTGTCTTGAGATGGTGCAGCTTCAGCGTGCCAGTCCGAGTTTGGGGGCACCGGGGGGGAGAGGTAGCAGGGCGGACGGCATGAGGGGCAAAAGGCAGGCCAGCTGGCACAGGGGGGGCAGGCCGCTCACCACGCGAGGCGCATGTGTTCCGCCCAACCAGGCGTAGCCGGTACCGCCCCGCCTTGACTGGGCTTGCGGCGCTCCGCACGTCGCCAACGGCACCTGCGCAAGCGGGCACCGCAAGCGCAGCATGAGCTCCTCGAGGCGTGTGAGCGTGTCGAAGAGCCAGGGCTGCATGCAACATGCAGCTGCACAAGGTCGCATCACCAGCTGAAGCCACAAGCCCCGCGTCGGCATGGCTGATGTTGTGCCACGAGCCGGCTGTGCTGCTGGCCAGGTCACGCTGAGGTCAGCTCACCTACCAGCACGGCCACTGCCAGCCAGACAGCGTACCGCATCAACAACAGTCGCATGTGATGCACTGCTCTGATGTCACCGCAGCCTGGCAGGCGCAGGGAAAGAAGGGCAGCATGGGCCAAGCTTCTTTAGATGGGCAGCATGGGCCAAGCTTCTTTAGATGAGCATGTGCCGCCCACTGCCTGTAGCAGCAGCCTGCAAGCTGCGCCGCCTGCCACACGCCGCCATAGGACCAGCATACTCGGGCGAGCTGTCTGCAGCCCGAATGAGCATGCACAACTGCGGCAAGCGTCACAAATACTCGTGCTCTGCAGAGCGCTCTGCAGACAGGCGGCCTTTTTGCGGGGACTGCGCAACACTTGTAGTGAGCGATTCACCTTGAGCTCTGGGGGCCTGATGTACGCAGGAATGGTCCAGGGGACCCTGTTAATCGACTACGAATGCGCTGCAGCGGCAGGCAGGTGCGGCACCACCGCACCTTCAAGGGACCGGGCCTGCAGGCTTGGCTCGCTTTGTCCAGGCGCGTTCTGTACTGAGATTATTGACTGTAGGCCCAGCGAGCGACTTTAGAGAGTGCTACGAGCTCGCAGCAGCCCTGAGGTCGCAACTGCCCTGCAGGTGGACTGTGGCCATCCTGTGGCCCGCAACCGCTCCTGTGTCACCCACCCACCCTTCCATCCACCCCCATGGCTTCCAGCTTCCATGCCAGGTCTTGGAAGGGGTTGCAACCCCTTGAATTCCCTCTACTCTACTGGACTCAAGCGTGCTCGGCAGGGAAGTATGCACAAGTGGTCAGCCACCGCTCAGTGCGCGTCTCGCCAGCATGCGCTTGCATGGCACCGGTGCCGCCGCCTGCTGCCTGCCACCCATGCACGTGTGCATGCTGCTGGTGACAGGTTTGCAGCAGACTTGGTGGCACACCATTTTTGCACATGGTGTGAGCGCTTGAGTGCCCCTGGCACACATGCTTGGGCACTGGGTGGAAGGCCTCACGCAGTACTGCCTGCTCAGTACCACATGCCAAGCCAGCTTCGCCCTGCTCCTGGTGCGCAGGGTGCCACCGTGTTCACCCATGAGTCCTTGTTGCTGCCGCATGACTGGTACTACGGGAGACCAAGCTTGAATTGTCTGTGCTACCAAAGAACTGCCACGCGCGCCGTGCAGGAGACAGCTGGAGGCGCGGCGGGACGCAGGCAGGGAGAGGCGCGATGTGCAGTGGCAGAGGGCACATGGGCTATTGAACATGAATACGCGTAGGATGCCGAGAGCGATGGACGATGAACTTGAACAAATGAAAGGTGCATGCCAAACAGAGGTGCAATGGGCAACCGAATTGGAACAAGTGACGACCGCTGGCAGGAGGAGGAAGGAGGAATGGCAGCAGGCAGGGCGTGCCTCCACCCACAACGCATGCGCGGCCTTGGTGCTGCGCCCTCAGCGCGCCTCCAGGCGCAGGTGCATGCCCTCTGCGCACTGCAGCGTCAGCTTCATCGTCTCAGCCGCCCGCACGTCCTCGCGGCTGCCCATGCGGGGGGCCACCGACACGCGGAAGCGCCCCAGGATGGCGGCCAGCGCTGCAGTGGAGGGGGGGGGGGGGGCGGCTGAGGCTGGCTGGGCGGGCCGGCGCCGGCGGAGCAGCAGCAGGGGGGATCCCCAGCAGAGCTGGCGGGAATGCGCCGCTGCCATGGGGCGCCAGTGGCTTGCTGCTCTGCAGACCACACCCAAACCAAACTCGGACCCACCTGTTCGGGCCTCCATGAGCGCCAAGTTCTGCCCCACGCAGTCGCGGGGGCCTGCAGCGCAGGGCAGAGGCAGTGCTGAGCGTGGTTCAAGTGATGGGCTGGCGCTGACGCAGGAGTGTTCTGTGCTGTGCTGTGGGTGCTGTGCTGTTCTGTGATGTGTGTGAGACAGAACTCATGCAGCTGCTGAGGGGCCGCAACCCATCGTGAAGCCGCCGTCTCCGGAGTCTCACCATCAGAGAAGGGCAGGAAGGTCTTGGCAGGGTTGCTGGCGTGGCCCGTGGGGGTGGGAGCAGGGCCAAGGCCGGCGTCGGCGCCGCCCGCACCCTCCTGCTTGCCAGCCTCTGTGGGCGTTGCCTCCCAGCGCTCTGGCCAGAACTCCTGCGGCGGCAATGAAACAGGCGTGGGGTGGGCGGGCCCTGCAGCTCCCCCACCCGGCCAGGGCGCGTGTGCAGCACCTGGCAGCACCTGTTCGCCCTACCGCCCCCGGCTCACCTCTGCCCGTTCCCAGTTGTGCTGCGAGGTGAGCGGCGCGATCAGCGGCACCCACAGCAGGGTGCCCTTTGAGAGGCGGTGCCCACCCAGCACAATGTCCCGGTTGGCCTTCCTGCAGGCCCAGGGGTTTAGGGGGGCGACTGCCATGTTAGCGAGCACAGGTGGCGCCCATACCGGCCCTTCCTGCGCGGCCCGCCAACCTGGAGCGACATTAGGCAGCACTGTCATCGCGGCAGCCCGGGACCCTGCAGGCCCTAACCCATCCCCGGCCTGGCACACGCACCGGACCGACCCATTGGCTGCCACGGGGTGCAGGCGCATCGCCTCCTTGAGCACGCAGTTCAGGTAGGTGAGCTGCGCCAGGTCGGAGAACTGCAGGGGGCGCGCCCCCGGGCCCAGCAGCCCCGCCGCCGACAGCTCCGCCTCGATGCGCCGCTGGACCGCCAGGCTGGAGGCCACCTCGTACAGGGTCCAGGCCAGGGTGTGGGAGGTGGTCTCAAAGCTGCGGGCAGGGGGCGGGGCGGCAGGGGGGAGCGGTGGGGTGGGGGTGGGGTGGGGTGGGGGGTTGGGGGGAGCGGTCCTGGTGGAAGCAAGGGGGGGCTGGTGGCTGCGGGTGCAGCCACCAGACAGCCAACCACCTTGGTGGTGCTGGGTCTAGGTGAGTGCATTCTAAGGCACTTGGGGAGGGCTGCAACACGCCCGCTAGGCCGCAGGTGCCGGCGGGGGGCGACCTGGCGCGCGCGCCACGCGGCCCAGCGCGCGGCCCGGCTCACCCTCCCACCAGGTAGACCGCCACGTTGGCGCGCAGCACCTCGTCGTTGGCCGGCAGGCGCGCCAGGCAGACGCGCAGGCCCGTATCGCCCGCCGCCTCTGCCGCCGCCAGGTCTGTGGCTCTCACCGAGGCCATCAGCACATCCCACCACTTCCAGCACACCTGCGCACCGGGGGCAGCGCCGCCGGCCCTTGCTGCTGCTTCAAAAACGGGTGTGCCCCAGAGTGGCCAGCACGCTCTGCCCGGCCTGCTCAACAACGCTCAGAACAGCCAGAAGGCAGCCCAGGCGCAGCGGGGCCGCTTCCATGGCGCAGCCCACCCCCCCACCGCGGCACCCGCGCACCTTGACGCGCTCGTTGAAGGTGCGGGCCGTCTCCAGCCAGGGCATCAGCTGGTGTAACAGCTTGCGGGTGGGGTCGGTGCCGCGCAGCGTGAACTCGGCCAGCACCGGCGGCAGAACCTGCCGGGCAGGGGCGGCAGCGGCGGGCAGGGCGAGCTGAGGCGGGCAGGAGGTAGGGTGGTCCAAGCTGCCGCCTGCTGCAGCTGTGCCACCTGTTGGCCAAGCGAGGCGCGCACATCATGCAGGCCATCCCTGCCAAAGAAACTGGGGTAGCAGACGGGCACGAGGTGAACCGCAGACCCAGTGCCCCGCCCTGCAGCCTGGCAGCCCCACCTCGAACAGCTCGCACTCGCCAAACTTGCGGGCCTTGAAGTCGTACCTGCGGGGTAGCCAGGGGGGGGCGGCTCGGTGGGCGCCCAGCAGGGGGCGTGGGTGGGCACGCTGTGCGGCACGGCCAGGACCAGGACAGCCTCAGCGCACAGCAGCACCCGATTCGCGTGGCCCGCACAGCTCACTCAGCACAGCACAGCACAGCGCAGCCTTTGCACGGGGCCAGACCCACAGAGCAGCACCACCACGGGCCCGCGCCCACGCGTAGCCTGCGCCCACCCGTAGCCCGTCTGCCCGATGACGTCCAGCAGGAGGCGCATGGCCACGTCGGTCATGTCAAACTCGCTCTGCCCCTCTGCCAGCCGGGCGGCCAGGTAGTCGCACACCTCGTTGGCCACCCCCGTGACCACGGGGAAGGCGCGCCGGATGTTCTCCAGCGAAAAGGCGGGGGCTGTGGCCTTGCGCACCTGAGGCGCACCAAGGGGGGCGGGGGAGCGAGCGGCGAGGGGAGCTCAGCGTGCTGTGAAGAGCTCCTGGAGGAAAACTGGCCAGGCCTCTGGCATCGTCGTTCGTCCGGCGCGCACGCCGGCAGACAGCGAGGCTGCAGCGCGGCGCCAGAAGCAGGCCGACCGCAGACTCAAAGCCTCTCCGCAGCAGGCTGCCCCTCCTCCCGCTCCGGTTTCGGCCCACCATTCTCCACTCCTCGGGATCGGGCGTGCTGAAGAAGGAGGGGTGCGCCGTGGGACCAAACAGCTGCAGAGCAAGGAGAGGACAGGTTCAAGGGGGTGCTGGGCAGCTGGGCCTCCGCATCACGCCAATATCTCACGGTGGTGGGGGTGTGGGGTGGGGTGTGGGGTGGGGTGGGGTGGGGGCTGAGCTTCCGGCCTGCTGTCTGCACATACTGCTCTGCGCACCACGTACTCGGGTTGAGGGCCGACCCCCACCCACCTCGTCCACGCTGCTGTACACCTCGGGCGCCTTGGGGAAGTCGCCCTTGCGGCTGACCACCACCTGGATCAGTGTGGGGTCAGACAGCACCACAACCCTGCAGGGGCGAGGCAGAATAAGATGGGGGCCTGCTCAGCCCCCACAGCCGGCAGCGCAGAGACAAACAGATTGGCTCAGCCTGAATGAGTGCAGCAAGCGTGGCAGGCAGCACGCGCCGCCTGCAGCAGAGCACACCCGCGCACCGCTGGTGCAGCAGGCGCAGGCGCCACATGCCGCCGGCGCCAAAGCGCTGGGTGTTGGCCTGGAAGAACCGGTGGACATTTTGGACGTTGACCTGCGGAGCAGGGAGACGGCGCAGGCACACCCGGTTGTGCTGGAGGTCCAGGCAGGCTGCAAGCACCACAAGGGCTATCGGCATCTGTAGCGCACGCCCGGGAGGGGCACATAACGGCGCGTTAGGCGTTGACGAGGCGGCGGTGAAACCTCTGAGAGCAGCACCATCGCCGTGCTGGATTGCTCAATCATTCCTAAAGTGTGCATGCGCCGTGCACGGACAGGCCACAAGCCCCTGAGGTGCTCGCCTCCTTGAGGTGGCCCAGTAGCAAGCTTCCTGCTGGCGGCCCTGGCAGCTTCGCCCAATCGTCTTTGTAGAGGCTCAAAAGCCACAGGAGAGGAAGGAGGACCGCTGCAAGGGCCGCAAGCCCGCCCGGCAGGGTAAGCGCCGGCTGCAGGGCTTGCAGCGCCCCAGACAGGGGCTCCGCAAAAGCGTGGGTGGTATTCATGGCATCTGCAGCTAGGCACAAACCAAGAGATTACACCCTGCAGGCCATCTGAGGTGGACAGGTCAGATCGCAGCATGCCTAACTCACACGCCTGCCCACATCCAGGATACAGAGCAATAGTCCGAGTGTTCGGTTCAGAGAAACAGAAAACAGTGTTTGTGAAAAGGAAGCGGGCCAAAGTGCAGCAGAGGTGACAGGTACAGACAACAATGAAGGCGTGGCTGGCTGACGGCAAGCGTCGAGGTGGGCATCACTCAAAGCGGCGGGGCGGGCCGTCCCGCGCCACCACAAGTGTGTCGCCGCGCACATCCTGCGCCACGCGAATGCTGTCGTCCACATACACAGTGTCAAACCTGCACGAGCGGGGGCGGGTGGGTTGTGGAGATTGGTGAGCACACCCCCATTCCCAGAACAAGGGGCACTGAAGCGACCTCAAGCGGCGCGCAGGCAACCCTTCACGGCCCCTCCTCCGCCCGCATGCTTGCGCCCTGGCTCCCACCGCACCAGCCCTGGCCGAATGGCGGCAGCCGCAGGCGCCGCCCCTTGGGGAGCCTCAGCGTGGCTGCGCGGAACTTGAAGTCGGTGCGCTGCTCGCCAGCGGTGGAGATGGTTGAGTCCACGATGAAGGCGCCCTCCGGGGGGAAGGTGATGACGTTTTGCAGGGTGCCGCGCTTGACGTCAATCACCTGGAGGCGCGAGTGGGGAGCGAGGGGCCGCGGGCGACAGGGGCATTAGGTGGACACACTCAGGCCCCCCGGGACTGAAGGACAGCTGCCTCCCTCGTTCAACCCAGCGCATGCAGGCAGGGCCCAGGCCCCCCCCCCCCCCCCCCCCTTCCCCCGGGAGCACACCTGGTACACATCCCCAGCCTGCGTGCCAAACAGCCCCGCCCTCTCCAAAATGAACAGCGTCCTGCGAGGCCGGTGGGCTTCAGCGTGCAGTGCTGACGACAAACATTTTTCCTCCTCAACTGGCAGGCTGCCGTTACAGTGCGTGTATGCATGCCGGCACATACATGACTGCACAGCAACTCTCTCCTCTCTCCGGCCCCGGCGCCTCCACCCGGGGCTCACTCCTTCTCTGTTGTCCACAGCAGCCGCCACGTGGCGCTGAGCTCATCCGCTCCTGTTGTGGTGCTGCCGCTGCCCAGCTCCCTCAGCTCCTCCACCGCCGCCATGATCTCTGCTCGCTGCTCCTCATTCCCAGTCAGGCCCCGCTCGCAGCCCTCGATGGCAGCCAGCAGGCGGGACACAGCGGCCTCCTCGCGGCTCAGCCGCCGCTGCCGCGGCTCCTCCTCCTGCTGCTGCTGCTGCTTCTTGCCGCCCAGCCCACGGAACAGGTTCTGCAGGAAAGCCCGGGGTGGCTGGGCAACGGTCGACCTGCATAAGATACAGGGCAAGAAGTCAATCACACACCGGGCAGGCCGTGGCGGAGCCAAACATTTTCGAGGCAGAACCGCCGCTGGTGTCGCTGGCGGCAGTGCTGCCCAGCCCTACACGAAAAGGTGCGCATGGCTCTCTATTGCAATCGTGCAATGATAACGGCATTCTTGAGCAGCGAGCATCGCTTGCAGGCCTCAAGATGGCCTCAACTGCCCGAGGGCTCTGCCTCGCTCCACTTGCCTGCTTGACCGCGCCTGCCGAGCTGCTGAGTGAAACACGCGTCGACCATCAAATCGCAAGTCGCTCATGCCGCCTGCAGGCGCGCTATGCAGGGAGCACGCTTGCTGCAACATAGCTAAGGAATCCCCTTCCAGTGGCTAACAGACACAGAATCGATTTGGTTATGTCAGTGCGTCGATATAGGATACACGATGTGAGGAAACAAGCAATTTTGGCTGCCGTCACCGCTGGCGACACCTCAGCGGGTCGGCTTTGAAATTTGGTTTCAAGGCATGCCTTGACTCGTCTCTTTCCGCCCTTACACACAACTAGGGTTCACATTCATCGTAAGAAGCAAAGCAGACTCGCTATTCAAACATCTGCATGCTGCGGGGCATCCAGCCGACCTTTGGGCAGCCTCCCCTCAGGCTGATTGCAGTCAGGCCGGCACCGCAGCCTTGAGCACGATCTCCTCTGGGACGCAGTTGGGCGAGACGCGCAGGGCCAGCAGCACGCACTCGGCAACGTCTTGGGGGTCGATGGCGCCCTGCCCGCCTGCAGAGGTGGCAAACACACATGCGGGCGGAGGTCATGCTTCTACCAGTGCCAGGGTCATGCCTGGCTACTCCGCCCAGCACTCAATTGCACCCAGTGCCCTACTGTGCAAGGGGTGCCTCACCCTGCTTTACGGTCTGCTCAGCCATTGCGGTCCCGCGGATGTTGCCGGCGGCGATGTTCATCACGTGCACACCCTTGTCGCGCAGGGCCTGATCAGCAGGGTGCAGCACGGTGGCCATGCAGCGCCAATGGGTGTGCCTGCCGGAACCACAGCACACGCACAAGAGTGCGCCCGCTTCGAATCAGTGCACATTGCATGCCTGGGTTCCCCGCTGCCCCTGGGCTTGCCTCGTAGGCCGACTTGCAGAAACCACGCAGGGCATACTTGGAAGCAGCTGCAGCAAGGCACAGCAGGGTTGCGAGGGGATCGGTCTAAACATACTGGATATTGGATGATAGGCACACGAAAGGTCAAGGAGGGTGCAGCCAGACAGCTGGCTCAGCCGCTCACACATGCAATGGTAGCACAGCGTGGCGCCCGCACCCCTGCCTGCCACTTACCATACGCGGCATGAGAGGGCCCCGTGTGCACAGCCTCCACGTCCCCGATGCAGATGATCCAGCCCGAGCCCTGCAGGCGGGCCAGTTAGCAGTGGGGCCAAGCGGCAGCAGGAGGCAGGTAGGTGCTGCGCTGGCGTTTTATGTAGTTTTGTGATTGGGCTCTATCCAGCCTGGCATGACCGAGTGCCTTTCATGGCAGAGCATGGCAGAGCATGCACGAGCAGCATAAGCAGGGAATGTAGACGGAAGTAGCAGCAGGGTCGCTATGTTGTGCTGGCAGCAGAGGGCGGCCTGGCCGGCTGTCCTGCACGGCAGGTCCTGCTGGGTCGGTGCAGGCCTGCCGGGCACCCGCCCTGCCCACCTTGTCACACATCTTGGGTGCCAGCTGGCGGACCAGCCTCATGGGGGCCATCACGTTCACCCTGAACATGCGGTCCCACTCATCGGGGTTGCCTGCAGCCAAGGGGCGGCGGGAGGGCAGCCGTCCAGCACTGCCCTGGTAGAACGCCACACGGGTGGCGCAGGCGAACACTGGTATACCCCGCGCAGCAGAGCAGTCCACGTGCATGCGCTGGGTGCTGAGGTGGCATACAGACTGAAAATAGCCCGACAAAAGGCAGAGAGCCGAGTTGCTGCTCTTGCAAGGGTTGTGCATTGGCATGCTGCCACCATGCCTGGCAGCCGGGAAAGTGACAACCGCTGCCTGTAGCACCCAGCGCATGCCTCCCCCCCGGCATGTGTCTGGCAGCGCCCTGGCGGCATACAAGGCCCAGCGCCCTCAGCGCCCTCACCCTTGAGCGGGTCGTCGGGGCCGCCCACAAAGACGCCGGCATTCATGATGTCCACGCCCTGCCCAGCCAGCTTCTCGGCGCAGGACTGCAAGGGGGCATGCATGTGCATCACTCCCACGGTATGTTCCAGTTGGGAATCAATAAATAATTTCTGGACCATCGGGCCGGGCAGGGCGCCCAAGCAGTGGTGGCATTCTTTGGAGGATGGATGCAGCACGTATTGCTGGAGCATGGGCATGCGGGAGGTAGAGTTGCATGCAAGTAAGCGCCGCCTTGGAGCTGTGCTCAAGCCGGCCGTGCTGGCATTGCCGCGCTCGTGCACCTGCCCCATGAGGGAACCATGCGCCACTTGCCTGCACCTTGCTGCTGTCTGCCAGGTCGCAGGCGATGGTGTCCACAGAAGAGGCGCCCTCGCTCTTGCACTTCTCGGCGGTCTGCGCACAGCAGGCAGGCAGGGAGGAGGGGGGGCCCGAGGTCCGAGGCAGCTCAGTAGGGGCACATCATGAAAGGGGCTGATTAGGCAGTGGCGCTGGTGGCGGCCCGTGCAGGGCAACCCGGAAGGTGTGTGTGGTAGTGGGGCAGCCCAGGCACTGCAGGCTGCCTGAGCCTGGGCTGGCCTGCATGGTCAGCATGGGCTGCGCACGGCGCCTTGGATGGGCAGGGAGGGAGCCTGCCCAGCCTTGGACCGTCGGTAGGTCGCCACACTGCCCACTGCCGGTCTCCAGCACCATCCCTTGCCTGCTTCAGCTGGTCCTGGGTCTTCTCCTCCGAGATGAGGATGAGCTTGGCACCCTCACGTGCCAGGCAGCAGGCAAGCGCCTCGCCGACGCCGGTGGAGGCGCCAGTGATCAGTGCTGTCTTGCCCTGGGCGAGTTTGCTCATGGTTGCGAGGTATGGCTTGAACAAGGGTGCAAACAAGGGAAGTGAAAAGAGCAATGGCATCAGTGGCAGTGGCCCACTCAGGCGCTGCCGCCTGCTGCGGCTGCGCTGCCCAAATGCGTCGGCAGCCTGTTGTGCCGCGTTCTTTCCCCAGCTTCACACACATTATTTCGAACATTCTCGGATTTCACGAGCTTTCACGCAGGGTTTACTGTTTCGGCAGTCCTGAGCGGTCGAACCCAAGTGTCGGCAGTCCTTTTCGCCACCCCCTCGCACCTCCACGTACTCCGAAAGAGTCAAGAAAGCGGAAATTCAGGTCCGGCCCGCTGAGCCCGCGGCAGCACCTGCATCTGGCGCCTGCCTGCACCTGCCGCTGCTGCCCCACTGCCCGCCAGATTCAGGCCTTCCAAGAGTCCTCAGTTTCACCAAACGCGCCCACGCCTGTAAATACCACATGCAGTCACTTGAGTGAGCTGTTTCAGGTCAAACGGCACACGACATGGCAGAGGTGGCACAGGAGGTGGCGGTGCACATGCACGCCGCCGCCGCCGAGCTCGAGGCCGCCGCCAGCGCCATCCCCAATTGCGACTGCGAGCACCTGGATGCCGACCGGATGTCGGCCGTTGTGGGCGACCTGATGCGTGCCCAGGCGGCTGCTGCCGCAGTGCACACCTGCCTGCGCAGGTAAGAGCCCACCCTTGATCGAAGCTTCCCAGGTTTACAACCCCTTGTTCCCTGCTCCAGCTTACAGCGCCCGCTCGAGTCACTTTGCTGACCACACCATCCAGCACTCCCTGCACCTGATGTGTGCAGCCTGGAGCGTAAGCACTGCGGGACGCCCGTGGGGCGCGCCACGCTGGAGGCAAGTGTCCAGGCCTGGCTAGCTGCCTGATGTGGTGCCCCCGGCAGCAGCCTTTGCTTGGCAGCCCGCCCGCCAGGGTGGTGCTCGAGCTCGTCTCCAAGGCTGCTGTTTCGCTCATGTGAGTTGCTTCTGCTCCTGCTGCAGACCCAGCCGCTGAATGGGCTGCCCTCGGTGCCTGTGACCCCGGCCAAGCCGGCGGAAGAGAGCATCTCCAAGTGAGCAGGTCGCATGCTGGGCTGCTCAGGCGCAGTCGTCAGCCCTGCAATGGAGGTCCTTGCATGCATGGTGCTGCTGTCTGTATAAAAGAGTGCTTTGCCCTCGTGCCCGCCCGCCTGCCCGCTCGCCTGCCTGCCCGCCTGCCTGCGTACTTGCCCGCCTGCTCGCCTGCCAAACCATAAACACCCGCTGCCCACCACGCATCCGCAGGCTAGCTGAGGAGGCAGGCAGCGAGCTGACAGGTGGCCAGTGCTGCTGAGTAACTGACTCATGAGCCGCTGACCAGCGGCTCATGCTCGGTGTGGAGCTCAGGGACGGCTCGTCCTATGCAGCACATGCTGAACCTCCTCTGCACGTGATGCTACTGTACATTACAATTGAATACATGCTGCATCTTGCAAAGATGTCACGATCTTGCTCAGTTCTTGAAGCCAGTGGCAGCTGCAGTGCCTGTGCCTGTCTGCAGCTGCGGCCTTTTGTGAGCAGGGTGCATTGCTGGCGAGGCGCTGCAGCGCGCTGGTAGTACCTCATGTCGCACACACTGAAGGATCTGTTGTGCAGTATGGGCATAGCTCAGCTGCGCAGAAGTGTGCCTTCAAGGAATCGGAGAAGATGAGTGCTGCGGCATGCTGCCTGCTGCCTGCCGGCGCTTGCCCACTGCAAGCTGAACTTGCCAAAGCAAGCTCTGTAGCGCAATCACCTTCGCAGTGGACGACCCTCACGTCTATCCAATTGACAGCGGCGATGAATGGCGCAAATGGAGGTGCGCTGCAAAAACCCAGACGCGGCCAGGCGTCAGAAGCTACCTGTTTGCCGCGCATAGCCCTTCGAATCGCTGTGCACACATCAACAGACCATCCAGACGCACTGCAGCAACTGCCGCTCGCCTGTCTTGGTCGACCCGCCGCCACCCGCCCCTGCTGCCGCTGCCATGTCGTGACCGGTGCAGTGCCTGCCGAGATGGATGCCCTGACATGGCAGGGCAAGTGCAGCATCGCGTTCAGCCGCGTGCCGACGCCACAGATCCAGGAGCCCGGGGATGCCATCGTGCGCGTGCGGCTGTGTGGCCTGTGCGGCAGCGACCTGGTGCGGAGGCGGGGGGCCTGCCGCGACTGGGCGCCAGCAGCTTTTTTTGTTGGATGCAGTCTTCTGGCCGACGCCTTCAGGATTGATATTGTGCAGCAGTAGCAATTTCGTGGCTGCAGGCTTGTGTGCCGCTAATGCAACCTTCAGGCATGAGTTTGTGCAACAAGCACCGGGCTCCCCCTTGCTTGAGAGCTGGCTGACTCCCCTGCTGTGCTGCGCCTCGGTGCAGCACCCATACCACTGCAGAGAGCAGGGCCTGGACGCGGGCACTGTGCAGGGGCACGAGTTTGTGGGGCACGTGGTGCAGGCAGGTGAGCCTGCCGACGGTGCAAGCCTGCTGGGGTGGTGCTGCTCCGGGAGCATGGTTGGACGCAACGCTGCCAACAAAGCGTGGCTCCAGCAACCCACCCCGCCTCCCTTCCTTGCGCTCTCTGGCTCGCCATGCGCAGGGCCGGCTGTGCACAAGTTCAAGCCCGGCGACCGCGTGATGAGCCCCTTCACCGTCAACTGCGGGCAGTGCTGGTTCTGCCAGCGTGGCCTCACGGCCAGGCGCGCCCCCGCCTTTCCTCTGCCCTCTTCCCTGCCTGCAAACGCCCAGCGTGCTGGGTGTCCCAGCGCGTCATCTCTGCTCATGCACTGCTCGCCAGGACATGCTGCGCACCCCCGCGTTGCAGTTGCGCTTGCAAAGCAGACCCGGGGGCAGCTTCCTTGTTGTTGCCTGGCGAGCCGCAGGTGTGAGCGGTCGCAGCTGTTTGGCTGGGTGGAGGGCGGCTGCGGCCTGCATGGCGCCCAGGCCGAGTACGTGCGCGTGCCCATGGCCGACGCCACGCTGGCGCCTGCGCCCGGTGATGTGTCCGACGAAGAGGCGCTGCTGCTTGGGGTGAGCAGAACCAGTGGTCAGCAGAGGAGCAGCGCTGGGATGGGCCGCGGCATGCATGGCACCTGCATAGCCTGCCTTAGCTCCCTGCGAAGAGCTTGCACAGACCAGGCAGGCAAGCCGTTCATTGCAAGCTGCGCACGTCTGGTGATCGCAGGACATCTTCTCCACGGGGTATTTCTGTGCCGACAACGCCGGCATTGCAGCCATGGCAGCGGCGGCTCAGGCGCGCCTGCAGGCGCAGCAGGCAGCGGCGGGAGCGGCGCAGCCAGCAGCACCACCAGCAGCAGAGGAGCCCGTGGTGGCTGTGGTGGGCTGCGGCCCGGTTGGGCTGTTGGCCATCATTGGTGAGCCCTCTGGCAGGCAGCCAGCACCGCTGCACGCCCCGCAGCCCATGCACTGCTGACCTGTGCAGGGGATGCTCTGCAGTGCCCAGTGTGCACCTAGCAGCCCGGGCTGCCCCGCGCACAGGCACACCCCCTGCAAATGCTGCGCCGCCTTCCTGCATCGCGCGTGTTACATGTGTCGCCCGCAGGCGCACGCGAGCTGGGAGCGGCGCGTGTGCTCGCCATCGACTCTGTTCCGGAGCGGCTGGCCACGGCGCAGCGTTTTGGGGCAGAGCCCATCAACCGGGAGCACCAGGACCCGGTGCAGGCGGTCAGGCAAGAGCGACAAGGAGGGGCCTGCACTGGCAGATGGCAGGCGTCAGTGGGGAATGCGGGTGCCCGGCACCTTGCCATTGCAACATGTGACCAGCGGCATGCCCATGGCAGGCGCGACTGCCACACGTGGTGCAACAGCTCCCCACACATGCCCGGATGCCTGCTGGTGTTCCTCAGCCCTGCCAGCCAGGAGCTGTAGCCCTGAGCAGGTGCCCCACTGGATGTGCGGTCCACTTGGTTGGCGTCCCCACCTCACCGCTTCAGAGCTTGTCTGCCTGCATCGCTCCTCGTATCGCAAAGCGGCTCTGCAGGCAGGCCACCGGCGGGCGCGGCGCCGACGCCGTGCTCGAGGTGGTGGGCAGCCCCTCCGCCCTGCGGGCTGCCTACGAGCTGGTGCGGCCCGGCGGCACCATCTCGTCTGTGGGGTGCCACACAGGTGTGCAGGCAGCGACGTGTTCAAGAGGGGTGTGCTTCGGTTGGCAGGCTGACCCCCTCAGCTCGCATGTGCTGCCTGGGCTGGGCTGCCTGTGCAAGGGCTGGGCTGCAGGCTGCACTTGCTCCCTTGGCCCTGGCTGCAGAGCCGACCTTCCCGTTCAGCCCCGTGGATGCGTACAACAAGAACATCACCCTCAAGAGCGGGCGCTGCTCCGCCCGGCACTACATGGACCGTTTGCTGCCGCTGGTGCGGTCTGGCAAGTATGACATCACTGCCGTCATCTCCCACCGCCTGCCGCTGTTGGAGGGGCCCGAGGCCTACCGCATGTTTGACAGCAGGGCGGAGGGCTGCACCAAGGTGGTGTTCTACCCGCAGCCCCAGAGCGAGGCGGCCGAGGCGCAGGCGGCGTGAGCTGGGCCGCTGCAGACACGTTTGCTCGCTCTAGACCGAATCAAATTGACGATGTTGGAGCCCCAAAGCCCAGGAGGCAAGCCGTGCAAATATACAAAGTCATTCCAGCGCAGCTTAACATGCGCCTGTAGCGGCGGTCATCCCGCTCTGGCAGCATGCGCTGCCGCCACGAGGACAGGACGCCTGAGGGGCTGAGACCTTGATCGGCGCTTTTTGCCGGCTCCCGCCATGCCTCTGATCCTGCGAGGACCATCGCCAGGTGCGCCAAGCGTCCGCCTGACCTGCGAGTGGCACACACTCTCGCTTCCTGCAGCCGCAGGCGCCCGGCTGCGAGCTCTCGACGATGTCGACGATGCAGTGCTGCTTGAAAACACTGGCGACGCAGGTGGGCCCCGGAATCAGAGGGAACCGTGCCCACCCCTGGGCTCCGCTCGTCTGCCGCCGCCACTGCGTCTCATCTAGCCATGCCATTTCCATCTCAGCTGCCTGCCATCATTCATCCTCCTGCAGCGCTGCTGGTGGAGACAAAGCAGGACACGGGCGAGTACAGCCTCACCAGCTTCCTGGCACAAGGCGAGGTGCGCCGCTTGCCTGGCCAGGCGCGCCGCCTCCCGCTTGGTGCGCCCGGCAACTGCCACACCCCACGGTGCCCCAGGCCCCACCGCCCTGGCTCTGTTCTGTGTGCTCTGCAGACTGGAGTGATTGGAGGCGGCTCTCGCCTGTTTGTTGAGGGCCAGCAGGCACCCACCCTGCACCACGTCCTGGCCATGGCAGATGCAGCAGCTGTGGGGGGCGCACCAGCAGCAGCGGCAGCAACAGGTTCAGAGGCGGGCAGCAGCAAGCGCGTCCTGCCAGGCGACGTGACAGAGCCCGAGCAGGACGGCAGCAAGCGTGCACGGCTCTCTGGGGGGGGCGGGTCGGGGCGCAGCGAAGCCGGGGCCGGGGGAGCCGCGGCAGCTGCAGCAGCCGTGGGCGGTGCAGACCCCCTTGATAGAGTGCCCGATGCCCCCATGCATCTGATGCGCGTGCGTGGCATACCCAGGTGCGGGGCGGCCCTTGCAGCCTTGGCGGCGCGCTGCCCGACGTCTGTTTGCAAGCAGGCGCTGCGCTGGTCTTCCGTTCACGCCGCGCCCGTGGGTGCACCCACCCCGTGCTCTGCAGCTGGGCCAATGAAGGGTTCTTGGGGGTGACACTCAGCGA